>OX637394.1:37130000-37460000 GCA_951799425.1 Ilex aquifolium | reverse complement strand
ATCTGTAGATGGCAATGGAAGATTATTGCCCACTATGTTGTCAGACAATTTTCTGTCAAATGGTGGCCCAGATTTCAATATGATCCCATTATTGAGACTGTTCAAAAGGAGTTCCCAGTCAAGGTTCCAACCCCAGTAGCGGTTCCAACAGTCTTGCCTCCTCTAACTCCAGCTAAGAAGGCTCTTCCCACTCTCAGGATTTCTACAGAAGAAATTCCTAAAGAGTCTATAGGACCTTCCTCGATTAAGCCAAAGAAGTCATCCTCTAAGGACTCCACTAAGCCGTCTAAGCCATCAGCCTCTGAGCTTCTCAAGATGGCCCAAGATCTGATTCAGCAAGCTGCCAGTCAGAGTTCATCCTCTTCAGCCTCTTTAGCAGGATCCTTTAGTCCATCCATGGACCCTTTCCAGGATGCCCAGGACCCGTATACCGGCTATGATGACCTTGATGAAGCAGATATCACTACCCCGTGATGCTTACCTTTACTTGTGATAGCTTCAATCACTACTGTCTCCACAAGAGATAGAAAAGTTGTCTGTCACATGTAACGATAAGATATCACATGATTTACCCGGCACTTTCCCCTAGTAAAGTAGCCGACAGATTCCCATCAGTTTGCTTTTCCCCTTAGTAAAAGCATTCTACCTATACTTTCCCACCGAAAGTGGATTCCCAGACAGCAGCAGGGCCCACTAGTCCCGTCTGCCAGCATTTACCCTAAGTTAAAGCATTTACCTCACCTTTTCCACCGAAAGCAGAAGGTGAAAGGCTTTCTACCCAGAGTTAAAGCAAAAAGGAAATAATTGCTATGATTCTGTTGAAAATCCTTACGCCTATATAAGGATTTGAGTTTTTAGTTGTAAGATAAGTCTTGTTAGACAATTACAAGCCTGGAGACACTTTCCTCTCCCTTCTCTAAAAATTGTAAGCCTTCTTCATGATGCAAAAGAAGAGCTCTGTTTATGCAATCTTTATTTCAGCAACCTTATCTCCACTAGCCCACTAGTGCTAGTGTTGTAAGTATTGCTGTACTTTTTTAATATATTTTGATCACTTGTTTATATCTACAGCTTGTGATTCTATTCATCAGTTCTTCTTGTCTTCCGCTTGTATTTTGGATATATATATATATATATATATTTGTACACCAATTTGAGAATTTAATTCTTTTGTCCATTTTTTTATGCAGATTGACAATTTGTCAACCGGCTTTAGCCGTTAATGGCAAGGAGCTTAAATTTGGACCACAATATAGGAGATCATTCCCACTGAAGGATTTGAAAATCAACATCCCTTGCAAAGATCCCATAAGCTGGATTCAAAAGATAGAGACTTTCACAGGCTGGTTTACATTTGACTCTCAGAGGGAGGATACCGTAATTGATGTCTGCAAAAATTATAGACCATTGTATAAAATCACGATGCTTGAAAAAGTGGATGGCAAAGGTCATGAGGATTGTAAGATACCGAATGATAAAGAATTTTATCCGCCATTACATAGATTATATAATGAGAAGAAAAATTGGGGCTCAGACTTCAAGTTCAGTGGACTTGCGACATTTCATCCATACTTAATGGAATGGACTGACTGGATTTTAGTTGAATATAAAGAGCTGCTTGACCAGGCAAATATTTTGGGTGTCGTGGCTGTGTCATGCTACTCATATGAGCGTTGCAAAGATGTTTGGAGGGCTTTTTGTGAGTTATGGAGCCCATTGACCAATACTTTCCACCACGGTGTTGGTGAGTTAGGCATTTCACTGTATGACTTGAAAGTCCTAGGTGGTTTACCAGTTTTAGGCATTCCTTATGAAGAATTTTTACCTCCCAATGAAGAATTGCTTGATGAGGACCAATATCCTTCTACTATAACCGAACTTTTAAGGATCCATGCCACTTTGTGTGATCACCTTGGGGACTCAAAGGTGACTTGGACTCAATGGATTCGCTTCTTTTATAGGGGAGAAATGGTGTATGCCAGTTTTGGGGAGAATTCTAATTCTATTTACAAGAAAGGTGAAGAATTCCGTCCCACAATGCATCAATTGCCTTTGGAGGTATCATCAAGAAGGGCATTGGCTGCTTATTTAGCTTTGTGGCTTAGCAGATTCGTTTTTCCTCATGGAAATAGTGTGGTGCGTCTAGAGACTTTTCATATGGCCTCTTTGCTGGCCAAGGGGACTGTTGTTTCACTTGCTCTAAGTGTTTTGGGTTATATCTATCATGGATTGGGAGAAATTGCTACCCACCCTAAAAGTCCCGGAGCGGCGAATCCAAATTTTCCCATTCATTATGTGCTTGGTTGGTTGGGAGAACATTTCCTAGTTATGTATCGTCGTCGCCCTCAAGATGAATTTCCTCCAAACTATCCATTGCTAATCAGATATTCAGGTGTTCGAGGAGAAGAAATGAACACTTATGCAGCAAGAATTGTTTTTAGACATAGTCAGCATCTTTCTTTCTGACCCACTTCTTTTGATGAAAACGAATATAGTGAGTGCTTGGATGTTGCAGGGATTTCAGATAAACATTTTGAATTTTTGGTTTTCATACGCTCTGCCTTGTTACCTGTACGAGTGGGTACTGATTTGTGCGTCCAACCTTATTACCCAAACAGATTTGCGCGTCAATTTGGGCTTGATCAAGGCATTCCCACAAAAAAACTCAAGTTTAATTTTGCACAAAGGTATGACCGCATCGAGAAGGTGGCTAAAGCACAACATTTATTTTTGAGAATGGACACTCATGCGTTGTTTTGTATCCCTTGGGCAAGCTATACAAGAGTCTGCACCTACTGGTATTGTGGATGGTGGGTAAGAAACTCTGCTCCTTATTTGGGTATATCAGTCTGCAAAATACATCAAACTTTGACGAAACGACAATATAACCAACCGGAGCCAGTTTTTGTGATAAAAAACATTTGAACTCCTACCAGGGGAATAAGGAGGGCCATCAAGCTAACCGAGGTTGCAGGTACAATTCCAACAACTAGTCATGATAATTGTGGGAGAACTTATTCTGGTGAAAGAATAAAATTTCGAAACCATCGAGAACTTTCTTTGGATGACATAAATCCTAAAAGAGCTCGCTATGAAAGGTCACGTGGGTCAAATGGGGATGCTAGCTATGCTAGAGTACCTTACAAAGATCTAGTGGATGAGTCTTCTAGCACTGGGGTTAACCAAGGTGAAGCACTTGGTAACCTTGAGGGGAGTGATATGAAGAGGCTCGATACCGGATTGGACGATGAGCGTGTTGATTATGATGGTTCAGATGATTTTGTTATGGCTGATCCATCAACTACTCTCCCTTTGGAACCTTGTCAAGCTACTTTCTCATTAGAGAGATTCTTGCCATTGATAAGTACCGAGCTTGGACCAAATATTGATCATCTTACAAGAAATTTCGTTACTGGCCTCATGCAAGAAATAATTAATCAAATCTCAGCATGTTCTTCACCTGAGATCTTATTAGAGTCTTGAGCTAAGGTGATGAAATCGCTTCAAATGATCCGTGGGGTAATTCCTGAAACTGATTCAAGGATGGATGAGGTCAATTGGTTTGCCAAAACTGTCACACAGACCTTTGAATTGTCTGAAACAATCACTTGTGATGACATTGTGTTGAAGCAAGGTACTAAATTTGACGTGGCTCATATTAATGACTTAGCTACTCGACATACTGAATGTTTGAGAGTGAAAGAAAGTTTGAGCTTGGAGCTGATGAATGTTCTGAAGCAATCAGATGACCTGAAAGCCAAAGAAGCACAAATTTTGGAAGAAGAATCAAGAATCCGAGCTATGAGAACTCAACTAGAAATTGAGCAATCTTCTTTTAAGGATAAAGTCAAGCAACTTGAATCGTCTCTAGGAGAGCAAGATGCAGTGGATCAAGAGCTTCAAAAATTAATGCTCGAGGCAGGAAATAAGGAATTTCAAGCAATTGAAGCTCGTAAAATTATTTTGTGGCAAACACTAATTTTTAATTTTTTTTCTTGTAGACCCTTTTATCAGTAGTCATTAATAAACGACTTTGAAGTCTCTTGACTTTCGAATTTATTAGAACATTAATCAGTTTAAACACTTGAAAATGTCATTGGTGGAAAATTTGATTGATTTTTTTTTTTTTTTTTTTGTGTATGTGTGGCTGCGCCTAGTTAAACTAGACTGCCTATGTACCCTTCGCGGGATCAAGTCAACGTAGTTCAAAATTTTTTTGATTTTTTTTTGGGTGGCTGCGCCTAGTTAAACTTGACTGCCTACGTACCCTTTGCGGGATCAAGCCAACGTAGTTCGATTTGTTTTTCTTTATTTTTGCCGGCTTCGCCTAGTTAAACTAGACTGCCTAAGTACCCTTCGCGGAATCAAGCCAACGTAGTTCAATTTTTTTTTAATTTTTTATTTTTTGGTGGTTGCGCCTAGTTAAACTAAACTGCCTACGTAACCTTCGCGGGATCAAGCCAACGTAGTTTAATTTTTAATAAATTTTTTTTTGGTGCTGCGCCTAGTTAAACTAGACTGCCTACGTACCATTCGCGGGATCAAGCCAACATAGTTCAATTTTATTTTATTTTTATCCTTTTTTTTTGGGGGGGTGGCTACGCCTAGTTGAACTAGACTGCCTACGTACTCTTCACGGGATCAAGCCAACGTAGTTCGATTTTTTTGTTATTTATTTTTTTATCTTTCTTTTTTTTTGGTGGTTGCGCCTAGTTGAACTAGACTGCCTACGTATCCTTCGTGGGATCAAGCCAACGTAGTTCAAATTTTTTGTTATTTATTTTTTTTATCTTTCTTTTTTTTTTTGGTGGATGCGCCTAGTTGAACGAGACTGCCTACGTACCATTCATGGGATCAAGCCAACGTAGTTCAAATTTTATTTATTTATTTATTTATTTTTGGTGGTTGCGCCAAGTTAAATTAGACTGCCTACGTACCATTCGCGGGATCAAGCCAACGTAGTTCAATTTTTATTAATTTTTTATTTTTGGGTGGCTGCGCCTAGTTGAACTAGACTGCCTACGTACCCTTCGCGGGATCAAGCCAACATAGTTAAAAAAAAAATTAAGCATAAAATTTTTTAATAAACTTCCAATTCATGCAAGGGTACATGCACTTCCCTTCAGAATTGGAAAGCTCATAAGCTCCTTTGGGAAAAACTTTAGTGATGACATATGGTCCTTCCCACTTTGGTTCAAACTTTCCTTTCATCCTTCTCGCTATAACAACTGGTTGTCTTACGGTCAAAACCAAATCACCAACGAAGAAGGATCGAAATTTGACTTTTTTATTAAAGGCGCCTGCCACTTGAGCTTGGTAGATTTCAAGTCTTTGTTGGGCATCGAGCCTTTTTTCATCTAATGTTTCTTGCTCAGCTAATCTTATTTTTGTATTTTCATTTGGATTCGTGAGCTGAGCAGCAACTCTTAGAGATGGCAATTGCCCTTCAAGTGGGACCACTGCTTCTGAGCCATAGACGAGGCTATATGGGGTACAACCCGTAGAAGTACGAATTGTTGTCCTGTATGCCCACAAAGCTTCTGGTAGTCTGTCATGCCAATCTCTTTTGTTTTTGGAAACCATCTTCTTAAGGATTTTGCATAGCACCTTATTGAAAGCTTCGGCTTGTCCATTAGCTGATGGGTTGTAACTTGCAGAACGCCCATGTCGAAACTTGTATTTTTCAATCAATTTCCACATGGATTGATTTTTGAAATACAAGGCATTATCAGAGATGATCTTTGACGGAACCCCATAACGATAATTATGTGATTCTTAATAAAACTTACAACATTCAATGCCCTTACTTCCTTTAATGGTACAGCCTCAGCCCATTTGGAGAAGTAATATATTCCCGCCAAAATGTATTGATGAGAACGTGAAGATGAGGGCTTAAAAGGGCCAATTACATCTAGACCCCAAGTCTCAAAAGGCCATGACAACATAGTTGGATGGAGTAATTGAGGGGGTTGATGTATAAAATCTCCATGCAGCTGACAAACTTTGCAAGTTTTTAAAAATTTCATTGAATCTTGTACCATGGTTGGCCAGTAATAGCCCAATCACTTTAGCTGTGCGACGAGTTTAGGTCCAGCTTGATGCGCACCGCAAGTACTAGCATGAGTTTCATACAAAGCATTCGTCGCTTCTTCTTTTGACAGGCACCTAAGAAGGATTCCTTCAATTGATCTTCTGTATAGGGTGTCGTTTAGGTACGCAAAACGAAGGGCTCTTCGTCTCAAATCAACCTTTCTCTTTGGGTTAGATGGCAGTCTACCATGTAAGAAATACTCAATGAAAGGTTGTCGCCAATCTGGATCTTCTTCAATTTCACAAACAGTTACTACATTTGTGCTTTCTGTTGCTTCCATACGGTCAAGTGCTGGAGGTAGTAAATGACGTTCCCCAACTGTCACTTGGATGTCCCTTTGCTCAGGAAGAGTTAGAGACGCAGCTAAATTAGCCAGTGCATCTGCTTTGTCATTTTCTGACCTAGGCACATGATTGATCTAGATGTCTTGGAATTTAGACATTAAGTATTTACCCCTTTGATAGTAAAATACCAAATTTTCATTTTTCACTTCATACTGATCGTTTAATTGTTTGACAATTAATTGAGAATCGCCAAACACTTGCAAACAATCAATATGCATTTCAAGTGCAATTTCTAGGCCAATGATTAATGCTTCATACTCAGCTGCATTATTTGAGCATAACACCAATAACGAGAATGAATATGGAATTAATCCTCCAGAAGGTGTCACCAACACAATGCCTGCCCCTGCTCCTCGTTTCCTTGATGCCCCATCAAAATAAAGCTGCCATGATAATGTTTCAATAGACAAGACATCGCCGTCAGGAAATCATCAGGTAACTGCATGTTATCAGGAACAGGATGAGCTGTTAAGAAATCTGCAAGTGCTTGCCCCTTTATTGCCTTTTGAGTTACATACGTAATGTCAAACTCTGTTAACAGTACAGACCAATGGGCAACTCTTCCTGACAAGAATGGTTTGGACATCAAGTACTTTAAAGGATCGGCCTTTGATATCAGCCTTATAGGATGGGCAAGTAAGTAATGCCGCAATTTTTGCACTGAAAAGATTAATGTCAGACACATTTTCTCAATAGGGGAGTAGTTGTGTTCTACTCCCACAAGTGTCCTACTGAGGTAGTACAAGACATTTTCTTTTCCATCATCATTGTTTTGAGCTAGCATTGCCCCTAGAGAGCGCTCGACTGCCGCAATGTACAAAATTAGGGGCTTTCCTTTTATAGGAGCCATTAACACATGAGGTTTTGATAAATACTCCTTAATGCTTTCAAAAGCATTCTGGCATGCTTGATCCCATACAAAAGGCACATCTTTTTTCATTAGCCTTGAGAAAGGTTGACATCTTCCTAACAAATTTGAGATAAACCTCCTTATGTAGGCCAACCTCCCTTGTAAACTGCGTAACTCGCGTAACTTGCGAGGAGCAGGCATTTCTGTGATTGATTTTATTTTGGTGGGATCGATTTCAATGCCTCGGTGCCTGACAACGAAACCAAGGAATTTTCCAGAAGTTACCCCAAATGCACATTTTAAGGGGTTCATTTTGAGTTGATTCTTTCTGATTCTATCAAAGACTCTTTTGAGGTCACTCAAATGGTACTCCCTTTTTCTAGTTTTAACAACCAGATCGTCCACATAACATTCAACTGTGTTGTGGAGCAAATCATTGAAAATGATTGTCATGGCTCTTTGAAGTGGCACCTGCATTTTTCAATCCAAATGGCATTACTGTGTAACAGTAAATTCCTTTTGGAGTACGGAATGTCGTGAGTTCCTCGTCTTCAGGCGCCATTTTTATTTGATTATAGCCTGAGAAGCCATCCATAAAAGATAAAGTACCAAACCCCGTGGTTGCATCTACTAGTAGTTCAGTAATCGGGAGTGGGAACTCATCTTTAGGACATGCATCATTTAGATCCCTGAAATCTATGCAAATGCGCACTTGTCCATTCTTTTTCTTAACAGGCACAATATTTGCGAGCCAAGTGGGATATCGAACTTCTCAAATAAAACCAGCACTTATCAGCTTATCTACTTCGACTTCAATTTGTACAGTTAGTTCTGGCCGAAAACGACGTTGACCTTGCTTTACAGGGCGTTTATTGTTTGATACAACCAGTCGATGTACTGCAATTTTTGGATCTAATCCTGGCATGTCTTGATAGCCCCAAGCAAAGACATCCCGATATTCCCGAAGAAGGTGCTCATAATCATTTAATTCCTCCAGAGAAAGTTGAGCACTGACAAAGACAGGCTTAGGATCATCGGCTGTACCAAGATTTATTTCTCGAAGCTCATCAACAGTGGCTTGTCCTCTGTCTTCAATTTGAGGAGATGCTGGTTGAACATTATTTTTGAACTCTGGGTCATCTTCTGGAATGAGATTGTCTTCCTCTTTCATATCCAAAGAATCTTCTGTTTGATTTTCTTCAGAGGAAGCACAATTGACTTGTACAATCCCTTCTAAATTTTCTTCTGCTTTAACTTCCTCGACATTTTTCAAGACAATCCTTCTTTGAATTTTCTGTTTCAGCTTCCATTTCTTGTTCACATTGGACTTTTGGAATGTAGGCTTTGAATAACCTTCAAGCCGTTGAAAAATTGAAACTCGAGGCTTTTTGCTACCCTCCTTTTCATTGAACATAGCTTGTTCTTTATCAGTGAAAACTATTGTCTCTGAAGAGGAAGTCTTGGGAATATCATTTTTCTGGCGAGTTATGACTTTCTTTTTCCCCTTCTTAAAGAAAACTTTACTCTTTTGGGGTCCCAAATTGTATGGAGATGATGATGAAGGAAAATTTGATGTTCTTTCTTTAAAGAAAGCAACTCTCTTTGTCTGACTTTCATCCTCTCCAAATGTGGTTGAGATTACAATGTCTTCAGGGATTGATTGATTTATCCTTCGAAGAGGACATGTGTAACTTATAGTAAGTGACGACATTGTATCTCGAACTGAAGTCAAAACTTATTCTTTTAATTTTCCTTGTTCTTTTGGCACATACTTCAGAATCAATCTTTCCTTCGGTGCAATATAAACTTGACCTTTTTGGACCCTTTTAGGAGTTATCTTGACTCGGATAACCTTTGAAGCTTTTGATGATTGAGAAGTTGATGGTTTGGAGCTACCCTCATTCCTCGTTGCAACTTCTTTATCCTTTCGGCTATCAGCAGAAAAATGAGAATTTGTCATTTTATAGAACTTGGCGTCAGCATAGATCACATCTTCACTCCCAAATGGATTTGGGTTTGCCACCACTGTCTTTTCCTCCCCATCTTTATAAAACTTGAAAACTTGGTGGAGTGTGGACGGAATGACACCATTAACATGCAGCCATGGACGTCCTAACAAGACATTGTATGTCGTATCAACATCTATGACATGGAAAATGGCCTCCGTGTGAAAATCATTAATTTCAATCTTCACTTCAATGGTGCCTAGGGCTCTTTGCCCTACTTGATTAAAGCCTTGAATTGTTAGCATGGATGGTGACAAAATGTTTTGCTGACATACCCATGGCATGCAACGTCTTTAGAGGAAATAGATTTACAGCTGAACCATAGTCAAGCATAATTCAATTCACTTGAGTGTCGCCAATTTTGCCGATGACATAAAGAGGACGGTTGTGATATTCCACCCCCAACTGAAGATCATCATCGATGAAGGTAATGCAAGCCATACATGAAGCACATACCTTCAGTGAGTGTTGAGCATCTACTGGTTCAACATTATCAACGTAGAGATCAAGACTCGTCAATGCTTGAATTAACGCCTTTCTAAGTTCTCTAGACAACTGTAGATCATCATACACACTTAAAAGTACTGGAATGCGTTTTAGATTTGCAAGGACATCATACTTAACCTTTACAGGAGATGATGCATTTCCAGACCATTGCTTTGCTGGTGCCCCTTGGTTACCTCTAGGCTTAATAGCTTCCCCATTTTCAAATGATTCTTTTGGCACTTGAACTTGAGGACTCAAAGATGAGGATCTATAACTTTTTTATTTGGAAGAGCTTTTGGAGGTGACGAAAGACGTCGTCCAGAACGTAAGGTAATCTCGTCGACCTCAGGGTCAAATAAATCACCTTCCTCGCATGTGGCCATGCAGCATTGCATCACCATTTCTTCTTCAACATCTTCATCTTTGAAGAATTCCGTGAGTAAATACTCTTCAAGAGTAATTGGTACTCTCTCAGGCTGGACGTACTCATACTCTAAATGGACTTGAGTTTTCTTTTGACTCTTATTTTTCTTTTTCTTGTTTTTCTTATCCACATTTTTCCCTCGAAACTTTATTCTAGGGCGGCCTGGAGATTTGACACTAAGGGATAAAGTATTTGTCCTCTTTTTAGTCCTCTTGCTGACATGTGTTTGCCACTCATCTCCACTTTCATCTCCTGATTCACAAGAATCGCTCCAACAATCCAAATTTGGTTCTGTCATAAGCTCATAAAGTCTTGGAATTGCCGAATTTTTTGAACAGGGCATGTCCGGATAAGCATACCGATAGGTAACCTCGCCATCGGCAACAAAAGCAACTCGGATTGCCCCCTTTGGTAGCATGACAGTGGGGATGGACTCGTTTTCAACTAGGGAAATATTATTTAAAGTGACAGTAGCAGAGGATTCTTGTATTTCAATGTCTCCCTTATTCACCATTGCTTGAATAATATTCTTAAGGACATAACAATCCTTCAGAGAATGACTCACAATCCGATGGTACCGACAAAATTTTGGATCATTGGTCTTGTTAACCTCGGATGGTCGCTTAGGCTCTGGTAATTCTATTGCCTTAGCCTTTAGCAATGAGTTGAAAATTTCTTCCACATCATCATCTTCAAAAGTGTACTTCACTTCCTTTCTTTCTTTTAAAGAGGGATTTTTGGAAGTTTCTTTCCCATTTTTAGGGACTTCCTTTCCTTTTCCATTTTCTTTCTTCTTATTGACATTGACAAATGTAGGCATGGCCTCATCTTTCTTTGTTTGCTTCTTATTATCGAACTTCTTCTCTTCAGTCATTCGAGATTTTTGAGGCAAATTCTTTTGTCGGGCTATTTGTCTTTCAACATTGCTAGCTTTGGAAACAAGAGCGTCAAATGACTGGGGCTCTGTTGTGCCTACAAATGTTGCAATCTCTGGAAGCAAATTATTGGAACACATTTGAACTGCAGATTGTTCACTTAGCTTTTCAGAGCATTGAAGGTTAAGACTTCTCCACCTTGTAATGAAGTCATTAACGCTTTCATTTGTTCTTTGTCGAGCATCTGCAAGGTCAATTATTGAGATTTTCTTCTTTGAACTAACAAATTGGGCTAAGAATGCCCTTTGCATATCATCCCATGTGATGATCGAACCTGGCTGCAATTGAGTGTGCCAAGTGAATGCTGACCCTTTTAAGGATTGTACAAATTGCCTTATTAACAAGGCGTCAGACAAGGTTGACTCCCCACATGCTGAATAAAAGTGAGCGAGATGCTCTTGGGGTGACCCATTAATCCCATCAAAATTTTCAAAGTTTTTTTTTTTTATGACCATGAGGAAATGGGATGGTATCATAATGACTAGGATATGGCCTACGATACCCAAGCACTGGTGGAGTCGTGGATGCTTGGAATTCTCGAATTCCATTAGTAATTAATGTTTTCAAATCTGCCTGAGTGACTGGCATTGTAGAAGTTTGAGGCTCTTCAGTGGTTTGAACATGTTCTCGTGCTGAGGCACTAGCTTGGCTAGCTAGTTGAGCTGCGAGCGTAGCTATCTCAGCGTCTTTCTCTGCCAATTTTCTCTGCATCTCACTTAACTGTTCCTCAATGCTTGACGTGCCTGTAACAAAAACTGGCATATCCTTTGACTCAGATTCTTGATCAATTTTTAGCTTTTCTCGGAACTATTGTCCCAAATCATCTGGAAAATCCTCTTCTTGGAAGAAACTTTAGGATCTCCATAAAGAGGATTATTTGAACTTGACATTGAGCTGATGGATTGTTCATGTCGATTTGATGCTATTGATTCCTCCGAGGTAGCTTGTGATGATGAGTAATCCTATTCAGTTGTTAAGGACTCATCTGCGGTCGCAGATTCCTCGAAAGAAGGTTGAGACATTATCCGAGCTCTTGATCGAGTGATAGGTCCTGTGTAAATTTGTGTGCCTTCCCTTGAGAAGTGGTCTGCCCTTGATGAAATGTGAGCTTCCCTAGCATACATGTATCCAGAAAGGAAAGCCCATTTTTTAGCTTCCTTGTCTGAATGTGCATTCTTGGATCGCTCAGCACTTATGACAGTCAATGGAAATAGAGAAGCTTTAGGTATAGATTGGGTCTTTGGGCCCTTTGATTGCTTCTTGGATCCCCTCTTCTTGGAAGGGTTCCTTTTAGAAAGGACCTTGATGAAAATATTCGAATCTGATCCCTGACTTTTGGAATAGGAAAGTTTTGGACTCTTTCCTTTAGCAGATGCAGATGGTGAACCAAGCTCAACTGCTCTTGGTTTAAATTGTACTAGAGATGTAACCTTTGATTGACTAGTAACAGCAGACTTCGGGGTAGCCTGTCCTTGTGGTAGCCTATCCTGAGAAGCCTTAGGAGCTTTCACCCTTGGCGTAGAAGGAGGAGTACCCTCCTTGTTTTTCACGGAGGTTGCCATCACTGATACAGTATAGGGAAAATTGATTGGTATGGTTCCAATCAGTATTTGAGTAGGCTGATAGAGTGGGGTCATTTCTGGAACCTCCATATGGGTAGCCTTAGAAATTGTTGGCATGACTTTGATAGCCTTCTTGGGTGTAGCTTTGGTGATTTTCCTCCCCTGGATCCTAGCATTGACTTTTGGAATTGCCCCAGAGATTGTTGACTGATCAATCTTGAAAGATGCATGATAAGTCGCCTTCGTTGAATTTTTCCCATGAACTTGCATTGATGAAGGTAGTTTGTGGTAGTAAACAGTTACTTGTGGTGCCATTATGAACCTGTGAAGGTAACAAAAATAAAACACTAATTAATTTTTAAAGTTAGAGATGAAAGGGAAAATGGGTCCCACTAGGTGTGCCAAAAACCATGTTGGGCAAAAATTTGAATATTTTGCCGAACATGACTTCACTCATATAACGAAGAATTATACGAGTTTTATTAAATGTAGGTTAGACCCATTCCAGATAGTATATATTCGTTAATGATAATCTCTTACTTCAAGAGAACACCCTTTGATTCTAACTAGAAATTATCACACACTACCATTTACACCACAAAGACATTTTATTTGCGATGGTGGCTGGACCTAGGTTAATTGCCTAGGCTGCTCTACGTACCCGTTATCGAGATCAAGCCGATTCATAGTTCGGGGAAATTAAATTATTTTTGGGGTAAGATAAACGGGTAAATGACCCATTGATCTTGAATGGACAAAATATCCATTATGTTTAAAATGGGTAAATGACCATTTGAATTGATATGGATTTAAGGACCACTTGATTGTGGAGGAGTTGTGACTGCGCCTATGTAAACCCCCACATGTAATAGAACTTATATCAACTAGGTTGATATACAAATGTATGTTGTATATGTTTGGGTTGGTTTTGGAAGGGTTTGGAATGGAGTGGAAATGTGAAATGTGAATGCACAGGGCATTTGGGGCAGATCAGGCAAAGCGTACTGGTACGACGAACTCCAGTAGCCTTAGCGTACCGGTACGCATACCGGTACAGTTTGGCGGACTTCCTGATTTTCTGATTTCCTCCTCTCCTGAGCTATCCCCAAGCTACCTTCCCATCCTTATTTGTCTCAAATATTTTGGGAGGATGTTATAGATACTATGGATGGTGGTATGTTGGGTCTAGGAGGGGTCAATCGATTAAAAGTATACATAGGCCGTGTATTTTAAAATTTCGGTAAATTTACTTTAGTAGTATGATAAATCATAAAACTAAATGTTTTTAGGATAAAATAACATTAAAAAATGAATTCGGAACGTCTAAAAACCGTAGGGTGGTCATAGAGATCAAAATGGAGATAGTTAGTGGCAATTCATGGAAAAATATAATTTTTGGCCCTGTGAACAGTAAAAATCGGGATTTGGAAGGCTTAAAACACTAGTCTCATTCCATTTTTCTCTCATTCTTCACACCACTCTCAACCCACACCTCTTAGAACCCTAAAGGAAGACTAAGGGAGAAAGAAAAGGGAGGAATGAGGTCTATAGAGCTTGGGTTAGCTTGGAAATCTTGATTCAAGGTAGGAGTTTTCTTCCATTCTCTTGCATTGAGGCTAGGGTATACATATATATACATTATTTTGACTCTAAATCTTATATACTTGCTATGAAATTGTTGATTTTTGATATTTATGTAAATGTGGTCATGTTTTAACCAATGCTATGGTGGAATCACCATTAAAACTCTTTTCTTGGCCTCAAACCCTAGTTCTCAAGGGAAAGGGATTTTCTCTTGATTTTTCATTGATTCTTGAATCCAAAAACTTTAGTGCTTGAAATTGAATCACAAAAATTATATTTATGAGGATCTCTTGTATATTTTCTCACATTGTCTCTATTGTGCTACTTTATGAGAAATTTGGGGATTTTTGGGAATGGCTTGTCGTTTTGAGAAATTGTGGATATTGTATTTCTTGTATGGTTGTTTTGATGAACATGGGTGAGAGGTTCCTTGTAAGGATGCTCATGCCAAAGAGAACAATATTATATCATGTGTGGGTTATTGGTTTATTTTTGGGAAATTGTATGGCTCCATGTTGGTAATTGGTTTCACCTCTCCGTTTAACTTTCTTGTTGTTCGTAAACTAGAGATCTATTAAAATGTACATGTTTTCCTTCAAAAGTTATATATGATATTTGCAAAAATGAGACCGACTTGTTTTATATGTTTTATAAACCTTGTTCGAGTTTGGGAGAATGTTGCTACAGAGCTTAGTGCTCACCCCCTACAAATAATATATTTTCATATTATAGTTTGGAGGAAGAGCTTAGAGTTGATGAGCCGGCACAATGGGAAACTCCAATAGACGGGAACGTGGATCCCGAGATTGATGCCTAGAGCTACATGCTCTTAGATTCTACCTTAGGAAGTTTATTTTGAGACAATGTAATGTCTAATATTTTGGTTATTCCGCTGCAAACTCATAGTTGATTTTTGGGATGTAATTGTCCTATTTGGGCATATTCTTTTGGATGTAATGGCCATGGTTTGACTTATTCTTTTGGGATGATGATGTAGATATCATGTATGATGAATGAAATTTCTTTATGGCTGGAATTGATTAGTTGCTCTCATGATGTGAATGGGTTTAAATAGTAATACCGACCAAGGGGGATCTAGGGGCGTTACAGCCTAGTTTAACTAGACTGCCTACGTATCCGAAAGGGAATTAAGTCAGCCGTAGTTCGACAAGAATTTTGAATTTGAGTGGGATTTTAAATGAGTGAATGACTCATTTAATTTGGTTTGAAATGGGTGAGTGACCCAAAATTTGATATTGAATTTGATTTGGTTTAAAATGAGTGAATGATCCATTATTCTTTGGGATGGGTATTTAAAACAACTTTAACTTATGTGAATTTTAGGATTCACAGAGGTTGTGACTTAAGATGGAATTAAATTCCATGTAAGATTATTGATTTTATGTGGGTTTGAAACTCAAAAATCTATTAAGAGTCCAAGACTCTTTTCATAAAGATTGTTGAGTTTTAAACCTCCTGAAAATTAGTAAAGAGTTAGAAACTCTTTAATTTAAAATTTTTTTGCACTATTTAATTTGTAGGAGTTTAAAACTCCAAAAATAGTGAAGGATTTAAATAGCTAAATTATTGTAGCATTTGCAGAAATGGGTCAAAGACCCCATTGTTTTGATTTTCATGTGCTTTTGAAAGACCACAAAATTTTGTGTCATTGCACGTTATCGGAGGAGTTAAAAACTCCTTTGACTTGGTGGGAGTTAAAAAAAAAAACTCCTTTGATTCATGAATTTTTGAAGAGTCAAAGGCTCTTAATTGCTGTAAAATTTCTTCGGAGTTAAAAACTCCATTGTTGTTTTAAAATGGTCCTTAAAAGACCAAAGCAGCATATTTTTTTTTAATATTGTATTTGAAAGACCAAAGCAGAAATTTTTTAAAATGGTCTTTGAAAGACCAAAACAGAATTTTTTTACAATGGTTTTTGAAAAACCAAAACAGATTTTTTTTTTTTTTTTTTTTAAAATGGTCTTTAAAATACCAAAGCAGAATTTTTTTAAATGGTATTTGAAAGACCAAAACAGAATTTTTTTTACAATGGTCTTTGAAAGACCAAAGCAGATTTTTTTTTACAATAGTTTTTGAAAGACCAAGGCAGAATTTTTTTACAATGGTCTTTGAAAGACCAAAACAAATTTTTTTTTTCTTAAAATGGTCGTTGAAAGACCAAAACAAAATTTTTTTTTTTTTACAATGGTCTTTGAAAGATCAAAGCAGAATTTTTTTTTAAAATGGTCTTTGAAAGATCTGAGCAGAATCTTTTTTTTAAAATGGTCTTTGAAAGACCAAAGCAGAATTTTTTTTTAAAAAAAATGGTCTTTAAAAGACCTGAATTCACTGCCAATTTTTTTAAGGGTTTGCTGCAACATTAAAAAGGTTAGTAACAAGCCAAATGAGAGTTTAAAACTCCACTAAGCCAAAAACTCACAATCAAAGACCAAAAATCTAAATCAATATAATTTTGAGGAATTAGAAATTCCTCTAAATTACATAAAAAGAGGGGGATTTGTATACTAAATTATGGTTTTGAAAGAGTCAGAGACTCTTGGGGGCTGTTTGGTATGAGGGTTTGGGAGGGATTTGGATTGTGGGTTGAAGAATAAACCTCTTAAATTCATGTTTGGTAACACATGTCTAGGCTAGGGTTTGGAAACTCAGCCCGTTGGATGGCCCGGTCATGACACCCACATACTTGGGTTTCATGAAACCCATGGGGGGGGGGGGTTTCATATGGGGTTAAGGGGTTTAACATACAAATGACATTTATACCCCCATATATCCTATATACCTCATATATACAAATTGGTTAAGGGGTAAAATAGTCATTTATATACAAATATATTATCATAATAATCATATATCCCTGCGCATACCAAACATAGGTATAGACAGCATTGAATGTTGAATCTCATCTTTGGGTCAAACCCGGGTTTGAACAATCCAATCCAAACCCATCCCAAAAAACATACCAAACAAGCCCTTGTGGATGAAAGATGTGGCTATTTATTTTTGTATTGCAGCAAAATTTGGAAGAGTTATAAACTCCTTTGGCGTGTTTTGCTTTGCCGCCAACTCTTGCAGGAGTGAAAACCTCCAAATCAAATTCTTTGCTTCAATTTCTTTTCCTTGAACCCACTGCCCACTGCCTTGTAAAGTTTGCTTCTCTTCTTTCTAGCTTTTTTTTTTCTACCCATCCATTTGCCGAAAGAGTTGAAGATGGCAAAGCTCTTGCCCATTCTCAAAAGAGTTTGAAACTCTTGTGGCTGCCTCAAACTCTAGGAGTTTAAAACTCCTATAATTTGTAATTTCGGGAGGATCGATATAGCCGAAATTGTTGAATTCCTGCCATCAAAGATCCAAGAGATTAAATTAACAAGAAAGAGGGTGAACAGAATTTTTTTACCTGTTGCAAGGCTTCAGATTTTTTTTCTTTTTCCTTTCTTTCTTCTCCTCTTTCTGCCAAAATTTCTCTTTTTCCTTTGCCTTTTAACCGTCTGGACTCTCCCTTTAGATCTCCTCTTTTTTTTTCTACTCAAGATCATGTGTATTTATAATAGCTTTTTGCATGCAAAAAGCGGGGGGGGGGGGGGGGGGTTCCACTTCCTCTTGCTTGTAGGCAATTGATGTAGTGGGGAGTTTGGGAACTGCCCACCGTCAAACCGACCTTAACTCTCGGCTTTCCATTTTTTTGTTTACAACATACAGTTTTTTTTTTAAATTCATAAGGATGAATTTTAATGGGCCAAATTGAAATGTGAATTTTAACAATTGAGTTTGACGGGTCAAGTTAACGATCAATAAATGTATGGAACCACGCGTCGAACATGAACCCATCATTGACCTCTTAAAATAAAATTTTGCATCGAAAGTTGACAAGTGCTAAATTTTTTCGTTTAACAGTTTATGTGTTACTGGGTTTAGAGCCACTAATTAACGAAAAATAGACTACTAATTTATTGAAGATAAAAAGACTACAGGCGCAATAAAAATTTTCCATAAAATTTAGGGGGCCAATGAGATAAATTGGACATAGTTTTGTTGAGATAACAGTGTATATGTGGAAATCCCTCAAAAGTCAGTGGGGGCAACTGCCCCCATATCCATACACATAGCTTCGCCTCTAGTAGAGGTGAATGGAAGTACAATACAATTCAAATTTCAAAAAGATATATAAAATGATTTTTGCTTTTTGCGGTTGAAATCTCTTTAAAGTTAATCCGATGACTAATATTAACACCCTAAATTTAATGGGAAAAATAGGTCTCTAAGGGTGTGTTTGGGGTGACTTTTTAAAAGTATTTTAATGACTTATGACATCTCATAAGTACTTTAAAAAAAAGTAATGTTTGAAATCGTCTCACCCCCACCTCTACCACCCCCGCCACCATCTATCGCCACCGCCACTCCAACACCATTGTCTCTGTTGCCACCACTACTATTGCCCCCACCACACCCATTGCCCCACCACCACCACTACCATCACCATTACCACCACCTCCACCGCCCCACCACCACCATCACCACCTCCACCACCACTATTGTCGCCACCCTACCACCACCACCATCATCACAGTCGCAGCCACCCCACCACCACCTCTGCCATAACAACCACCACCACTGCCCCACAATCATCGATGCCGCCGCCGCCACCACCCAGGGGTGGAGCCAGGAATTTCTATACTTGGGTGGGCACTAACTAGAGAGAGAGAGAGATTATTGTACAGTGGTGTCTGTGGTGTTGTTTGTGGGTGGATCTATGCAGGGCGACTCAAGATAATTTGAGGCCTAAAGCAAAAATACTAAATGATATTTTTTTATTTTTAGTATTAAGTTTTTTAAAAAATTAATTAATTTTTAATTTTTTATGTTAGAGAGAGACATAAGAAGGATGTGCTAGTGTTGCTAAGAAAGAGGTTTCAACTTTTGTTTTTGTTTTTTTATCGGAGAGAGAGAAAATGGGTGAGGATAAATATGAGTTGATTTTTGAGTACCTTTTTGTATTTTTAACTTCTAATTTTTAGGTTTCTAATATTATGGATTAGATTAGGGCCCAAATTATTACAATTATTAGACTTAATTTTTTGGGACTTTTTTTAGGGATTAAAATTTAATGGATTTAAATATTTTGTGACCTAGTAAAGTACCTAAAATTATGAGGTGTTTTAAAAATTTGGAACCTAAAGTCTAGACTTTATTTTCAATATTGTTGGGCCGCCCCTGAATCCATGGATTCCATGTCTTGCCAGAGAAGATGCACAGATAAAAGAGGGGCAGAGAGATTGCTGGGTGGGAGAAGGAGAGGGAGAGAGCGACAAAGAGAGAAGAAGAGAGGAAGGAGTGTTGTCTGACATGAGGCATGAGGGACTGAGAAATCTTTTTTTGGAGATGAAGGTAACAAAAATAAATTTGGCCCAAGGCATCAACCTGCACGTGGACAAGGAATTGGTGGGCCCACTTCTTTTTCTCTTTTTTTTGGATGGGCATAGCTCTTTTGCTTTGTTTTGGGTGCACAATCGAGATAATTAATGGGAAATTTGGAAACCGGTCCTCCTAGATGGACTTGTTTGGAGATAAGTCCTGCAAGGAAACTTATTTGGTTATAAATCCATTTTTTGACTAGTTTACTATTGTACCTTTATTTTTTAGAAAAACATAAACAATATCCATTTTGCAGTCTCTTTCCCACACGGTAAAACCCTCTAACTTCCTCACTATAAACCGAAACTTCCCCTTCCTTCTAGCCTTGAAATCCGGCTCTATTCCTCAAATCTTCCATAGATTCCTTCTCCAAAACCGGTAGTTGTCATTACCCAAACCAATCCTATTCAAATTTCGAATATCTGAATCTACTCTTCAAAGTTTAATCTGTACTCCATTGAATAAGTTATTGTTGTTGTCTCTGCATTCAAATCATCATCAACAATCTTTGATATTCATAAAAAGATTGAAAGGTATGTGGTTTTAGATGAATGTTGATGTCTATTTTAGGGGTTTAGGAAACCCATTGCCTGATGTGTCATTCTTACTGTCATCTAGGTTTTTTTTTTTTTTTTTTGGTTTTTTGCATTAATAGCATTAAAATTGAGATTCATTGTTACTAAAATAAAAGTGTTATGTATTTTGTTTTTGATATTTTTTTGATGTGTTTGACAGTTAAAATTCATTGGTTGTGTTTATGTGAGATATATGAGGTTACTGTGTGAGGAGTAACCTCACACAGTGTGTTACAATTGAGAATTTTTTAAATTTTCAATTTTAAAATTGTATGTTTACTATAATCATTCGAAATTAGATGTTACTTTGAACACAATATAGCCTTTGGGATGGAAATATTCATTTTTTTTGCTTTATGCATTATTCAAGATATCCGAAAACCATTGGTGCACAATAACATGAAATATATCATGGTACTGTGTCTTAACATGAAAATTTGATTTCTTAATTTCAATGGATTGATGTGCTTAAGTATTGTGGATGTTACTATGAAATTGATGTTACTGCATATGTGTTACTCATCACAACCTTTGGTTTTTACTTTTAATGCACCATCTGTTGGTTACGAAGATGAAAAATATAACAAGTTTCCTCCAAAAAAAATGTTCAAATTACTTTTGAACACTATTATTTACATTCTAAAATTTGTAACATGGAGACTCAATGGATTTCCAATTGAAGCAAATGTATAATGAAAAATGAAGTTACTGAATTCTGTTTAGTTGATGTTACTAAAATGATGTTACTGGGATTCAATTCATTAATTAGTGTTGTTGTGATAATGTTATTAACATCATATTCCTATGTGTATTTCAACAACATTGGTGTTACTGTTCATGTTACATTTGCACATATTTTTTGCTAATTGTTGTATATCCATTAGGTTAGGTGAAATTTGAAATTTGAATTTGAATTTGAAATTGTTAATGGAAAATTTTGATCAGAATTTGAGTTAATAACCCAATAATTTTGACGTAATTCATGCAGCCGAATATGATATATTCTGTTTCCATAAAAAACTGAACAATCTGTTACCTTATATATCTCAAAATATCTTACCTATAACTTTCCATAACTGTCCAAAATTGACACCGTTAGGGGTGTTTTTGAGATTAAAAAAAAAAAATGGACTTAAGTCATTACATATAATTTTAAACATGGACTTAGCCCCCTATAAGTTTCCTTACCGGATTTATCTCCAAACAAGTACATCTAGGGAAACTCACCTCCAATTTTCACATAATTAAACAATCAAAATAAAATATATGCAGGTAATTTAAAAAAATAAAAATTCCAGGGTGGGCAAGTGCCCCTTTGGCCTAGTAACAGCTCCGCCCTTGCCACCACCACCACTGCTGCTGTTGCCACCCCACCATCACCACCGCTGCCACCCCCACCCCCACCCCCACCACCATCCCTATTGCCCCACCACCCAGGGGTGGAGCTAGAAGCCTGCTTTTGGGTGGGCACCAAACATTTTAATATGGTTTAATTTTTTTTTCTCACAATCTACAAAAGTAAGATAATACATTTAATTTTTTGATTATGCTACATTTAATACTTCAAAATTTTCTTAAAGACAAAATGCCAAAAATAGGTAAGCACAGTGCACACAATCAAAACAAAATGAAAAATTAATTATAAGCTTTTTGCTAAAAAAAAAAAAAAATCGTTTCATTTGAAAGCATTTAGCCTTGATGAATTTTCTCAATATAGACATTCAAAATCAAGCACTCAACAATATTCACAATTGATTAAGAATCAAACAATAAAATATTGAAGGTGGAATAAAAACATTGTCGAAACATATCATTGCCATTGAAGGGAGATATTTGCGGCTTTAAGAATTAAGAAGATCCCTGATAGGTTACGCTACAACTAAAGGAGGAGTTTAAGAAGTCTTTAAACACATTAATGTAATATCAACTTAACAAATATAATAATATTAAAGAGAAGAATTCTACATGAGCTTGGACCAATAATAATAATGTAAATACATAAATAGTAGATTGACTCAGAAAGTGTGAATATGTTAACAATGAATGGCCCAAGAAATTTAAATAAGGGGAAATTGGAAAGAGGTACACTAAATTAGACTTAATTGTAAAAAAATACACAGAAAAAAAATTTGATACTTATTTGTATCTAAGTACATTATTTGAATTTTATTGATTTTTTTGTGACATTTTTGTCCTCCATTGATCCATGTGTATTTTCTTTAGAAAGTGGTGCATTAAACATCTCATAGTTTTATGGGAGAACTTTAATATTCCATATTTGTATGTCCTCCCTTGATTCATGCGTTTTTTTTTTTTTTTTTTTAAAAATGGTTTTATTTTCAAATTATATTAATATCTGAACAATGTAACAATAACAGTGTAACAAGCCATTTACACAAAAAATTGTACTATTACATTTTGTCAAACATATATTTTCATATAATTTCATTCAAAACAGTCCATCTCCGTTTTGAATTTGTTACCACATGCACAAAACTACTGAACACTGTTTTTGTTACAGTGTATTGTTACACTGTCTTTGTTACACTGTTTTTGTTACATTATTATGGAGTTCGGATATTAACAAATTTTGAAATTCAAACAAGTGTGGCCTAGGTTGGCGACCTCCATTGCACTCTGGAGGGGCGCCCGCCTAAGATCTACCCAAGTTGTGGAGCCTATGTCATAATTTGTGGCAGTGGGGGCCTGTGTTCGCGCGGCCCCTAATTTAAAAAATATATATATATTCTAAAATAAACGGAATATTAAAATTCTTCTATAAAACTAGTAGTAGTAAATATTTAATGCATAAATATAATTTGAAAATAAAATCATTTTCCAAAAAAAAAATACGCATGAATTAAGGTGCATTAAAGATAAGAGATTTTGAATTAAATGACCCTAAATTTCAGCGCTTAATAAATGTCTTGTTAAAGTTTTTAGGAAAAAAAAATTTACAAAATAGTCATTTACGTCTTTATATCTCAGTTGTATACTTTTTTTCAAAATATTTTGTTTTATGTACTTTTTTTACAATTAAGTTTAATTAAGTGTACCGACTTCCAAATAACCTTTTAAATAAATAGAAAGTGGGATCATTCCCATATGGGTCATGACCTTCACGGGTTGGCACCACTGCATCATGGGTGGCCATCATTAACTAGCAGCCTAGCACCACTAAAATAAGATAAAGATTATAACACGTGTGTAATAACAAGAGAATGTTCAGGGTGGGCTAGTGCCCCCTCTGGGCCTATACTGGCTTCGCCTATGCCGCCGCCACCACCACCATCGTCACCGATTGTTATCATCGTTGTCTACCACCACCACCCACCACCATTGTCACCATCATCCCACTACCACCGTCACCCACTGTCAACACCCACCACCACCATTGTTGTCCACCGCCACCCACTATAACAACCTACCACCACCCGTCGTCGCCCAACATACCACCACTAACCACCACCATCCATCATCACCCACCACCACCACCATCACTGTTGGCACCCACAGCTGCCAGCCTGCTGCCACCACCACGGTCGTCGCCACCCACCACTACTACCACCACTCATCCCCACTACAATCGGTGCTTAAATTTCTTTCTCTCTCATTTATCATCATCTGAAGACAAAGAAGCAGAAGAATCTTCCGTGTTATTGAGTAATATTTTGCATAATTGATCTCTAAGATCATTATCTTGAATAATCTCATTGATTTTTTGTTTGGTTAAATATTTATTGGCATAATGACCAAATTTACCACATTTGTAGTAGAAACATTCTTATCATATTTTCTCTTTTTTCTTCTCTTATTAAATTTGGAGTATTTTTCAGTTTTATTGGACTTAATTTTTAAGGTAGGACTTGGATCAAGATAGTAAGTATATTGATCACAACATTCACCTCACTCTTTTGTTCCTATTAGACTTTGTCTTTAAAGTTGAACTTTAAGATTAAGGTCATTACATAAAGTCAAACCTTCATTGATGAACTAATTCACCATAAGTTTACTGATTTCAATAAATAATCTAAAGAAAAAGACAAAACAAATAAAGGAACCTTTGCTTCACCGATTGCAAAGGCAGAAGATGGCTATTCAATATATATAGTCATACAAGTGTATTGTTACATGTGTCCTACTCAAACACTCAACCTCACCACCCGTACATAGAATAAAATTAAAAACAGGAGACTCCACCACCTGCCGACAATCGGCAGCTTTAGCTAAGCATAGAGTTCCCTTGAATAATCTGCAACTTTGGGTTGAGTATAAATAACCGGATCATCCTTAGCTTGATCAGAAATTATTGCTAATGATGAGCATCGTTCCTTATCAACTTCATCACAATCTTTATCAAATTTATCACTATCGTTAATATAATTATTCCTCCATTTTTGTATATAAATCTTATTCTTACTTTCTTGGCAAACAAAGTAGGAAGATTAGAAATGAATTTCTCCAAAAGTCATAAGATTTATATACAAAAATGAATAAATCATTGATACAAAATTGTGATTATTGTAATTTTTTGAGCATTTATGAAGCCTAACACACTTGCAGACTAATACTGGACGATGTCCTGAAGGTAATTGTAGAAATGTGAAATATTGATCTTTTCTTTGCCAAAGTAAATGGCTTCTCCCCCATCTACTTCACCCATGAGCTCAATGTTATCGGAACCGGACTGAACATTGAACCAATAGAGGGATGGGGTCAATGGTTCAAGAGTATAATGATAAATTTATTTCAAAGTTTTGAAATTTGACCAATATGCAAGTGGGCTACATGGTTGGGCTTTTGGATTACTTTTAAGAGAAATTTGAATGTCGGTCCCCTTTGTAGATTTATTTGGTGATAAGTCTATCAAGAAAACTTATTTAATATTAAGTCAATTTTGATCTCCATTGTCCAAAATACCCCCAATAGTTATGCTTAATTAAAACAAATTTGAAAACTAACAACTCTTAAATTTTAGGAGCTTCACTAACATTAAAATTCTTTTTCTCATATCTATCTAAATCCATATATAAAATGGGACTATTTATTTTTCTCTTTCTCATATATATATATACACATATAGTAACATTAAAAAAAATAGTAACATTCAAACACAAAAAATAGTTTCATTTAAACATAAAACAATAGTAACATTTAAACACAAAAAAAATAATAATATTCAAAAATAAAAAAACAATAACATTGAGTATAATATTTGGAAAAATAACAGCAGTAACATACTCAACAAAAACAGTAACATGAACAGTAACATGCCTGACAAAAATAGTAATATGTAAACAAAAACAATAACACAAACAGTAACAGTAACATGGTAAAAAATAAAAAACAATAACATGGAATATTCAAAAACAAAAAAATAGTAACATTCAAAAATAAAAACAGTAACATTTAAACCAAAAATAAATAATTTACATCGATGACTCTATATGAGTCCATCAGGAACTAGTAGTATATATAGAGAGAGAATCAGTTGTTCTTTGAATTTGAAATTTCAAATTTATGTAAAAAAATTTAGTGGCATTTATTCATTGATAGTGAATTAAGGGATAACAATTCTCAAATCAAGGATGGGTATTTTGGAGTTTTAAAAAAATAGTGGATTTAATTACTTATTAATCCCTTAACGAGAACTCAGCCCCAATTTTCACTACTTTTAAAGGGATTACTTTTGGATAGGGTTGGGCTGTTAAATCCAAATCGCTCCAATCCTTCAGCCAAACACGCCCTCTATTCCTCCATAGTTAGCCTTCGTTGAGTGCATCAATGGTATATAGGAGTGTACCGTATCTATTAACCAATCTATTTGTCACACTAATATTCAGTTCCTTGTTGTTGGTACATAGATATCAATGGCGACCAGTCCGAGGAGATTTGGAAGATTGGTTTTAATGTCATATAAGAAGGGTTAGAGGAGGAGCAATCAGAGGGAATTCTCAACGACGACGTCGATCATCGATGAAAACAGTCTCCAACAGAGTGGGACTAAGTCTATAAACCTATTTTCTGCAATTAATCAAGCCCTTCACATCGCCTTAGAAACTGATCCTTAGTGAGTTTCTTCATATTTCTTCATTTATGCCTTATATAAGTGCGTGCCCATGTGTGATTAAAGAGTCGAATTTGTAGATCTTGAATGGTAATATGAACTGGGTTTTGTCTGAATTGATGCATTGAACTTAATTTTGTATAGTTGATTTTCTTTGTCCTAAAAGAAAGACAGAAGCTTCACGTTTTAATAAATGTAGGCAATTCAAGCTTAAAACTTTCTTGAGGTGATTACATTTCGAGTTAAAGGGTTACTAACATACTATGAATTTAAATTTTGATACATGGAGAACCCAGAACACGCGGTCAATGACTCCTCAATGTGACAATGGAGGTGATTGGCTGAGGGAAATGGAAAGGGAAGTGCGTACTAGACATATACCATATTTGTCTAGCCCAAAAAAGAAAAGCGAAAGTGTTGAACACTGTTTACTTTAAAAGTTTGTTTATGCCGAGAGAGAGAGAGAGAGGTCTAATATATATACTCATGCCGTAACACAAAAAATACGCCAATTCAAAAGGTGAGAGTTCATCAAAAACCACTTAACCCTAATACGATCGACATGATTACTTGGTTAATCATGTCAAATAGCCAGAGACGAACACGACTCACTTGTACCATGATTAACCCAAATATCACTTGTGTGACCCGTTTAATGAAAAGGATGTGTCCGGTTTGACATGACCCACAATACTACATGAGTCACGTTTGGGTTATAACATGACTGACATAACATGATCAACACTACTAACACAACTTATTTAACATGTTTATCTGATTTAAACCTATTAAACCCAAATAAATTCCTATTTTTAATCCAAATAATCCTTTCCTAAAAATTACTAAATTAAAAGTAAAAATTACTTGTGTGTTTGCTCTTTTTCTCTTACTCTTTTTACTTTGTATCGTTTTTATTAACTATCACACGTAATATCATTCTCATCCCATTGACAACTATCATACATAATATCATTCTCATCCCATTGACAACTATCATATAGGTTAATTAATTTCACAATTAGTGAAATTGAACTTTTAATTGAGAATTTGCCATTTAAACCTAATTCACCCCCCTTAGGTTGTACTTTCGGCCAACAATTGGTATCAGAGTAAAGACTCTAAACAAAATGTGTAACAACATTTAGAGTAAAAAGATCATGCAACTCTAGGAGGAAACATTATTGAAGGACAATCTATTTCTAGACCACCATTTTTCAATGGCAATGACTATGCATATTGGAAAGGTAGAATGAAAATATACATCACGTCTCAAGACGATGCACTATGGGATACTATTGAAGAAGGATACACTAAGCCCACTAGTGATAAGAAAATATGGACTAGTGATGAAATGAAAGCACACACTAATAATGTCAAGGCAATTAATACACTCTATTGTGTGCCAGCACCCATAGCGTGCACCTCGCAGCCCACAACGCGCCAGCCCGCGCACCTAGCGCCTCGTGCCCTATCGCCTAGGCGACCACACCCAGCTCGCTTGTGCACAGTGCACCAGCGTCAGCTTCGCCCGTCCCCATCGCTCCCTCGCCCGCCTATGCCCGCGCCACACGTTTCACTCTCTCACCCACTCGGCATCTCACATTTCTCCTTCTTCTTTCATACTCAAGATGGATATGTGGGTGTCCTATTTAAAGCCCTAGTTTGCTGATAAAAGGGTACCAGTTGCTAAAAAGGTATTTGATGCTAAAAAAGAACACTACTGCTAAAAGAGAACCCCTAGGTATCTACTACTAAAAAAAGGACGAATTCTTACCAATGCCTTCTCCCCCAAAACACATTGGACTTCAGGCATGAGGACAAATGATGGGCCCTACCTAGACCAGGCTCAAATCACAAATGCAAGCTCGGCCCTGACCAAGCCCAGATCATAGATACAGGCCAGGCCCAAGTCACACATATAGACCAACAAAAGTTCATTGCAATTTCAATTGGGCCAAGCACACCACCTTGGAAGACCAGTCTATTACTAGTGCACGTGGGGATCTCTATCTTAAGAAGGGAATCATGGAACACAGTTATCGGGGTGCTCATCGCCAGCTTCATGAAATCATCTCGCCCGTTACAAGGATAACGCCGGCCTCATGAAACCACACCGCTCCCAATAATGGCGCCTCTATCAAGGCTCCCTTGGAGCCCTTACAAAATTCTACTCATCTATAAATTGTAAGTCCTGCCTACATATGGGAGACATCACACAAATCTCAGCACTCTACTCACCTTTGAGTAATAAGATTCTCCGGCCACCGTAACCATTCTTCGTGGAGTAGGTCGTTTAGACCGAACCACCTAATCTGTGTATTTTATTGTGTTGAGCATACCCCATCACATACACCACTACATCTTTGATTGATTTTTGATAAACACATTTGTGAATCATCAAATGCAATTCTTAAAAATATAGGTTTTTAATTTCACTAACATAATACATGCACAACCCTCACTTACGAATTACGTTGTTATCATAGATCCAACCACTAATAAATGATGCAATATGCACACAAATAAAGCACAATCAATTACAACTAAAACACAACACGACAAACTTTCTATATCTTCTCCGTCTACCCTTTCAAACGGTCAGCGAGTGAACACTGTGCACAAATGCAACAATAAGCTTTAGGACGTAGAGAGGGCAGATTCACTTTACAATTAAATATTTCATTTAATTTTTTTTTTTCACATCAATGAAAAATGGAAGAATTAGAACTTCTATTGTGTAAGTCGCTACAAGTGAGATTTTGCCACAATAGTATGTATAAAATATAAATTTGACTCGAAAAGCTCAAACCCAACTATATTTGAATCCAAATGGTCAACTCTCCTGGTAGTGGAGATTAACAAACAACCAAACACTACATTATTCACTAATTACAGCAACCAACCATATGTCATTAGTAATTATAAATCATGGTTTAGGTTACTAAACAATGAGTTTTTGGAGAAATTAATTAGCACCTCCCCCCCCCCCCCCCCCAAAAAAAAAAAATTACCAACCCAATGCCTTCACTAGAGGTGGAATTGAAATGTAGACATATAAAATGAAACAAAAATTCATTTCAAATTTTCTTGGCCATTTGTAGTTTATCCACCTCATAGATGACTCCGACGAACTTGCTACTCAGCAAATCATGCCTTCGACTGTTCAAAATGAGAAACCCTCACACAGGGAGGCACAGAAAGAAAGCCACAAATAAGAGATAGCCACTGTGTGAGAAAGCAACAGAGGCAGAGAGAGAAAGATAGAGAGAGGGGGGAGAGAAGAATACCTCTTCTTCAGCGCTATTCTCTGTATCAGATGAGAGAGGGGAAATGAGTGGTTCAACTGCCATTCAAAGAGAGTGATAGAGCCACTGTGAGAAAGAGTGACAGAGCCAGAGAGAGAGAGGAGAAAATATTGGTACCGCTTCTTTAGGTGCCGTTAGGGGTGTCCATGGGCCGGATTACCCACGGGTCCCGTTACCCGGCCCGAAAAAAATAGGTCCGAAGTCCGATAGACCCGATAATTGACCCGCCCGAGCCCGAGCCCAATATCCTTTAAGAAAGGGCTTGGGTTTACCCCCAAACCCATTACCTGGCCCGAAGCCCGAGCCCGGCCCAAATACCCGCCCACATGCCCGAAGCCCAAAGCCCGCCCGAATCCCATATCCGCTCATATAAGTTTTTTTTTTTTTTTTATCAAACATATATTTATAAGAGGTGGAGAAAAAAAAAAAAAAAAGTTGGACACTTGAAATGAAAGAATGGTTGTTTTGACTTTAAAAGAATGGTTGGGGGGTGACTTAAAAGAAAGAATGGTTGGTGACTTTAAAAAAATTTGTCACGTGAGGCAGTGAATCTGTTGCTGTGTTGGTTTCAAAATTTTGAATTCAAAATTTTGAATGTGAGGCAGTGAAAAAGTCAAGCAAAGTCGGCCAGTGTGGCCAGTGTGAGATAGTGAGTCAGACTTAGCCTCAGGCCCTTAGCCTATGCAGCTATGCATTGTCTTTTCAGTTCAGTCTATGCATTGGCAGTCAGTTAGTAAAGAGCCTGAACTCTCATTTTTTAAACAGTCACAAATAAACGGTAATAAATAAACGGTCATTTTTTAATGTATAATTTATAAATATATTTGTTCTCAACTTCACAAATCACAATTCACAACTCTCATTTGCTCTCAAACTCAGTAGCCGAACGAAACTAACAATTGCTCTCAGAAGTCAGAATTATCAAGTGTTCTGAAGTCTCAAGGCCGAAACTCTCATTTGCTCTCAACTCACAAGTAACAATTGTCAAGTGGTCTCATTTGGTGAGAAAGTTTTTTTACATAATTTAAGTATTTATTTTAGTTTTATAGTTTAATTTACGTAATGGCTTCATCTCATTCACAAAATATTTTTTATAACGAAATTCTTGAGTCTAATGATAATGAAAATATCAATGAGGGTGAAGACCCTGATTTGTTTTCAACTCCTGAGATAGATTCTACTGAGAATGTGCTATCTAATAAAAGAAAAAAGTCCAAAGTCTGGGATCACTTTGAGAAAATCCAAATTAAAAATTCTAATGGGGTCATTACATCAGAAAAGTGTATATGTAATTATTGTAAAAAAGAGTTTGCTGGAGGCTCTAAAAATGGAACTAGTCACTTAACTAGACATTTACGTTCATGCTTATTAAGAGGTCAAACTGATATTAGACAAACAATGTTATCACAATCTGCTAGCACCGGTACACTAAGCACTTTTAGTTATGAACCTGATTCTGCTAGAAAAGCAATTGTTAGATGGATTGTTATAAGAAATCTTCTATTTGTTCTTGTAGACGATGCTGAATTTGAAAGAATGTTACAAAGTGGTTTTAATCCTTCATTCCGAAAGTTTTCTCGTCAAACATGTCAAAGAGATCTTATTAAATATTATGTACAAGAAAAAAATAATTTAATTGCTTATTTTGGTAATCTTAAAAGTAAAATTTGTTTGACTTCTGATATTTGGACTTCTTGCCAACAATTAGGATATTTATGTATAACTGCTCATTTTATTGATGATAATTGGGTTATGCAAAAAAGAATTATTACTTTTACAAGGATTGAAGATAATCATAGTGCACAAGTTATTTATAATCAGTTACAAATTTATCGTATTCAAGAAAAGATTTTTACTATTACTTTAGATAATGCAACAAATAATAGTGGGGCTGTAAGTCATTTAAAATGTTATTTAACTTTACCATGTGAAGGTAGTTTTTTTCATATGAGATGTATGTGTCATATCATAAATCTCATAGTACAAAGTGGTCTCCATGATATTAGATTTATAATTGATAAAATTAGACATATTATTTATCATATAATATGTTCTGAAAATAGACTTAGGACATTTGGAACTATGTGTAAAAAGAATATTTTAAAATGCAAAAAATTATCATATGATGTACAACATAGGTGGAACTCCACCTATAAAATGCTAGATGTGGCAGTTAAATATAAAGCTGCTTTAAATGACTATGTTAGTATAAATACCACTGGTTCATTATCGCGTCCCACCGAAGAAGAATGGGATGTCAGTGATAAAATGAAAGATTTTTTAAAAGTTTTTTATGAGTCAACTATGACTTTATCTGGTAATTATTATTCAACTATTACACTTGTCTATGTGCATATAGTTAGTATCAGTGATATTTTTGAACTATATAGAAATGAACCCGAATTTTCTACTATTTTACATAATATGCAATCTAAATTTAATAAATATTTTTCACCACTTCCTATACTTATTGGTTTTGGTATGTTAATTGACCATCGATTTAAAGAATTTGGTCTTACAAGTGTTTTTATGTCTTTATATGGTATCTTAAATGATGACCACATGAACCACATGAATAAAATAAAATATTATTTTAAAATTTTTTTTAATGAATATAGTGTAACATTTGGGAATAGTGGTACACTTAATTCCGTCCCAACATCTAGTGATATTGGTAGTAGTAATAAAGGTAAAGGTAAAACATCTATGCTAGCATCAATTTTGAACATAGGAGGTATGTCAACATCTAGGGGGATAACTGAACTTCAGCAATATTACAATGCTCCACTGGTAAGTGTTGAAGATTCTGATTTTGATATTTTGGCCTGGTGGAAAGGATATGAAAGTAGGTTTCCAATTCTTTCCACCATGGCTCGGGATATACTAACAGTTCCTATGTCGACTGTAGCATCCGAATCTGCTTTTAGTACAGGTGGACGTGTCATTGATGAGCATAGAAGTTGCTTGGATGGAAAGACAGTGGAAGCCCTTATGTGTCTTCAAGATTGGTATGCTGCTGAAGCGAGAGATCAAAATATGGAAATAAATCCCCCAATTCCAGAATTTGAAGTTTTAGAAATTTAGATATTAAGATTGATGTATTTTTTTCGTGTATTAAATATTCTAGCTTTTCATGTACAAAAGTCTTTAATGGATAGAATTGTGCAAATGATAGATAGGTGGGTAGGTGCCAACCTAGTTGGGATGTACTCATTCTATAGTGATGCAATTTCTCTTCTATTCATAAATAAAATTATTCATTATTTAATTTTTATCCATTTTTAACATTCAAATTTATCAAATTGACATTCAATTTCATCAAATGAAAATGTAATTTCACCAAAACAACATCAAATTAACATGTAATTTTATCCAATTAAAATTTAATTTATCAAATTAAAACCAAATAAACATTCAATTTATCAAATTAAAACCAAATAAACATTCAATTTATCAAATTAACACTTAATTTCATATAATTAACATTCAATTTTTTCTAATAAACATTTAATTCACTAAATTAACATGTAATATATCAAATCAATATCAAATTAACATGTAATTTTATCCAATTAAAATTTAATTTATCAAATTAAAACCAAATAAACATTCAATTCATCAATGTCATTACTTAATTTTTGTCCCTTTTAATTTTGACTATACTTTTAATCCAATTAAAATATAATTTACAAAAAAATTAAATGAAATTGTATATTTTTTTAATAGGGCCCAAGAAGCCCGCCCAATAGGCCCAACAAAAGCCCGCCCATAAGGCCCGCTCGCAAAGCCCGCCCAAAAGCCCGCCCGCCCGCAAAAGCCCGCCCAATAGGTGATGGGCTGGGCTGCGGGCAGCTACCCCTACCCGAAGCTCGGCCCGAGCCCGGCCCGAAAAAAAATTTTGCGGGCCGGGGCAGACAGGCCTAGGTGCCGTTGTATGTGTCAGACGAGAGAGGGGAGACGAGTGGTTCAATTGCATTCATATAAGGGTAAAAATCATAAAAAATTACTGTGTAGGGATATTTTCGTAATATCCTAAAATAATCTTGTCGGTGACATTTTTATCCCACATGCCCCATTGGGTTACACATATCCGAATTAGAAGGGATTTTGGGCTCCATTTACAACGGGCCGAGTATTTCAAACCCAACAATTATCCCACCCAAATTTGCATACCCAAACAAAGGATATTTAGGCCCTCTGATTTTTTTTAAACCAATCCCCCCATCTAATCCGGTGAAATAAATACTCCATGGTGGTGTTTGGATCACCATGGGAGGATTGGATTGGATTGGATTGGATTTGAATCCTAACCCAATCCTACCCAATACAAAGTAGTCCGGATTGGAGGATTATAAAGTTTGGATTCAAATCCTATCCCAAGTTTGGATAGGTTTCATTTGGTTTGTGGACCCCATTCACATGTGAAGGTAAAACATACTCAAATGACTATTGCACCTTTGTGTAAAAAAATATTATTCAATCATATACCATGTTTGGAATGAAATGAAAAAAATCCAATTCATTAGTATTGTAGAAAAAAAAAATTATGAATCAATAAATTACGCATTTTTACAAAATATTGCAATAAATATTTTGTTCATTTATTTAATTTAATTTGTACAATACACTTTTAATCACAAAAATCATATGCATCATGCAAAAATTGACAAATCGATACAACTCATGCCTAAGTCGTTATTTGTTTCTTTTTACTACCATCCGAAGTTGTGTGTTTAAAAATAAAACTTAATTGTTTTTTTTCAATAAATAGTAAAATTAATCCGAACCCAATCCAAAATTTTTTCAATGACCCAAATGCAATTTATTTTCCATGAATTTTAGGGAATTTTAATATTATTGCCTGAATTAATAACACAAATCAGGTCAATTTAAAATATGTTGCTTTAATTAAAATGTTAATTTTTTTTAGAGTTCATCTAAACAAATGGATGAGCATAACATTTTTAAGATCTTAAAAATTTAAGATGTAATGAGATCCAACATCATAGAACAAATCTGATTTTTTAATGAGACCAAAACCCTTTCATTCAAAGTTGACTTAGACCGAATATTTTCACACACTTACTCTCAAATCATGTGCTTGCATGCTACATTCTGTCAATTGAGAGACAATTTCTAACGGTACCAATTTAGTTCAAAAGTATAAGAGAGTTATGTGCTAATTTATGAACATAGGGGGTAAAGTGCAAAAAAATCGAACCACTAGGGTGTAAAGTGGATTTTAATTTGGTTAATTGCTCATCTTCTCCAGATGCTTCGGATATAAAGAGTGAGAGAGAGAGACAGAGAGAACAAATGGGTATACATAGAAGCTACTTCCATGGACAGATCTGGTCCATCAGCAGATCGAGCATCAGCAGATCAAGCATCACCATCGTCCATCAGCAGATCGAGCCTTCCATGGCCAGATCTGGTCAACAGTGCTACTTCCATGGAGAAGCGGGAACAGTGTGAAAGTGAAAGTGAAGGGGAATGGAGGTAAAAACCCTACAATTTTTACTGTGGAGGGTATTTTAGATTTTAGCCATTTAATCCTACTTTTCAATTCAACAATCCCTTACAACATAAGGGATTGTTGAATCACCTGCAGATGGGATTCTTTGCTTCAAAACATATGGCCGATTTTTTCAAAACCAACGAAAATCCAATCCTAAACAACTTACCCAAACCAAGGATAAATGGACCCTATTCACAATTTTAATCCAATCCCCCTGTAATCCCCCCTAATCCTGTCATCCAAAAACCACCCATAGGGCCTATTTGGTAAGGGGTGCCTTGGCAAAATGGGTTTGGAAAAAATAGTTCAAACCTCCCCCAAATCTCAGATTTGTATGAAAAATTTAGTTCCAGGTTTCCAAACCCGGTCCTTAATTGGCCCGAAAATTAAACCCATGATCATGAGTTTCGTTAAACCTAGGGGGAGAGTGGGTTTGAGAAGATGGGTAAGAGGTTAAGGATCCAAAATACAATTGTACCTCTTAACATGGGTATGAATTTGATTGATCAAGGATAAAATAGTCATTTATAGGACAAATAGTTGTTAATAATTGTGATATATACGTGGGTCATATATATATATATATATATATATATATATATATATATATATATATTGAGTATTTTTGATTTTGATATAGAATATATTAAGGGCAGTAATAACTGCATACCTGATTTCCTAACTCGTGAATTTTTGCAGGAACCAAATGGCGGACAGCAAGTCCCATAAATCTGGTACTTCCTCTAAAAACCCGGGGAAGGGAGATCGTAAATTACCATTTTCATTAGGTCCTCCAAACCCAAGACCAATTTCCCAACTTCAAGGCCCATCAAGTGTCTTAGCCCATATACCAGGCCCTTCAAGTGCCATCCAAATTGCAAATAGATTCCAGCCTCTTGGTAGACCAGTTAGTCACCACCATAGGCCCACAATTGTTCCAGTTGCCACTTTTTCCCAAATGGCCCAGATGGCACCACCAGATACTACCCAGCTGTCAAATCCATATTACAGATCCGGACCTCTTTACCCAAAAGGCCCAAAATCAGATTTTGTTGATAAACCAAATTTCCACAATGTCTTTGCTATAGAGCCAGCTCATGCTCATATCACAGATATTGAAATTTTAGTCAAAGCTTATCTTGGAGAAGGATGGACTTTTGTCCCTCGTGATCCAGAAAGAACTTTTGAATTTTACAAAGATATCCTGTTTCTTACTGAGTCAGTTCATATCAAAGCTATCCCAGATAAGAATGACCCCAGTAAAGCTGCTTTTCATTCTCTTTATATTAAAAAGATTTTGTCAATTAAAGATTGGGGATCTCACCCTTCTTCCTCTCGAGATCTCTCAGGTACTCATAAGAGGTTCAACTATTATGACTACATTGAGTCATGGACCATTCTTATGCTCTATCAGGGTGAGTCATCTACTCATTCCTGGTTCATTCAGTTTGACAAAGATTTCAAAAGCCAAATTCCTTCCTGGTTTGTAAGGTGGTGGCAAGTTCACGGCCCCATTCTTGAAATCTTTCCTGTTGATCTTCAAGATCAATATTCCTATTTCTGCTCTGCTTTTACTCCTAGTAAACAGCAGTCCCTTTTTCCAATTCCCGATTTACTAACGTTTGTTTGCAGGTACAGGATTCCTTGGATTTGCATATGGCAATGGCAGTTTATTGACCACCATGTTGCCAGACAGTTCTCTGTCAAGTGGTGGCCCAGATTTTCTTATGAAAACATAATTACTACAATTCAGAGTGATTTTCCGGTCAAGGTTCCAACCCCACAAGTGGTCCCGACAGCCTTGCCTCCAACCACTCCAGTTAAGAAGGCCCTGCCTGTTCTGAAGGTATCTACAGATGCACCTAAAGAATCCACAGGACCATCTACTATTTCCAAAGTTAAGCCAAGAAAGTCCTCATCAAAGGGCTCTGGCAAGCAGTCCCAACCTTCAGCTGCTGAGCTGCTCAAGATGGCTCAAGATTTGATCCAGCAGGCAGCAGTGGCTAGCCAAAGTTCATCATCTCCAAGTTCCTCAACCGGATCCGTCACTCCATCCCCACTACAGGATGCCCAGGACCCGTATGAAGGATATGATGACTTAGATTCAGATGTTGACATCACCATCCCGTGATGTAGTTATGCTTGTTTTTACCTGTGATGGCTTCACTCACTACTCTCTTCTCACACAAGGGAGAAAAGCTGTCTGTCACATGTAAGGATAAGATTTTCACAAGATTTACCCAGATTTACCCGGTGCTTTCCACAAGTAAAGTTACCGACAGATTCCCTTTCAACCTGCTTTTCCCAAAGTAAAAGCAGATTACCCTTACTTTCCACCGAAAGTCAGATTCCCTGACACCTTTGGACCTACCTGTCCTCTCTTGTTAGCCATTTGTCAAACTTACCCTGAGTAAATACCTTTTACCCAGAGAAGATTTCAAAATGAAATGATTGCTTCAAAATCCTTACCTCTATATAAGGATTTCAGATTTTCAGTTGTAAGTAAGTCTTGTTAGACCATTACAAGCCTTGAAATTTTACTCTCCTACCTTTTCTGATATTTGTAAGCCTCAAATGAAGAGCTTTAATTTGGCCTACAAAGCAGATTTCAGTTTTGCAATCTTATTTCCACTGGCCCTCTAAGTGCTAGTGTTGTAAGTGTTGCTTATTTGTAATTTTCATATATATTTGAAAATTTGTTTATATCTACAGCTTGTGATACTTATGGCTATTTCAGTTTACAAAATTCCTTGTGAATTTGCAATTCCTTCAAATGATTATGTTGTTCTAGCTGTCACAGTAAGAACAGAAGATACTCTCCCAGTTTCCTATGTCCTATGGGTTTATTCTTTCTTTGTCAATTTATTTGTTTAAATTTCGATTGTTCAAATCTTCTTCCTTCCGCTTAAATTTTGGTATCAGAGCCATTTGACGACCTGGATAGCTTTTTATGAAATTATATTTGAACACTCTTATTCGTGTTAAATCTCTATTTCTTTCAATTCCATTAAATCAGTTATAAGTTTTCTCTTAACCTGATCACCTAGCCTTTGTCTAGATCCAAGAGTGTGTAAGCCTCTTTGTCTTCCCGTTTGTAAGTCCAGTTGTGGCAGTCTAGGGAATTTTAGGCGAGAAACTGAGGGTTTTGAATGTTAGGGGGTATGCATCATGTGGTTAAAACTTATTTTTGATTTATAAAATTGAAGAAATTTTGATTTCACAATGAATAGAATGTTTAGATCTAATTCCACAATTAGTTCTTCTAGATCTTCATCTTCTACTATACCTAATATAGTAAATAAAGAAGATTTTGAATGTGAAGTTAAACAATCTAATTGGTTAGGATGGAATATTCCTAAAGTCCCCAAAAGGGAAATTTACCAAACAAGTTGGATGCCAACAGCATTCAATGAAGAATTGCAAGTTAAAACAGTTGAACAAGTTCATCCATTAAAAAATGATGAAGAAATTGTCAGGCTTCTTGATAAAGAAGTACTGAAAAGGCATAGGTCTAAAGGATTTAAATTCATCCATTTAGGTCTTGTCCAAATTGCAATTAAACCTTTATTAACTAAAGGAAAAAATGCTGCTGTTTTGTTAACTTTAAGAGATGGTAGGTTTATTAAATATGAACCTAGTCTCTTAGGAATTATGGAATCAGGCCTTCACCAAGGACCTGTATATTTTAATTGTTTCCCAGATTTCACCCTGAGTCTAACTTGTAAAAACACTTACAAAGCACTCACCTTGGGAATCAAATTATTTGGTGATATTACTGAGCTTGAAGCAGATACTGATTCTATTGTTCTTATTTACAGAATTTATTACAAATGCATGAAAACCAATTTAAATGTTAATGCATTATGTAAAAGTCCTGCAGATAGTACTTTACTGCTACAGGCTAGTACCCCAAATTCAAATATCCAAATTCCTAAAAGAATTTTATGGAAAGATGTTACTCTTCCAGAACACTGGATTGTTGAAAATGAAAATTTTGAAAAAGATAGTGAAGTGTCTACCTCAAATATAGAACACATTCACCAACTTACTGATGGCTCAGTAAGAATTTCATTTGATGATGCTAGATCACGTAGATCTAGTACATCTTCCATTCCTCCAAATTTATTTACAAAACCTATTCAGATCAATGAAGGCAGAAGATCTGAATCTTCCAAAATCTCCAAAAGAGATAAGGAAATTGCTGAAGAGATAGATCGAAGATTAAAAATGAAAGGAATTGATAATTCTTCACCTCAGATTAGCAGACCTCTTTACACTCCTTATAGTTCCAGATTCAAAGAAGATAAGAAAGAAGATGATTTTACTCCATCTCCTACTCTTAGTCCTTCTAGGAGTGAATTAGAAAGTCGTGTTGATGAACCTATTCATCATCAACTTAGAGTTATTAGAAGAGAATCTAATTTATGCTTTATGCCTAATATGTTCAAATTGATGAAGGAAATTGAATCTGAAGAAAACAAATCTAAAAAGAAAGATTTCTTTAAAAGATTTGATGCTCAACAGATCCAAGAAATTAAAATTCAATGGGTAAAAACTATGCACAAATTAGAATCTGAAATTCAATTTTATGATTATGTTGACTCTTGTTGTAAAGATTTAAAAGTCATAACAAAGCAAAAGTGGAAAACTGCTGACTCAGGAACTGTGTCCTCTAGTCACCCCCCCACTGAGACTTTTAATTTTACACATGCTGATACTGAACTTACTGCGTCTCCCTTTAAGGTTCCCTCAAGTGAATCAGACAAGAAGACTGCAGAGCAAAATAGTTTGGTAAAATTTGAAAAGAAAATTGTTGAACAAACCAATTTTACTAACCAAAGCCTAGTTACCATAGGAAGACAGTTAGATAAAATTGAGACAAAAGTTGATAAAATTGAATTTTTATCTACAGGTAAAAAATTAGAGCAACCTTTGGTTACCTTACCTGAAGATAGATCTAAATTAGGAATTGTTGATACACTCAGAATTCAAAAAATTGACCAATTACTCAGGAAGTTAGATGCCCACCCAGAGACATCAGGAACCTCCCAAGTAACTGTCATTAATCAAACTTCAGATGCAGAAACCAGCACTGATGAAAGTTTTTCTGATCCTGAGATTAGAGAGTTGGAAAAAGCTTTTGAATCCCAACAAATTAATAAATTGGTTTTTTCAAATGCAAACCCAACTAGTACCACAAAGAACTGGTACCCCAGACCTACACCTCCTGATTTACAATTTGAAGAGAAAAATATTTCAAACCAATTTTCTGTTCAGTCAAACAAACTCTATGAATGGAACATAGATGGTTTAAGTGAACAAGAGATTTTAAATAAAATTCACCACATGTCTATGGTTATTAATAGTTATGTTACTAACCAAGATACTCCTGAGCCAGACTTAGTTGACCTAATTGCCTCAGGATTCACTGGCGTTCTTAGAAGTTGGTGGGATAACTATCTTACCCAAGATTCTAGGGATGAAATTAAACATGCTGTTGTTTTAAATGAAGAAGGTATTCCAGTTTTTAATGAAAGAATTGGAAAAGCAAAACCGGATGGTTTAAATACCTTAATTTTCACTATAATTAAACATTTTGTTGGAACCCCTAGTAATATTGAAGCTAGGATCCATGACCAGCTTAGTAATCTTAAGTGCCCCACACTTAGTGATTTTAGGTGGTATAAAGATGTTTTTGTTTCACGGGTAATGAACCGTGCAGATTGTAATAAATCATTTTGGAAAGAAAAATTTGTTAATGGTTTACCAAGTTTGTTTGCTCATAAGATTAGAGAAGCCCTTGCTAAGGACACAGGGATCATAGAATATGATTCCCTGACTTATGGCCAATTAATTAGTACCATCCAAAAGGAAGGACTTAGGATGTGTATTGATTTAAAACTTAGTAAACAATTACAAAATGATAAGAATAAAGCTAAATATGAAATGGGAAATTTCTGTGAACAATATGGTCTCCCTCCAGTAGCACCATCAACTAGTCACAGAAAACACAAATCTCATAGAAAACATAAGCATTATTCTAAGTCTAAATCTCTCCATGATCATGATAAGAAAAGATTTCCAAAATCTGAGTTTTATAAGAAATCTGAAAGAAAACACCATAGGTCTTCTAATTCTAAGAAAAATTCTAGGAAGAAGACATCTGGTAAGGGTAAAGCCCAAGAAGTTATTAAATGTTTTAATTGCGGAAAACCAGGCCACATTAGTCCTGAATGCCCAATTAAAAAACAAGTTAAGTTATTAAATTTAGCTGAAAATGAAACAGAAGAAATTCTTAGGATTTTCAGAATAAATAACCCAGCTCCTGAAATTGAAGAAATTCCAGACTCCACAAGTAGTCCAGAAGATTCTTCAGATAATGATCACCCAAATTCAGATGATTCTACTGAACCTGACATCAAATTAGGATGTAAGGATAATTGTTGTAACAAAGTTAGGGTAATCACTAACCAAGCTGAAGAACAAATCTTAATAGATTTGATCAGCAAAATTGAGGATCCTGAACTTAAGTTAAAATACATAAAAAATCTCAAAGATTTGTTTATTAAAAAAGATAACAAACAATTTTCAAGTGAAAAACAATTAATTAGTATTAACAAAACAATGGAAAGATTTAGTAAAGAGAAAAAGAAAGAACTCACTTTACAAGATCTCCAGTGTGAAGTTAATAAATTAAAAGTTGAGATAAAAGACTTAAAAGCACAAGATAAGATCTTTGCTGAAACTCTGAGTTTTTTATCTATGTCCAATACCAGTCCTCTGGAACCTAAAGTCTCAGATATTAAACAATCTGATTCTGAAATAGAATTCTCAACTCGAACACTTTCCCAGCGGATACCAGTAACCTCCCCTGTATTGATGGAAACTTCTGGTGTAACAAAGCTGCCATCGCCAGATGGGTGTTCACAAAGTGATAATCAAATTAATTCTGTTAATAAAATTAATTTACAAAAATGGTATTCTCAAGTACGAATAATCATTAACAATGATTTTATACTTGATACAATTGCTCTTATTGATACAGGTGCAGATGTCAACTGTATTCAAGAAGGAATTGTTCCTACCAAATTCTATGAAAAAACTCTTGAAAGATTAAGTTCTGCCAATGGCAGTAAAATGAATGTTGCTTACAAATTACCTAAAGCTCATATTTGTCAAGATAATGTTTGTTTTAAAACATCATTTATCTTAGTAAAATATATGACAGATCAGGTTATCTTAGGATTACCTTTCATCTATTTGTTATACCCTTTTACTACAAATATTGAAGGTTTGTCTACAAAACCTTTAGGTCAATCTGTAACATTTAAATTTATTCTTAAACCCGAGGTTAAAGAATTAAAACAACTTAAAACTGATTCTATATATCTCAGAATAATTAATCAGAAAAAGAATCAAGTGAAATTTCTTCAAGAAGAAATAAATCACAAAAGAATTTCTGATCAATTAACTGATCCAATTTTAGTTGAAAAAATTAGCCAATTTCAACAAAAGATTGAAGATGAAGTTTGCTCTAATCTTCCTACAGCCTTTTGGCATAGGAAAAAGCATAGTGTTAAACTTCCCTACATTAAAGGATTCAATGAAAAAGATATTCCCACTAAATCAAGACCAATTCAAATGAATCATGATTTAATGGAAACTTGCAAAAAAGAAATTTCTGAATTGCTAAAAAATGGAATTATTAGCAAGTCAAAATCTCCTTGGTCTTGTCCAGCTTTCTATGTTATGAAAAATGCAGAATTAGAAAGAGGCATACCAAGACTTGTTATTAATTATAAGCCTTTAAATGCTGTTTTGGAATGGATCAGGTATCCTATTCCTAATAAGCAAGATCTAATTAAAAGATTAAAAAATTCTGTTATATTTTCAAAGTTTGATTTGAAAAGTGGATATTGGCAAATACTGATATCTCCTGAAGATAGGTATAAAACTGCATTCACAACACCTTTTGGTCATTATGAATGGAATGTTGTACCTTTTGGTTTAAAAAATGCACCAAGTGAATTTCAAAATATTATCAATGAAATTTTTAATCATTTAAGTCATTGTTCTATCACCTATATTGATGATATTCTCATCTTTAGCAGGTCCATTGAAGAACATTGGAAACACTTAAATGCATTTTTAGAGACAGTTAGACATAGTGGTCTAGTCATCTCTGCCAGAAAAATCAAATTGTTTCAGACTTCGGTCAGATTCCTTGGATATGATATCCAAAATTCCACCATTGTTCCTATCAGTAGAGCTATTCAGTTTGCTGATAAATTCCCTGATCAAATTCTTGATAAAACCCAACTTCAAAGATTTTTAGGTTCTCTGAATTATGTTTCTGACTTTTATCAAAATCTCAGATCATCAGTTAAACCTCTGTATGACAGACTCAAAGGAAATCCTTCTCCTTGGACTTCTGAACATACATCCATTGTCCAGCAAGTCAAAAAATATATCAAAACATTGCCTTGCCTCGGAATTCCTTCAGTTGACTCTTTTAAAATTATTCAAACTGATGCCTCCGACATTGGATACGGTGGTATTCTTCTTCAGAAAGAATCTCCTAATTCTTCTGAACAAATTGTTCATTTTTATTCCGGAATTTGGAATAAAGCCCAAGCCAATTATAGCACTATTAAAAAAGAAATTTTAGCTATTGTCCTGTGTATCTCAAAATTCCAGGATGATATTTTAAATCAAAAATTTCTTGTGCGTGTTGATTGCAAATCTGCTAAATACGTACTTGAAAAAGATGTTCAAAATATATATATATATATATATATATATATATATATATATATATATATATATATATATATATATATATATATATATATATATATATATATGTTGCATACTAAACATGGGTATGGACCGTATTGAATGTTAAATCTCATCTTTGCAAAGAGGGGTTTGAGTTTTGAATGATTTGGAGAAATCAATCCAAACCTCTCCCTAAAATTCATCTAAACAAGCCCAGATGATAGGAAAGGATGAGGGAGTAGTGTTGACTTAAACAAGGACACTGACACAAAGAGATTGATGTCTGATGATGATGATGATGATGAATTTGATCAGTTCATAAACAACTAATAAATAAGGATTAATTGCACTAGAGGTCCCCAAAGTATGAAGTTTATTTTATTTTAGTCCTCAATATTTCAATTGCATCATTTTGGTCCTTAAAGTATTGAATATGTTTATATGTGATCTCTCAAGCAGACAACATCTAAATTGCTAATGGTTTTTAATCATAAATTTGTCACGTAATACCTAAATATAAACAATAAATAATTTGGGTAGCTCTTGATCAAAATCTGGGTTGATGTTGATCAAAATGCGTAATATGGATAACTTTTAACCAAAATTTGGATATCTCATGATCAAAACTGTATAATTTGGGTAGCTCTTTGATCAAAATTTGAGCATAAATTTGGTGAAGATTTATCTAAATTATTTTTTTACTCATATTTAGGTATCACGTGACAAGTTTATAATAAAAAAATTGTTAAGAATATGGACGTCGTCTGCTTGAGGGACTACATAGAAATCTATACTAATAAGGTAGAGAGAAATTCAAAATTTTCCAATTGAAATCAACTTCCCCAATTTAGAAAAGCAGAACAATGGCTAAGATTTAATTGAAATTTAAATAAACGGTTCATATTTCATCTAAACTCATCTAATTATATCCAATGGCCCATAATCTATCCCACCCAAATTCATCCTCCCGCCCACTTTAACAACACACACACGCTACCCATAACTCAAACCAAACCTCTCTCTCTTTCTCTCTGTCACACGCACACAGAGCTCCTCTGCATCGCTAAACCATCATCAAAGATCTCCTATCTCTCCTCTCTTGCCGTCCAGCTACACCTCTCTCTCTCTCTCACGACACACACACACGGTTTTAGGGGTTTTAGAGGTGGGTTTTGTTTTGTTTTAGAGGTCAATTTATCACGGTTTTGGGGGTTTCATAGGTGGGTTTCGTTTTGTTCCATAGTCAAGATGCTTTGCTTTAGTTGCTTTGGTGTATTGTCTTGGTATTGTTCTTTGGTTTCGTTACTTGAAGTTGTTTCACAATTAGATGTTGTTTGACCTACAATTAGGTAAAGGATTGCTGATACACGCTGATCTACAATTAGATGTTGTTTGACCAAATCACTTACAGGTTGTTGGAGCAAATCATTTACAGGTTGTCATAGGTGGGTCTCCTTTAGGTGTTTTCAATGTTTTGGTTTTAATTTGGTGTTTGAGAAATCAAAATCATTGTAGTTTATGTATCCTTTCCTCCCCAAAAATTTTCAAAATCCCCCCTCTATTTTACTTATATGAGAGTTCCTATAAGTATTTAGTTTGCCTCTTCGAAATCTTTTTATATATTCATAAGGGTTTTAGTGAAGAAATTGTTTGAGTAAATTATCTCCTTTAGGTGTTTTCAATGTTTTGGTTTTAATTTGGTGTTTGAGAAATCAAAATCATTGTAGTCTATGTGTCCTTCCCTCCCCAAAAATTTTCAAAATCCCCCCTCTATTTTACTTATATGAGAGTTCCTATAAGTATTTAGTTTGTCTCTTCGAAATCTTTTTATGTATTCATAATGGTTTTAGTGAAGAAATCATTTTTACATTTCAGCTTCCAAGACAAAATTGTTTACTTTACCATCGGGATACAAATATGGGTCTTGAAATTTAGGAAACAAAGTACTTATTTTGCATTGAAAATGTGGATCATGATTGTTAACTTTTATTGTGAGGTGGGTTCACCAATCCCATGAAAGCCTATTTGCTTAGACAAGTTTTGAACTTGGTTTCATTAGGTTCACTTTGAATTTGGATTGATTAGGTTCAATTTGAATGTGGTTTGATTAGGTTCAATTTGAATGTAGTTTGATTAGGTTCCATTTGAATTAAATTCAAATTTTATGTTTACCTTGATTTATTTATTTTTTTAAAAATTTCTACCAAATCTATTATGATATGTGTATACTTTAGTTTTTGGGATTATTGGAATTAGTATTTGATTGGAACTAACTTTTGGAATTAGGATTATGGGATTATTGGAATTAGTATTTGAGAGTAATTGAAACTAAATATTGGAATTAGGATTACTCTTTAAAACTTTTTTTGGAGTAGTTGGGAATTAAGTGATTCAATTGAGATTCGGAGTAAATGGAGCTATAATTGAGATTGGAATTAGGATTATAAGATTTTTTTTTTCTTGAATATGGAATTTTATGCTTGAGTGAAAATTATGATTTTGTGCTTGAATTGATTGTTGTTCCATTGGTACCATTGAAGTTACCTATCTCTTTGTTTAGGAGTTGTGCTTATTCAATTTGATGTTTTATTGACATTCCTTTGCCTTGGTTTGTGTCAAATTTTGACATTTTGAAATTTAGAACATATGTTTGTTGTTGTTGTCATAGACCAAGAAGGGTTCTCTTTTATTGTCTTACTACTCAAGTTGTGCTTCTTTATGTTGTTGGGTTTGACTTTTTATGTTGGCCATTTGATTTCTTGCTTATATGATGATCTACAGTTTACTAATATTCCTATCTGTTGAGTTCTCATAACTGTCCATGGTTTGCTATATATATGGTGAACAAATATGTCATGCTACTTATAATAAGTTATGTTTTTTTTTTTTCAAATAAATCTAACAAATTGAATGTTAAATTGTTTTGAATGTTCAATTGGTTTGAATGTTATAGTTTGAGTTTTTTGAATGTTCAATTAGTTCGAATGTTATAGTTTTGTTGTTAATTGTGTTCATTTGAGTGTTAATTTGTGTTTTTTTTTTTTCAAATAAATTTATCAAATTGAATGTTAAATTGGTATGAATGTTATAGTTTGGGTTTTTCGAATGTTCAATTGGTTCGAATGTTAAATTCTTTCAAATAAGTTTGGTAAATTTTGAAGTGGCAATAGCTTAAACAACATACTGCAACATCAGATCATTAATCTGCAATGGCAAAAACAACAATTCTATAATCTGAAAATGCAGTCTACTGGACATGATCTATATTACAATATTCTTCTCCAGGAATGACCTGTCATATGTACGGTGGGATTATAACACCATTGTACAATTACAAAGGGTTACTGCCCATAAAATTCGTAGGCAGGTAGGTATTTCATTAGTAGGTTTGGATGTTCCTCCTTTCTGACCTAAATGTTAGGCTTTCTCTTCTTTTTGAAACTCATCATACGATACCTCCTCCTTTGGTAGTTTGAACTCATCTACCTCTTTAAAATAAGATCTCTGCTCATCAATAAATTCTTGGGGTAAGGCATATTTGGAAACATCTTTTTGCTCCTGGGATGCACAACGCCTCTTCTGCAAACAAGCATCTTGGCCATTAGCCATTAATGCCGGACACATTTTTTCAAAAGACAACCTAGAGCGCATAGGAAGATTTTAAGAATAAAAAAATTTAATTGATGCATACGACATGATCATAAATAATTGAAATAAACTCTAACATCTCAACTTACACCATATCCTACATTCAGGATTATATAATCGAATTACAGGTTAGTAAGAAAGAAAATACATCAAGGCCACTCATATGGACAAATCAGAACATCCTGCTCTCTGTAATTTGCTAATCTATTCTCTCATAACATATAATCCTGGCTTTCAGATGCTATTGATTCAACAGGATCTCTCTACCAAGTATAAAGAAACCATAGATATACAAACCAACACACCCAAACTGAAATCACAACAACCAAGCTATTGAGATTTATATTACTTATTATGATCCAGAAATTAAAGGATTGTCATACGATTCCATAAATACTATAAAAAACATACAGGTTCATCACCCGAATTGAAGAAAGAGTAAAACATTAAAAGAAACTAAATTGGGACCCAGAGCTTGAAAAGAAAGTCCAACTTTATAGATTTGTCCAACTAATATATGGTTGTATATAAGGTTGGATCCATAATATGTATTTGTATATAACTATAGAGATTTTTCCAATTTTTTTCTAGCATTTTCTTACATTATTTGTATTGTTTTTTTTATTAAAGGAGGAAAAAATGTCAAATCCATCGACGAATGCCAGATATAAGGGGAAAGAAAAAGCTTCCTCTTCTAACAAAGGAACAAAAAGTATAGTTTGTCAACTGGTATGACTTTTCATCCTATTTTTTCTCTATGGTTTTATGTGTATAAAGATGTTTATGATTTTTTTTTTTATTTTGTTAGCTTCAGAATAAAAAAAATAGAGAAAAAATAAAGATGTTTACTCCATTTACATGACATTTTTTGGAGCTTTTGTGTGTGTTTGATCCTGATGATAGATTGTATATAAGGTTGGATCCAAATGACAAAAACATCCTTAATGAGTTGTACACACAGGTTAATATTGTCGATTGGATCAGTTTTCAAAGGAGGCTTTGGCAAATTTGTTTTAAAGATAACAACCTGTATATATCAGTTTTGGGAATGTTGTTGTATTTTAACAATTATATTTGCATCAAACAATCCTATATCATTGTTTCAAAGACTTGAAATTCCTCATGCATACATATATCATTTTCATTTGATCCATTGAGAATAAATCTGACACAATGAATGACTAAGGCAAAATTTATCAACCATCTTTTATGATAAAGATCTATGCATAACCTTTTCTTTGGTCACCCCTAAGAAGAATTGAAACTCAAAGCACATGTCTAATGTAAATTCTCATTAAATTAAGATTTCATGTGTTTGTGTGAGAGAGAATTCTCATTAAATCACATTTTGGGCTCTTTACAGGTGTGTTCTTTCATAATTCCTTTCACTTGATTTTGGTCCACTATAGAATTTTTTTCAAGCGAAGTTTTTAATCTATTTTGGTATATGAATGCAACACTAAATGAGGAGGGAGAGAAATAGAGATAACACTCAATTTTTTTAGTCAATTATTTATTTTTCAAAACTAAAAATTTGTAAAACAATTTTTAGATTGCTCCACAAACAATTTTATATCAATTTTGCACTCTAACGTTGGGTGTTAATTTGAATGTTTTTTTCGAATAAGTTTGATAAGTTTTGGAATAGCTTTAATATTATAGTTTGATTGTTATAGTTTGGGTGTTTTCGAATGTCAAATTGGTTTTTACTGTTATAGTTTTGTTAGCTTTAGATTAGTGCAAATAATGAAGTTATCGTGTCAATTTTTGGTCCTTAATAATGTTTACTCCATTTAGATGACAAACCCAAATTTTTTTTTCTAGCATTTGCTTACATTATATGTATTGTTTTTTTTATTAAAGGAGGAAAAAATGTCAAATTCATCGACGAATGCCAGATATAAGGGGAAAGAAAAAGCTACATCTTCTAACAAAGGAACAAAAAGTACAGTTTGTCAACTGGTATGACTTTTCATCTTATTTTTTCTCTATGGTTTTATGTGTATAAAGATGTTTATGATTTTTTTTTTTATTTTGTTAGCTTCAGAAAAAAAAAATAGAGAAAAAATAAAGATGTGTTTGATCCTAATGATAGATTGTATATAAGGTTCAATCCAAATGACAAAAATATTGAAACTGCGAGGGTTGTACACAGGTTAATATTGCCAATTGACTCAGTTTTCAAGGGAAGTTTTGGCAAATTTTTTAAACATAACAACCTGTATGTATCAGCTTTGAGAATGTTGTTGTATTTTAACAATTTTTCCTCATTTTTTTTGATTTTTTGTTGCATAATGTTGTTCATTAATAAATCATCGTGAGTGCAAATCATATGATTATTTGTAAAGGAGGAAATAATGAAGTTATCGTGTCAATTTTTGGTCCTTAATGATGTTTACTCCATTTACATGGCAAACCCAAAAAAAATTTTCTAGTATTTGCTTACATTATATGTATTGTTTTTTTTATTAAAGGAGGAAAAAAATGTCAAATTCATCGACGAATGCCAGATATATGGGAAAAGAAAAAGCTACATCTTCTAACAAAAGAACAAAAAGTACAGTTTGTCAACTGGTATGACTTTTCATCATATTTTTTCTCTATGGTTTTATGTGTATAAAGATGTTTATAATTTTTTTTTATTTTGTTAGCTTCAGAAAAAAAAATAGAGAAATAATAAAGATGTGTTTGATCATAATGATAGATTGTATATAAGGTTCAATCCAAATGACAAAAATATTGAAACTGCGAGGGTTGTACACAGATTAATATTGCCAATTGGATCAGTTTTCAAGGGAAGTTTTGGCAAATTTTGTTTAAACATAACAACCTGTATGTATCAGCTTTGAGAATGTTGTTGTATTTTAACAATTTTTCCTCATTTTTTTTGATTTTTTGTTGCATAATGTTGTTCATTAATAAATCATCGTGAGTGCAGATCATATGATTATTTGTAAAAATCAAGTATTTTAATTTCTGACTGTACAAAGTAGTTTATCTTATTATAATTATGAAGTTAGACATGATATTTGGTAAACAATTATGAATTTAAACATATTAAGAGAAGAGATACGTTTAAGCAACAAATATATAACATAATAGTGTTCGAATGGTTTACAGTAGCTTGCATTAATTATCTATATATCTATATATATTTTACCTACATAATTATAAGAAATGATAAGGTATCATTGCGATAAGAGATACGTTTAATAATTAGTTTCTAATTATTTTTTGTTTTGGCACAAAGTAATAATGTTATATCAAAAGCAATCTTGATACAATGTGCAAGTCTTGAGCCAGAAATGCATTATGTCGGGAAAGAAAATGTGTGCTCCAAACATCAATTAGGACAACGTACATATCAAGAACGAGAGAGATCAAGACAATGTGCCCCCGTTCAGCCTAGATTTTTCTCTTCTTTACCACTGAGTCGTCGCCGCCTAGCATGCCTAGGACGAGAATCAAGTAAACGATCCCGTTTTCAATCGATTACTTCGCCTATGGAACTACCCCATCCTGTATTAGAAAGTATAGTGACTACAACTGACTTGGATTCATCATCCACCACCATGCTCCAAACTCTTGATGAAGACACCACAACAAATGTTCCAGGATTGTTGTCTGTACCCATCATGATTCAAGAATATCCTCCTCCAGACCTAATCGAAGGCACACCAATACGAACAAATGTCGTAGAATCATGATCGACCATCATGCACCAGCATCTTGATGAATACACCACAACGAATATTTCAGAGTTGTTATCAGTGTCCATCATCTTTCAAGAAGATCCTCCTCAAAACCTAATCGAAGGCACAACAACACGAGCAAATGTCTTAGAGTCATTGTCGACCACCGTGCTCCAAAATCTTGATGAAGACACCACAATAAATGTTTCAGGGCTGTTATCTGTGTCAATCATGATTCAAAAAGATCCTCCTCAAAACCCGATCAAAGGAACACCAACACGATTGTAGCCATTTTCTCAGTGTTCCATGGAAATACCTGTTGTTGGGCCACCAAATATCTCAGGGGTGTCGTCTGTGACTTCAATGCTTCTAGAATTACCTCCTCAAAACCTTGACGGAAGCACAACAACACCCTTGGAACCACTTTCCCCGCGTTCCTCAAGGCCATCGTATGTGACAAACATGTTTCAACAAATTCCTAATCCGAACGAAGGCAACAGGTGTTTGTTATAATTTATAATGTCTTATTCTCAGTCTTGCTATCTTATTCATGATGTTTTTTTAAGTTTGTATTCAATTTATAAGAACTAATTGTATGACATCTAAATTTGATATGTAGTGCATACGTAGTAGAAGAAGGTGCAACTTTAAGTGTTGCACTTGATCCTCGGGGACATGAAATTTCAGATCGTCATTTCCTTGGCTTGATGAATTGAACATGTACTCATTGTTCCGCCTTACACTGGCTTGCGAAAAAATTAGCACATTCATCTGTATCAAATCATTTATTTGGTAAATGTTGTTTGCAAGGAAAAATTAGGCTACCTCCACTTATTACACCCTTTTTGTCGCTTAAAACATTGTATGCTCACAATGATGAACAATCAAAATCATTTCATCAACATACACGAGAATATAATGCAGCTAATGCTTTTACGAGTCTTGGTGCTACTTTGGATGAAAGATTAATTGTTGGGAGGGGGCCTAGAACATTCACCATCCATGGAGAATTACGCCATCGAACAGAATCACTAATACCACAACCAGGGTGTGAACCCCATTTACTCTCAGTTGTACATTTATGATCCAAATTCAACTTTAGATGTTCACAGCAACAGAAATCCTAACTTGAGAAGGGATGTTTTGAAAATTATTCAAGATTGTTTATTGCACGTAAATCCATTTCCCACAAAATTTCAGCAGGTTCACACAGTTTTAAGTGAATTGGAATTGACAGGGCAAAATTTACCTGCCTATCTTCACTACAGTGCTATAACAAACCGGCGTCGATATAATCTCCCAACAACGGATGAGATTGCTGTAATATTACCGGGAAATGGAACTGAGTCAAGTGGAATGAGAGATATTGTGTTACATTTGAGGGGGGACAATCAGTTAATGCAAATTAATGAGTGTCACCCGGCCTATTTACCATTGCATTACGTGTTATTGTTTCCTCATGGTGAGCAAGGATGAAATCAAGATTTGATACAGTGGAACGTTGCACAGGGTCAACCTTCATCTACTCGACTGACTCAATTGCAATATTACAGTTATCGTATGTTACAATGTGACACTGAGTATTCAACTATTTTGAGAGCTGGAAAACTATTCCAGGAATTTGTAGTAGATGTTTGGGCCGCTACTGAACAAAATCGATTGACATACTACAAGTTGAATCCATCAAAGCTTCGTGTAGAACTTTACCAAGGTCTTACAGATGTTTGTGCAGATGAGCTTGGTCCTGAACAAGTTGGTCAACGAATGGTTTTGCCATTTTCATTCACTGGCAGTGGAAGACATATGTTTGAAATTTTTCAAGATTCAATGTCTATCACGCGGTATAATCAATACCCAGATATTTTTCTAACTATGACTGCAAATCCCAGTTGGCCAGAAATTACTAAATCATTATTACCGAATCAGATCCCTACATATCGTCCTGATTTAGTGGCCCGTGTTTTTGAGTTGAAGTGAAGTTTTTTGATGAAGGAGATAGAAACAAAGTCAATCTTTGGTAGAAAGGTGGCACATGTTTTTACAATTGAATTCCAAAAAAGGGGCCTATCGCACATGCATGCACTTCTGTTTTTTCACGGTTCAGATAAAATTCAGACATGTGCTCAAGTAGAAAAAGTAGTGAGTGCTGAATTTTCGGATTGTCAAACTGACCCATTACTTTTTGAAACAATCATAAGTTGCATGATCCACGGACCATGTGGTGCTCGAAACCCACAAGCACCATGTATGGAAAATAGAGTGTGCACCAAGAGGTACCCTCAAGCATTTGTGGAATCAACAAGCATTGACTGCAATGAATATCGTGTTTATTGTTGTCGTAATATTGGTAAGAAGTACATCGTGAGGGAGCAAGAAATTGATAATAGAGATGTTGTACCACATAATCCATATCTATCAAGAATGTTCAACTGTCATATCAATGTTGAAGTTTGTGCGGGAATCAGATGTGTGAAATACATTCACAAGTATATTTATAAAGGACATGATCACGCAACTATGGTGCTTGGAGGAATTAATGAGATCCAACCATATCTTGATGCAAGGTATATTGGACCTCCAGAAGCTGTTTGGCGATTGTTTGGTAATCTTTTACATGAAGAGATTTCGTCAGTTGTACGACTAGCACTTCATTTACCTGGAATGCATCGTGTGGTCTTTAACCCTGCTGAATCTTTTGGTACAATCCTTTCTAAAGGTGCACAACAAGATACAACTCTAACTGACTTTTTTACTTGTTGCGCTTCACATGAATCTGCATGTGCATTAACTTATCAGGAATTTCCACAAAAATTGGTTTGGAATAAGACCATCAAGATGGACTCCAAGACAAAGGGGTTATGCAATTGGTAGAATGCACTTTGCTAGTCCAAATTCCGGCGAGCAGTTTTATCTGCGTTTGCTTTTAACTGTTGTCAGAGGACCAACTTCATTTGACTGGCTACGTACGGTAAATAATGTTATGCACGATACATTCAAGTTAGCATGTGTTGCAAGAGTACTTCTTGAAGATGATGAAGAATGAATACAATGTCTGCAAGAGGCTTCAATTATTAGAACGGGATACCAATTAAGGAGACTATTTGCTATTATTCTCACATAATGCTCTCCATTGCATCCACTTGCACTATGGAATCAATTCTCAACGCATATGTGTGATGATTTAGCACACAAAAATTGTACTATGTTTGGTGTTTTGAATCCAACTGATGATCAAATTGAAGATTATGGTTTATATTTGATGAATCAATTGCTCAACGAGTCAGGGAAGAGTTTATCTGATTTTTCACCCATGCCACAACCAATCGAAAATTGGAATGCAATAGTTGGCAACCGATTACTATTTGAGCATCAACAACTCCAGAATGAAGCACAACAAACTGATGCACAAATTAATATTGAAGCCCTTAATGATGCACAACTTGTTGCTTACACTGGAATCACATCGTTAGTATTTGAAAATAAAAGAACTACCTTTTTTTTTAGCAGAGGTGCAGGAACAGGAAAGACGTTTTTGTATAACACCATTGCAACAAAATTGCGTAGCCATGAATATGTTGTTACTGTGGCTTCATCTGGTATTGCTTCGTTGTTATTGGTTGGGGGTCGTACTGCACATTCTACATTTTGTATTCCTTTGGAAACGCTTGAAAATTCGATTTGTGGGTTTACTAAACAATCAATGCATGCCGAGTTGTTTAGAGAAACAAAGTTGATAATATGAGACGAAGTTCCTATGCAAAATCAATATTGTGTGGAGGCAGTCGATCGCACACTTCAAGATATTAGAGATGATAAAAGATCTTTGGGGGTATCACTGTTGTTCTAGGCGGAGACTTTCGACAAAATTCTGCCCGTTATACCAAAAGGAGTCCGCGAGCAAATTGTGGGTGCATCATTGAGATGGTATTTGCTATGGAAAGATATACATGTTTTGACTCTGGGTATAAACATGCGATTAACTCACACAGATGTCAGAAATGCTAATTTTGCTAACTTCTTGATGGAGGTAATATTCCATTTTACCTTGAATTTCATGACATGATACTTTGATTTAATATTTTATATTTTTTGACTGATTATATTTTCACTTTTTAGATTGGGACCATTCCACAAGAAGTCGTGCAACTTCCATCTACAATACACATGTGTCACAGTTTAAATGAATTGATATTTAAAATCTATCCACGATTGGATGTGGCTGGTATAATGACTCCGAACTTTCTCATTGAACGCACCATTCTGTCTGCTCACAATGACGACGTCAATGATATAAATGTTGCAGCACTTAATATTTATCCGGGAGAGACAATTACTTTTTTAGCTGCAGATAAAATGTCTAAAAGTAATGAGTTTGATCGTACCATTAGGAATCGATATCCTAATGAGTACTTAAACTCGCTAAATCCTTCAGGGTTGCCACCTTTTAAATTGGAGTTGAAAGTTGGATGCCCAATAATGTTGTTGCGGAACATTGTACCAAAAGATGGAATTTGTAATGACACGCGATTGATGGTTGTTAGATGTGCCTCACGGGTAATCGAAGCTCAAATATTAAATGGAGATAAAATTGGCAATTTAGTTTTCATTCCGAGAATATCATTGACACCAACATCTTTGGACTTGCTTTTTCAAATGACAAGACGTCAGTTTCGTGTCCGGTTAATTTATGCTATGACAATCAATAAAGCCCAAGGACAATCTGTCAAGTTCGTTGGGGTTGATTTATGGACACTTGTTTTTAGTCATGGACACCTTTATGTGGCACTATTCAGATGCACATCTTCGGATCGTATTAGTGTCCTCCTCCCTGAAGATGGGTCAAATTACACCGCAAATATTGTTTACCTTGAAGTTCTGTTATAAGATTCTTACAACAATTAAATGGTATAGTTTAAACAAGTTTATTTCTACTTATTATATGATCTTTCCAATGTTTCAACTTTTAGTTTTACATTAAAGTTCAATCTTTGCAGGATTGGAGTACATTTGCCAACGAGAACGATAGAATATATACAATGGACTTTTGTGGATGGGGCCGGCGTAATCAGGTAACTTTATTCTTATGTAACTGCATCAAATACTCTTTCTACAAATATATATTGTGTTAATTTGATTGTTTATGTGAATAATTTAGGTGGTTGTGCATTCACTCCATTGGGAAAAGTGCGTTCATATTGATACGAGAACATTTAGGGGACTGCTGAAGAGAAGGTTTAGTGAATTGATAATGATGACATTCTCTCTGACAAAATTCAAACGACTTGCAATCCAGTACTGACCCATCCACCTCCAACGACGACTAACCCCCCACTGATCAATTAGTTGTACAGTTAATCCCCTCTCTTACTCCCTTTCTTTGTCTATCTCTACTTCTCAGACACGCACACAACACACACACACAGACAAGTTAGAATAATATATTGCACAATGACAACGCATAACACGCACGATTACACATCCAACTACACCCATTCAAACACTCGCACATCACACTCACACCATTACACTACGAATAATAAAGATTTATGATTGAAATCCTTAGGCAGCTGAACCGTTAGTTGAAATGATACAGAGAAATATTATGTGCTCTTTCTCTTCTACATCACGCCCAATTCGATAGGAGCTCGATTATTTGATCGTTACGTCTCTGTAGTATAAATTATCTACACTCCTCTATATCTTTTCCTAAATAAATTGGTAATTTTCTACCATCTCTCTAAATTCCTACCTATATCAATCTAAATCATCCCCCGCCCCCTAACATACAAATTTGTGTGTTCATTAGTTTGTTTTGGATAATTCAGGGTAATGGATTTGATGACAATAATTATGTTCATTTCAATTAACAATAATTTGTATATTTCAATCATTTTCAAGTATACATGGAAACATGTTTGGTGTTAGCTATAAAGAAGATGAAGTTGATGAAAATTGTTTCTCTCATTGTGCATGTGTGTGTTTTGTTTGTTCCATTTTTTGTACAGTCAACAAATTACACATGCTTATGATGATTTTGGGTATGTAATGATGGTTGTTTTGGTGGTTGGGTATGTATTGATGGTTTTGGGTATGAAATGTTAGTTGTTTTGGTGGTTGGGTATGTATTGATGGTTTTGGAGGAAATAGAATTGAATCGTGGTGATATGATGTATTATGATGATTGTTATGTATGATTGTAAATTATGTAGACATGTTTAAATTTGTTTGGACTCCTATTTTTAAAGGAAACTTTGTCTAAATTTCTGAAAAATATTAGGGACTAGCTTAATTTCAACCTTAAAAACTATTTCAAATTGATGACTTTTTTTTAAGTTATAACGGATTTTTTGTATCGACGTGTCTTCATGCACGGACAATTACTAGTATATTTAATACTTCAAAGACCAAAATAATGCAATTAAAATATTGGAGACCAAAATGAGACAAACTCCATCCTTTGAAGACCTCCGGTACAATTAACTCAATAAATAATTAAGAAGTCAGTTGGTAAGTGCAGTTCATGTGGTTTCATATAAATATCCTTTTGGTTACACTACAATGATACCCTTCATTTAATCAGACTAATGCAAGAATTCTTCTTATCTGTACTTTCACCCTATATACTTCCATATTATAAGAATCAACAAGAGAGAGAATCATTTGATTTTATTTTTTTCTTAATTTTAAATTATTTAATAATAATGCTTACATGAACAATTTTTTTTTGGGGGGGGGGGGGGGGGGGGGTGCAATTATAATTTTGGGAATTACCTGTCACACCCTAATTTTCACAAACCGTAGTGAGTGACGTAATACTTAACTCATAATTCAAAAGCATAAAAGTTGGACGCCAGGTTTAATCAACCAATAATCATTCAACAAAAGAAATAAATTTATTTCCAACATAATAAATTTAATCAAACTCCACACTGATACTCCTCATCGACTCCCTTGTCATCCTGATCTATCTCGGTAAAATGTTAAATAAGAATGAGCTAACAGGCTAAGTAGGATAACTTTTCTCAAACACTACGAAGGTTTAGGATATTATTACAAATATAAGCTTTACAGTGTAACATGACATATTAGCTTAATAAGATCGTACAGTAAAAGAGCTAAATTATTTGCAACAGCAATCATGGCATGCATATCATTTTTCATAAGCAAAAGCAAAGCAATCAGTGTGAATATAATCTGGAAGCTCTAGAATGCCAAAAGTATCAATAACAAACCAAGTGAACTCAGTCCATTCATGAATTGTAACACCCTGGGGTAATTTGAGGTCTTGCACCCAAGGGATACTATGTCCTACTTGCTTTTCTGGGAAATTATTACCAGACATCTGTAGCACCGCACAGGTAACTACCACCTCTGACACTCCTCACCGATCTTCCCAAGTTACTTCCTCTATTCCACGATGTTGCCATAAAACCTTCACCAATGGTGAGTCGATCCACTATCACCCATATCGCATTGTGCATCTACTCAGCCTTCACGAAAAAGATCCTGCTTGTGATCATATTTGACATTCTTCTGCTAACCAATATCTCTACTTACCTGGTATTTACACCTTTCGAAGAAGTTTTTTCTTTTTCACTTTGATGGGTTGTTTGCTGACCAATATCTCTACTTACCTGGTATGGGGGGTGTGTAAAGACAAGAAAAGAAAAGAAAGCACTCTTCCAGAACATTTGCCATATAATTTCCTTCATTTATTTCAACAGTTGTGATATACAATGGAATAAGTTGGACAGCAGAAATGTGCAGTTAATGAGGATCTTTCTCCCGCTTCTGCCTTAAAAGGTTGAAATGCATTCTTGATGAAAATGATCAACATGTTTGCGAAGCAGGATTACACATGCACTAATAGTTTACGGTTGATTTGATTGCATCCAATATCTGCATCCAAGATGGAGAAGCAGTCCAAGTTAGTGACACTTACGTAACATATGCAGACTGCACAAATACTTGAAAACACAACCTTGTTCTTGGTGGGCATATAGAAGGGCTCGAAAACAAGAGGAAAAGGCGTGTCCAGGCCACAAACTCTGGCTACAGGAGCTTCTAACTGCAAAATCACAACTTAACTTAGATGTGGTATGCTATAATTGTTTTTGGGTCAGATAAAGTGCTAAGAGCTAGCAGGAGGTGCATGGAAAAAAATCAACAAAATAATATGTTAATAGAAAGTGTTAAAAACTAATTAATCATATAACCCATTATTGCCATCTACACAAATCCGAAAGTGTAATTCTGGCTTGTATTTCCACATACCTTCAAAATTTTATCCTCAACTATTACAGCCAGCAACACAGTCATAGTATTTAGAGGAATCTTTTGTTTCTTTACAGAGGATTATAATGCAAGATAAATTTAAAAGATTTTCACTTCATCAAGCTAGATCTTTGTTTTCAATCAATCTCAACATTGTCAAAAAAAATGGCCAATTCGAGAACCAGACAAATACTGCCAGTCAAATGTGTTAATGTCTTGAATTAAACCTCGCAATCGCATATAAAGTGCATTACAAGTTGTCAATGTTGACAGCTTGGATGTTCCACTATGATGACAACCCAAACAAGAAAATCTCTCAATCTTATCCCACATTGCTGCCTATTATGATCACAAGGACGAAATGCAACGAAGATGACCATACTTGTCCTGTGGGATGAATGATCAGAAGAACTAGATCCTATGTGCTTGTGCAAGTATTTGTGCCACTGTGTTGAGGTATATTCTCTCTAGGAAATAACAAATATGCATGCACTTTAATGCCTATAACAACCTTGGTTTTCTGATTGTACATCTTATGATCCTAATCAACCATTCACTTAGCTAGAGACTTCCAGGTCAAACTGTGGTACTTCCTTGCTTTTGAAATCAATCAATGTGACATGGCTGTAACGAGTTGACCTTTACAGCCTACCTTACCAAGCATTATTATCCACCAACCAACTTGTTTACTTTTTGTTAGGAATTTTATTGCAATTGGCTAATTTCATGAAGTTTTGATGTAAATCTCAACCTAATTCCATGGTCACGATACTTCAAAGATCAAAATCCATAAGCGTCAAGGAAGGGAGGAGTTCAAGTTACAAAATCTTATCAAGAGTTCTCTGATGTACCTTCAAACTTAGAACAAAAGTAATGACCTATAGGCCTAAGAACCCTTAGTTTAATTTAAGACTTCAGATGATTAGGATTATGAAAATAGAATTGAGAAAATCCTTGTTATGCTAGATCCCTTGTTTGATTATCTCTTTTATACCATGTTTCTCTACTTTACTTGTTACTGTTGTGATTTGGCATTTTGTCAAAAAAATGGGGAAAATTTTTGGGATCCATTGAGGTGAAATTTATGATTAGTTAAGGATTAGTTGCATGAGAGCAAAATAAAAGGGAGTTTGTTGACATGGGAGTACATTTATAAACTTCGCATTAAAGTAATATATTTTCCTTGTTATTTGCTTTCGTAAATACCAACTAAGGGGGAAACTTGTTGTGCATTGTCTTTGCTAGATCTATAGGTTTCAAGCATATTGGGCTAACATTTCTTATATATGTTACATATTGCACTTGCATGATGTTAGCATGAACATGCTCTATGCTTATCTTGGTGATTTATATACCTGTGATTATATTATATCATTTATATATATGATATTTTTCACAAGGTATTGGTAAGAATATAATCTTCAAAACATTCATCAGAAGATAGTTTTTGTACTTAATTTTGAGATTGTGAGACTTATATAATAAGTATTGAGATTACTTTACAATTTGTTTTATCTGATTGGTTTTGAATTGTAATGTTAAATTTCTTACTCTTATATTTTGTCACGAAATTGTCAAAGAAGGAGATTGTTAGAAATTTATTGTAATTGGCTACTTCGTGAAGCCTTGATGTAAATCTCAACCTAATTTCATGGTCATGATGCTTTAAAGTTCAAGATTCGTAAGCGTCAAGGAAGCGAGGAGTTCAAGCAACAAAGCCTTATCAAGAGTTCTCCAATGCACATTCAAACAAAAGACAAAGGTAATGGACCTAGAGACTGAAGAACCCTTGGTTTGATTTTGTAATACCCGAGAAAATTAAAACTTAATTAAAAAGGGCAAAACGATAATTCAACCATTGGATTGCTTTGAGCCAAGAGTTAAAGTAATGACAGTTACGCAACCATACCAAAGATCGCGAATTTATCCAAAATCTCAAAGACGGGAATTTCAGGATAAAGCTTGGAAGGCTTGATTTGGGGTCTTTAAGGCATCTACTATGCGGACATACGCTACAAGAGGTAGGGTTCCCTCTTATCTAGGTTTATTTTCAACCTAGGATTGTTATTGAAGTGGATAGAATAATTAAAAATGAATTCTCATGTATAGCACACACCTAGTGTAGCTAAAATATGAAAAATGAGTATGAGAATATGTTTAAACCAATTCTTGCATGATTTGGGTTTCATGAAATTGCTTGACTTGGTAACCCAGGGGGTGTGGTGGAGCGGTAGGGGCTCCTCCTCCCTTAACCAAGTGTCAGGGGTTCGATCCCTGCCTTGGGCATGGAACAGCCTTAAAACCCTGGGCCAGCTGTCCCACCCTTCGAGGTGCCTACAAACCAGCGATGGGATTAGTCACTGCATCGGCGGTGGATACCCAGGTGTTGAACCAAAAAAAGAAATTGCTTGACTTGGATTTGATGAAATGGATTGTTGGATATGCTGTGTTTACATGTTTTTCCTACTAATTGTTTGATAAAATGCTTATGGATGTTCAAGTGTGTTATTTGAATAAAGAATGCTATAACATGCTTGATGATGTTACGGAATATTATTATATGTTTCATGATATAATAGACACTTCGATGTTATGAGATATTGTCATATGCTCACATGTCGTAGTTAGCTTATGATGAATTGGAAATGACAAATGTACATTACATTGCATGTGCATGGGTTGCACTACATTCATGAGCATTGGCATGAGTGTGAATATGTGGGTTCATGGGTTGGTCAATCACCACATGGTGAGTTGATGGGCGGATTCGGAAAGTTTGAATCAAGGTCCAATTGAGTCGCACAGAACATTGCATAGAAAAATTGTGTCGGGTATAGCAAGAAGGGATATATTCTCCCTCGGGTGCAAGGCCCGGTTACTTGGTTCACTCGTTTGACTAGCGGTGAAATTCCAAAAAAGTGTGTCTATGTACTCAGAACCGAAGGTGTGATGCCCTCAAATGTCGTGTCGTTGTGGTAGACCGTTGGTGTGATGTCCATAAATTTACCTACTAAAGAAAGGCAGATTTTATAAAATGGTCATTGGATGTCTAATATCGATGGCAGGGGCTTGGAATGCCCAGATGCATACACATGGCATAACATGTGTTATGGGAGCTAGTAGGGCTCGGGTTGGCATTTCATGCGTGAGTTTCCATCTCATGGCATGACATGGAATTGTAGTATTCATTTATGAGAAGTATGTATTTGAATGAATGTCGGATATGATGACTTGCATGTGACATTTCATATGTATCTGGATTGCGGAGTGACCTCCTTAGGAGATCCTATTGAGTGTAACTCACCCTTTGTAGGAACACATTTCAGGTGTTGGATAGGCCCAAGAGGACGACCCTCACTTGGACCCGTATTGATGACAGAGCCGGGTTGTGGCTCTTAAAGTACATTTTTGTAGTCCCTTGTATATATTTGTTTTGGCCTTGTATAAATCATGTACAAACCTTGTACTTTGACAAAGGTGTGTAATGGGATACTCTTGCAAAATTATTCTTTTGTAAACAAATGAATGTAATGGGTGTTGTAGGAGATTGTATGGTTAAAAGTTGAAAATTGAGAAATTTAGAAAAATCTGGGCCCGAGATATCAGTACCTCACAAATACATAGCTTCCAGTAGGCTCAGGTACCGGTACCTAAGCTCACAGGTACCGATACCGGTACCGCAATGATAGTGGGCTCAGGTATCAATAACTATGCTCACAAGTGTCGGTACCACGCTGTCGGTGGCCCAGGTACCAGTACCAACCTGTACCTAGCAACCAGAGGGCTCAGGTACAGGTACTACTTATCAGAGGTACCGATACCTCTTCCCGAAAATTGGTTTTTGAACTTCAACGCTTCCGAGCCTTCATATCTTGAGCTCATTTTTTAGATGATATAAATGATTAAATTCTAAGTCCTAGACCTTGGGATGTGGACCTTAAGAATGGTCGTATAATTAATATATGCACATGTTACGTATTAGGTAGAGCTCCCGTGCAAAGAAGACTCTGCCCGAGTTTCTGTTTTATTATGATCTCGATGAATGGGGCATAATGACGTGGTGCCAAGCTATACGATATCTACAGGTATTTCGCGGGTTGATGGATGATCAACGGGTTGAGAAAGGATCCCCGAATTTCGGGGCGTCACAGATTTTAGACGTAGAATGATTAGGATTATGAAAATGGAATTGGAAAAATCCATGAATGACTGTTAGGTTTTTCAATGAAAATATTTTCTAAACCCTAAATGAGTTTTGAAAACATCAAATGAATCATGTATCAGGTCCTAACCATTTAGTGCTCAAGAGGACTAGGTTTTGCTTGGTTTTCGACTTTAAAACCAGTCCTTTTGCTAGCCAGCCTTCGCCTAGAGCGTTCTCTAAACTAGGGTTATTGGGATCGGCAAAACCATAGGAGACCCTCGATCTCGGTTGCACGACCCCAAACACAGAACGTATGCATCCCAGATCGATAAAACTAGCGTCTCCAAAGTTTAGCCCTAACTACGAACTACCCATCCCAAATTGATGTCCCAAATCCAATCCTACTCTGAAGTTGTTCCAAAATCTAAAAAAATAAAAAATAAAAAATAAAAAAAAATAGGAGAGAAGAAATATAAAATAGATGTATGAAGATGGTGGGTAAAATATTGATTTCAACCAACGAGAGAATGCCGGTGTTGATTTTGTACCTTCGTCGTGATCTTGCTGATTTCACACCACCATCGTCGTTACTATTCTATTTTCCCCTTCTTGATTTGCAAGCAAATTTTCATTGCCTTTGTAACAATCGGTTGGGTTGACCCCATGCTCGAAATGCAAGCATATCTCCATCTCTTTCGATTTTCAGATCTCCTTTTTCACTATACAAGAAGTGGAATCGACGAGAACGAAGAGTTGTTTCTCGGTTTGTATCGAAGGGACTAAAATGGGTATGAACTCTCTTTTCAAGGTAGGACTCCTCACCACAATATATCAAACCTCAAAAAAAAAAAGGAAAAATAGAAGAAATAAAATAAGAGATTAACGTAGATGGCCCATGTCCCACTCAGCCTAAACAGTGGCCAATAGAAAGAAAAAGTGAGTTATTTACTGTGATTTTTACTTTTAAAATAAATACAAAATAGATATTAATTAATTATGTGTGTGCATATAATTAAATTAATATTGAAAACTATGACATGTATAAATATTAAATTACATAAATATAAATATGTATGTATATAGATGCATACTCATATAATTTTTGACAATAGTAAAAACGAACCAAATAAAATTTCAAAACGAACTACGACCAAAATTATCGTACCGGTTAAGCCTACCCCCATCATACCGCATACCACAGAAAATAACGTACCTCACACCCGTACTCGTACTACGTACCAAAGCAACCCACAATCCAGGTAACCCTGCTCTAAACACTTGGGGACAAAATTGAAAGAGACTGACGAGTTAGGCAGTGGAGACCACACTCTAGCCACTCGAACTGTCTATAGACGGCTCGAGCGGTCCTTGCTCCACTGTTATGGTTTGATTTTCTTTTTTGATTCCAACAGCAACTGCCCACTCTCTTATTGCTCGAGTGATTGTTTGCGAATTTTGGTTTACTTGGACCCCAAGACTAACCTAATTCCGGATTTATAAATGGGGAAAGTCTTCCTGTGGAAGGGCATCTCTTTTGTGAGCTAATATCTTGCCGCCTAAACCTTAGGAGATCTTAGAACAACCCTAGATCCCTAGTACCAAAGATCATTCATCTTGATTCTTCTATTCAACCTCACACCTTAGAAAAGATCTTGGTTGGAGTTTACAAAACCTATTGAAGAAGTGTGCATCCTAAGGATCTTTCAAGGTTTACTATCATAGTCATGATATTTGCTCTTTCTATTATTTCGCTTAGGTTCCAACCAGACTAATGACATTATTGAAAATCATAATTTTATTTTCTTCTGTGAATGTCTTATTGGTACATTAAATATCCATTTACAAGCCCAAGTTTTTAGAACCATTTTACCCGAACACATTTTTTGTAAAAACTGATTATTTTTAATACAATGAAGTAACAACTATCCAAATGTATTTTAAGTCAAATTCATTGGATAAATGAACAATTATTTTCAATTTGATTCGTTAGTTTTCCAAAGAATTCGAAATAGCAATGTCTACTATTTTTTGGTCAATTATTAAAAAGCCTACTCCAAGAGATACTAGTCAAATTTTCCGATGGAAGGGTTAAAGGAAAAAGAGCCAAGAAGAATGAGAGGAAGGGCTAAAGGAAAAAGAGTTGAGAAGAATGAGAGAATACAATTTCTGGATAAAAATCTGATAATGTACTTGACAAGACCACTTGACTAATAGCTAAAGAAGTGAAGTTACAGTGTGAAATACCGTCGCATGCACATGAAAATGTCTAAAAGAAACAATGAGAACATTGGAGCTTAATTCTGGTAAACATTGGGGCTACCGTGTTTTAGAATACTTGAAATAAATGTGAATGAAAGGGATACAAACTAAGTGTAGAGCCCCCGTATATATAGTCAAATAATAGAGGTACAATAAGGACAAAAAGGTAAAACAACGGTAAAAAGGAAAACCCTAATAAACTAGGAAATATCTCCAACACTCCCCCTCAAGCTAGGCGCAAAAATATCAACTAAGCCAAGCTTGACAACTAAGTCCTGAAAAATGAATAGAGTGACAGGTTTTGTGAGAACATCTGCAACCTGATCACTGATCCCCACAAACAATGGAGTGACACTACCACAGCTAACATTCTCCCAAAGAAAGTGAACATCGATTTCTATATGCTTCGTCCTCTCGTGTAGTACAGAGTCAGAAGTGAGCTGAATAACAGATCGATTATCACAATATAATGTTGATGGAGAAGTCACTGGAAATCCCAACTCGCCAAGAATCGATCGTAACCAGATAATCTCACACGTGCCAAGTGCTAGTGCCCGATACTCTGCCTCTGCTGAAGAGCGGGAGACAACTGCCTGCTTCTTGCTCTTGCAAGAGATAAGATGAGTCCCTCGAAAAGCACAGAAGCCCGTAATAGATCGACCGTCACACGCTCCCCCATAATCTAAATCTGAATAACATGCTAGAGAACCAGTCTGAGATCCTGATGCATGAACAACCCAAGTCCAGGACAAGACTTGAGGTACCGAAGAATATGATAAACTGCATCAAGATGAGGCTGACACGGTCTGTGCATGAACTGACTAACTCGGCTGACAGCGAATGAAATGTCTGGCCTAGTGTTGGCTAGGTAGATAAGTCTACCTACCAACCTCTGATAAACAGTTGGATCTTTCAACTCCTCACCTTCAGCAGTAAGCTACAGGTTTGGAATCATAGGTGATGATGCCGGTTTGCACCCCAGCATCCCAGTGTCTGAGAGAAGATCCAGGACATACTTTCTCTGAGAAAGAACAATACCCCTGCTACTACGGGCAACCTCAATCCCAAGAAAGTATCGCAGAAATCCAAGGTCCTTCACATCGAAGGCCTTCCCAAGATCTACCTTGACCTGCGCAGTCCCAGAAACATCATCTCCAGTAATAATAATATCATCAACATATACCAACAGGATGACACACTGTCCAGAAGTATTCCGTCGAATGAAGCAGGTATGATCAGAATGACATCTGGTGAACCCTAAACGTACAACTACACCACTAAAGCGAGAGAACCAGGCTCGTGGTGACTGTTTCAGTCCATAAAGAGACTTACGCAGTCGACATACCTTTCCAGCATACTCCCCCTCGCCATGAAAGCCTGGTGGCGCATCCATATAAATAATCTCGTCCAAATCACCATAAAGAAATGCATTCTTCACATCCAACTGATGAAGAGGTCAAGAGTATTCCGCAGCCAGAGAAATAATCAATCGAACAGTAGTCAATTTTGCCACGGGAGCAAAGGTAGCACCAAAATCACGACCTGGTACCTGAGTAAAGCCCTTCGCCACAAGCCTAGCCTTGTGACGATCAATAGTACCATCCGCCAGAAACTTCAGAGTGTAAACCCAGCGACAACCAACAGTCTTCACCCCTGAAGGTAAAGAGACAAGATCCCATGTATGATTACCCTGAAAAGCGTCCATCTCCGTTTGTATGGCAAGAACCTACTGGGGCTCCCGCATAGCCTCTGAAAAAGAGCTAGGAACCGGCGTATCTGATAAGGCCATGCTATAAGCTCGAAATGTAGGAGACAGATCACCATAAGAAACATAAGCAGAGATCGGATATAAAACCCTGGTGGTCCAACCATAACGAACAACTGGACGATGATCACGCTGCGGATAACGACGCCCTAAATCATCATCCTCCACTGATAATGTCTTATCAGGTAAAGTAACTGGCTCAGTACCTACAATCTCATCAGTACTAACAACAAGTGTATCAATATGCTCAACGAACTGAGAAGTATTACCTGAATCGCTTGAGGTAGAGGGGACATCAGCAGGGGGATGAGAGCGAGGGCGACGAACATAAACCTGCAAAGGAAGAGGGACGGGTGACTCGGTACTACCAGGGATGAGTGGCTCTGGAGGAGGAGAGACTGATGACTCTGTAGTGATATTAACCAATGGCTCTGGCTCCTGTGGTAATGGAAAATCAAAGGGAGTATCATCACCTGGAGGGGAAGACACAGGACTGGAAGAAAAATAAGGCATATGCTCAAGAAAAGTAACATCTAGACTATGATACATACGGCGCCTAATAGGATCATAGCACCGATACCCCTTAGACTGATGACAATAGCCCACAAAGACACAACGAATCGCTTTATCATCAAGCTTATGGCGAGTAGGAGACCGATCCTGAACAAAACATGTGCAGCCAAAAACACGAGGGGGGACCGGAAAAAGTGTCCGTTCAGGGAATAAGACCAGTAAGGGAGCCCTATGCAGAAGAACACAACTTGGTGTACGATTGCATAGAAAGGTAGAAGTCAAAACAGCAAAATGTCAATAAGATTTTGGTACCCCCATACCTCTAAGCATACAACGTACCATCTTTATCATACTCTTATTTTTCCTTTCAGCAACTCCATTTTGCTCAGGAGTATATGGATAAGTGAGCTGCTGAAGGATACCCTGGAAAGAAAGGTGAGACACTAAGGCATCAGACACATATTATTTGGCATTATCCGAACGAAGAGCACGAACAATGACATCGAATTGTGTCTTAATCATCTGGAGAAACTGAGTGATGACAGGGAGTACGTCGGACTTCCTATGCAAAAGGTAGACCCAAGTACAACGGGTATGGTCATCTATAAATGTCACATAGTATCGAGCACCTGACAGAGCAGTAACAGGAGAGAGTCCCCAAATATCAGAGTGTATTAGGTCAAATGACTTGGGTGACTGATGCATGCGAGGAATATAACTAGTCCTAACATGTTTTGATAGGGAACATATAACACAATCAAGTTTACCACCAACACAAGCATTGCTCAAAGCAGGAAACAACATACATAAATATTTAAAATTTGTATGTCCAAAACGGTCATGCCACAACTGAACAGTGTGTGACGAAAAATCATAACGACAAGTACTAAGTAAAATACTAGCATGCAAGCTAAGAACAGATAAAGACAAAGCAGGTGCAGGTAATGGAGGTGGAGGAACTGGTGAAACTGGAGGTGAATCGCCTAGATAATACAATTCATCTCTCTCATGTCCCCTGATAATAATCCTCCTGGTACTCAGGTCCTACAAATAACACGAATCAGATAAGAACACAACCGCACAGTGAAAATCTCTGGCTAACTGATGTACGGATAATAGATTCATGGCCAACTTTGGCACATGAAAAACCGAATGTAATGTAAAGCCATATGGGAGACGAACTGTACCCCTACTAACAATAGGGGCATGTGTCTCATCTGATAGCTGAACCTGTGTATGTAACTGCTCGTCAAAAGTGGTAAAGTGATGGGCCTCACTTGTCATATGACCATTCGCACCCGAGTCCAGCATCCAAAGAGGAGACGGACTGGAGCGAGCATGAAAGACACGAGGTATACCTGTAGTGGTGGTAGTAGCAGAAGTCAGGGCGGACATAAGTATATCCAATCCGGAAGTGATAGCATCCATATCACTCTGCCAAGGAGGAGCAGTAGCAGGAGCAATGATTGTAGGTGGTTTGGCCTCAGCAATGGCAGCAGTACGGCTGCGAGGAGGCGGCTTAAGCTCCGGATGGAGCTTCTAACAGGTAGCCCTGAGATGTCCTAGTCGGCCACAATAATTACACTGACGAGAACCTCCGTGTCTACGCTGATGTGGGGTACCCTGACGGAGCTGGGCCGAGCGTTGTCGATCCCTATACCCGGTGGAAGTACTAGCAGATGTCTCAACGGTAGGGGTCTCAACTCCCTCAGTAGTAGTCATATCATCAATAATACTAGCGCACCCGTGACAGAAAAACAACTCTAAGATAAAATAGAGGGACAAAATAAGGGAGAATAATATACCTCCAGTCGAATAGTAGCGACAGATAAAGAAGGTCTAGAAAACTCCCAAATAATCAAGGACACGGTGCTCAAAAATCCAATAAAGAAATCCAATAAAGATAAATAAGTGATCTACTGCATCAAAAGCAGATCACCGGAGAAGAGGATTCGCTCCCTCCTAAAATAGTCCTAGATACTGCAACCTGACAGCACTGTGACAAAGTGTGCGAAGGATGAAGCTGCAACGAAAAGGCGACCCAACAGTGGGCTGAACAGTGACCCAGCAGTAGGCTAGATACTTGGGCTGTTTTGGGTTTCCCCAAAACAAGCACAAGAGGGTTAAAAAGAGTCGAGAGAGAACAAGAATGGGAAATCCAAAGAAACCATCAAATTCGAACGAAGGTCTTCACTCAGCCGCTCGATCAGGAGACTTGCTCGCTATGCAGACAATATGCAACTCAAATCCTTTGGCCATTAATTCCAGAGATAAGCACTCCAGAAACCCACTACATCTAGCAGCATGGTCAGGGCAGGCACAAGTAGTGAGTTACCTCTGCAAGAACAAGGCTGATGTTGGTGCTGCCGCCATGGATGACATGGGTGTTGTTCTAGACTGGGTCGGAGCAGGGGTATATTTGCTGCTGGGGCAGTCGGTTTTTGTGTTATAGAGTAGTCGGTTTGATGTTGGGGGCAGTTGGTTTTTGTGGGTTGCAGTCGGTTTTTGTGTTGGGGGCAGTCGGTTTTTGGTGGGTTGCAGTCGGTGGGCTTTGGTATGGTATGGTGTGGGGTGCAGTCGGTGATTTGTGTTATGGAGTAGTCTGGATTGATGGCTGGGCAATCAGTGATTTGTGTATGTTCTGGTTTGGTGATGAAGGTGGTTCTCGGTATGTGGAGGCTGGGTATGCTGGTCGGTGTTATGGCAGTACGCTAGTCGGTGGTGAGGATGATGGAGAAGGTTAAGGTTAAGGTAAGGGTTTAGGTATGGCTCTGATACCAACTTGAAATAAACTTGAATGAAAGGGATACAAACTAAGTGTAGAGCCCCCGTATATATAGTCAAATAATAGAGGTGCAATAAGGACAAAAAAGGTAAAACAACGGTAAAAAGGAAAACCCTAATAAACTAGGAAATATCTCCAACAAGAATAAGGTGCCTAATACAGTTGGACACAACAGTGTATAAGGAAAAACCAAGAACTCTTTTTTTTTTTGTTCTGAGGGGCTGGACAAGGCTGCCAACCCCCTCTCCCTCTACCTGAAGACCAGGACAAGAAGTAGGTTTTGTGGCATAAACTTTAGTGTGATTGAATCCCATTGAAGCCAAATATATGCACCTTTTTTAACCTTGCAACTACTTAGGAGCCATGGTGGCACAATGTGTTGGTATTCATAGGAAATGTGGTTTGGGATCCTTGCTTTCAAAGGTTGTTCATGATTGAAACATTTAGTGGATGGATGCTTTTTGGGCTCCCACACAATGTCTGCATTCTGCTAAAGAAGACGAAAATTGAAATTCGGAAGTCCTTAATGGGGAAAGCTTGAGGTCTAGAAAACATAGATAATGATATAGGTTACGAGTACAACACGATACTGATACCGTGATTTGAAAAAAAAAATGTAGGATATGGATACAAAAGGATATGTCAATGAAAATATATAATTGCATATTTTTCGTATTGTACAAAACTTAATATTAATGATGTATAGCCATATAGGTAAAAAAAAGTTAATGTTCATGCAAGTAAATCTATTTGATATTGCAATTGATAGTACAAGATATATTATAAAAGTTTCATTAATACTAATTGACCAAAGTCAAATATAAAGTTCTTCATTTGGTATTTTGATGGATAGCTCATCTAAACCATCAAGTATATAACAAATTATTATGAGATATTTAAGTCGGTCTTCTACTTTCACTTCCTAGATGTGCCAAATCTTAGATTCAAGACTATGTCATATTAAAAGAGGGATTTGTTCAATGAGTAACATAATACATAGATTCATTTTTTTAAGGCCATATTTTGTTTTGTATATCTTGATTATTTAATTCAATGGTAGTACTCAACTGAACAAAGTCTTGTCCCAACATTTTTGAGATTATTATTTAATTCAATGGACCATTTTTATAAACAAGAGAACATATATTTAGACCTAAAGAATCCCAAATGTATATGTCGCGTATCCTCAAGGTATCTCCACATATCCTAAACGTATCAATCGTGTATCCTAGGTGTATCCCAAAAGTATCCAAAAGAAAAAAAATACTTTCAAAATATCCAAGGCGCATCATAACATATTTGATAAGAATCTAGTCATGTTCAAGGTAGATCTGTACCCAGTACATGCACATATCGTATCCAGATGTACCATCCTTGGTGAGTATATGTGCTTCATAACTTGAGGTAATAACCCCATTAGGTGGAGCCTCTAATCTCACTTTCCTTTGAAACCCAAATTGCCTCCTAAAGTTGCTTTTTTTACATGGTGCGTGGCCCCCCTTCTAGAAAGCACGGATACGGATACGTGATATGGGTACGATACGATACAGATACGGCGATACAACAAAACTTAAAAAAATAAGATACGGGTACGGCCAGGATACGTCTATAATAAAATATATTTTATATTTTACTATTATTTAACGATTTAGAAATTACAATTTTCAATAATTCTTTAACATTAGTAAGCAAAATTGAGAATTTTTACCTTGAAAATGATGTAATATCGTCTTATTATGATATATTCATAAAATGAGCATGATCAATTGAAGGAATCATAACCACATTTAACTAGTTGGTGTGTCTACAAGTATTTATTTTTAAGATTATAATGTAAGTGACTCATTTTTTTTATACTCTTAACATATAATAATAGATAATACTTAAAAAACACTCGGGTCTTCAAAATCATATGTAATTTTGTTGATATTTTATATTGTATGTGAACTCCAAAGAAGGGGGTATAGCTTAAAATTGAAAATTGTACATTTTACTCCATGTTTAGAAGTATCTGCGAAATATTCACATATTTTATTAATTATCGGATCCGGATGATGCGAATCCGATACATATCATCGAGTATCCGACGAGTATCGTTTCCGATACAGTATCTGATACGGTATCCGATACGGGTACGTCGACCTTGACGAAGTATCCGTGCTTCATAGCCCCCCTTAGTCTATGGTGGTGTTTGTGGTTTCAACCTAATAGGTAACCTCTACAAAGATCTAGAATAGTTGCTTTTGAACCTACCTTTTTGAGATCTATCCATTTTTTGCTACTAAGGGAATTTTTCTCTCATTTGGATTGTTTTGTTGTTTGGGGGGTTGAAGGTTGATAGTATGTAGTGCTTTGGGATTGCGACCATCTTTCTATTTAGTTTTTCTTCTTTCGTTCCTTTCTCTCAATGTATGCATCAAGGATACATGGCTATGAGGCACTGATACTTCATGAAAGCTAAGAGTATCCATATCTGATACGTATCGACTATCGATAAGGATATGAACAGATACACTGGATACATATCAGATACCATCGAATATGCCTTGGATGCTATAAAACATCATTAAATTTTGGATATATTAGGGACCTAATACAATTGTTGGGGTACTTCGAGGCTAAATATATCATTGTCATTTATTAAAACTAGTGGTACCCCGTGGAATGCACGACAAATAATTACCTCTAACATAATATAATAATTAAAACCTTCATAAAAGTGAAATATGTAATTATCAAATACATCCACATTTGGCAAGACCAATCAATGTAATAATAAAAGATAAAAAAACTAAATCATACAACAAAACAATTAAAAGTAAAATATCCGTATATCATAAACACATATAAACAAAATTACATTATATTTTACAAAAATGAATAACGAAAATCAGGTACTCTATCATAAATTAATTTCCCATAGTCACAAAATTATTATTTTATATCTTGCCTCAATTTAAAAGTATAACATTAATAAAGACTAAATCAAAATTAACTACCCAGATCCGTTATTTTATATCTCACACTTTTACATCAAAATCACTGAAACTAAAATAGCAACATACAAAAATCAATGAAACTAAAGTAAATGGATTTTCCTTCATTTTGCCGCATTTCGCTCAAAGGGTTGAAAGGGGATATGAATATTGTGGTACTAGCTATTAGATAAATTCGTTGAGTTTATTTTGGGTGATATCAGTATTGAATTACTACATGTAATGTGTAAGCTATTGCTATGCATTCTGAGCCCAACAAAATAATTAAAGAGATGTAAGGGTTTGTGCATGAGTGTTTTTGTGGGTACTAAATGCATTGTACATTTACTGCCACAAAAACAATGAATTTCCTTACAAACCAAGTAATAGATGATCTAGCCTAATGCCAAGAAAATAGAAGAACATCTTGAAAACAAAGTTTCCCTCCCATAGCCTCTGCAATTGTCTTCTCTATTTCTCCACCAAGAGTCATGGAAGAAACAACCACCTCCAAAGTCCAACCCACCAGTCATGAACAACCACAACAACACCATTGAAGCACTCCTTGAACTCTTTTAAATCCAACATTGTTATAGCTCTTTCATGTAATGAATCAAACATACAAAATTTTGCTCAAATGTAAGAGTGGAGCTAGAAGTTATGTTCAATAAAATAGTGAAAATACAGAGGAAGAGGAATGATTAGAGAGAACAAAGTGAATGAGAAGTTGTCATCTTTTGAATTTTGATGCGTGAAAAAGCTAAAAAGAGTTCTATAGTCATAATGCGTGCAAGTTTACAAACATGGCTAATGAACTTCCAACTATCTGAACTTCTAAAGGTAGAGTGCGAAGTTGAGTTTGATAAGGAGAGATGGCTCAATGTTCGGCCTTTTAAAATTTAAACGAAGTAGTGGGAAGTTTAGGGTGATAGAGAGAAGTTGAGTTAGTGGGAAGTTTAAGTGGAGTAAGAAGTCGAGATAGATTAGAAGAGTAAAGAGAAGTCTTTGAAAAAATGACCTATATTTGCATGCCACCTAATTAAAGAGGGATGTGAGATTGGAGGAACTTTGGTTTTAAAATTACAGAAAAAGAGGGATGAGAGAGTAGAGGCTCAGGAGGAATTGTAGATACATTCAAATAGAATATAGAGATAGGCTAGTGAAGTAAATAGTTGAAGCAACATTAATATTTTTCTCAGACAAAATATGGGAGTGGGTGCAAGAAAAAAGTAATTTTGAAAATTCTACCCATCTGGACTTGAAAGTTAGAGACCAATTTGAGTATCGTACCACAAAAATATGCGTACTATGTTTTGTTAAGATTAAATGTTGTTGATTCATAGATGTATAATTGAAAATAAAAATATTAATATATATTTAGTAATTCATGTATCTTGTCATAGCCGTATGTTTACTAGGTACATGGGTTGCATTCTCTCATACCTTACAATGATTTTATTTATTTGTAAAAAAATAGATTCACCAAGTCCTATGAAGGAAAATTAGTTGAAGACAACTCACAATAACCAGTTGCACCAAATGATATATCTTCTTCAAGTAACTCAATCCCTATTCTGCTTAGTGACTAATCAAGTCCTAAATCAAGAAACTGTAGTAGAGTGGCAATCATGCCCCATGGGGCCATCCTAATTCCTAAAGGAGTTATCTGGCTTACTAAAATGTATACAAAATGTGCGAACCTATCCTAGAATATTAGTTGGTACCCCTCATTAGCACATTATTAAGTTTACAAAGTTGAATTTCTAGAATACTAATGCTGCACTATTCCCTTCAGGCAACACATTAGATCAAGACCTGGATTGATTGAAGTAACAGACTCATGTAACTGATCTAGGAAAAGAAGTTTGTTGTGTCAGGGGTGGCTCAACACTATTATCAAAAAAGCTTGGGCTTTAGACCCATTTTTAAAGAAGGCTCAAATTTTTAAATATCATAAATAGTCCATGAAAAAAATTAAATTCATAAATATTTAAGCCCTACAAAATGGCCTTATAAAAACACAAGTCCAATCAAAAAATATTTAAGGCCTCACTTCAAGGAAGGTCCCATAATTTATAGGTGTGCAGTAATAGTCCAAACAAAAAATTTAAATCCACGCCCAAATAAAAGATTTCAACTTAAATAGATTGGGCCTATTAATTCAGCTGTGAAATTAAAAGGCCCTAAAATTTATTTTTTTAAATAAAGAAAAAAAAATTAACGGTAAAACTAAAGTTACTAAAACATCTAGTTTTAAACCCCAAAAAAGTCAAGTTTAAACTTACCATCATAATTTTTTAATCATTTTTTCTCTCTTACCATTTAGTTCAAATATGGCAACAAAAACTTGAATATAAAATTAATATTTTTGTATTTAAAAAAATTAAAAATTAATTTTATTATTAATATTAAAAATAAAATGACCTCATTTATCGTTTCCGCTTTAGGCCCCCAAATTTCTCAGGCCACCCTTGTGTTGTATTTATGTTTTTTACTTTCTTATAGTTTATTCCCTTGGCTTATGCCAGCATGGTTTAAATTGTTGGCCGATACCGATACGAGTCGGCTAAGTCGTATCCGACTCGACACCTTCCGACACGATACCGTTACACGATATGTATAAACCCCGAATCTCGCACGACTCGTCCGAGTTGGCTGATTTGTATCCGAATCAAACACTAGTTGCCGAGTTATCATCACTGAATTGACCGATACGATTCTGCGACGCCATGGTATGACCTGAATCTCTCATCATGTTCAACATTTTCTTTTAGGTTGTATTGCCCGATACCGCGTCACGATGCCTCGACCGATGTGTCTCAGAGCTCTCCAAGTCGATGGCCGATACCGCGACCTTGAATCATGCATATCAGTTCACTTGTGTGGTTGTGTGCATCAATGCTTTTCGGTTATATAAAATATTACTGGTTACTTTTTCTAGTGGTTTGCGCATGCATGGTGGAGAGATGAAATATGTTTCCAGTCATTTCACATTGTGGTCCATTGCGCGGATACTCAATCTACAATCAGGCACTTGTTGCTAAATAATAACAATGAGCACCGATGTAAAAGTCAAGCTTCATATTCTCTATATAATTACTGACCAGTAAACAAGCATAAATAGAATAAGAAAGAGGAAATGTGCCAAAAGTTGTGGTTTACCCTGAGGAAGCAACGTTCAACAATAGAAGCAGAAATTTCAGCACCAAATCCACCAGTTACTGGAGCTTCATGAGTAATCTACAAATAACGAATCATATGGATCACCAAATATAGCAACCACCTGTTTCATTAAGCATATTTTGAATGGAGTAACATACTTACCATAAGCCTTCCAGTCTTTTTAACAGAAGCCTCTACTGTTTCCTTGTCCCAAGGTATTAGAGTTTTAAGGTCTATAAGTTCACAGGAGATACCATCCTGCAAAATTCGTCCATGTCAATTGACCATCAAATATTTTAAAAGAAAATGATTAAGGTCAGAAACCATACAGACAGTGTACCGTACAGCTTACCCCTAATATACTGTAGTTTAGTTGCGAAATGAACCTAAACAACCTGACGAAAATTGTGTCTGTGTTCTATTGATTGCATGGAATAATTTGAACATGGGAATTTTGAAAATAACACTGGGCACAAATTTGAGAAAAATTCAATAATGGACTGAGAAGTGAAAAACCGGGGGAATGTAGAAGAAATCAGGGAGGTGTGGGGTAGAAGGACATGTGTGGGTAAAGAGAGCGAATATGCCACTGTAACAAAAAATTTTGTACATCCAAGGATCAGCCCACCCAAGGTTGGCTGATGAGGTTGAGGAGCTTCTCCACCGGTTGCCAATTGGTTTTGGTTTGGATACCTCAACATGGTAGCAGAACTAGCATTTCAAGTCCCATTTATTTGAATTTCCAGGTATGTATATTTGCCTTTTTGTTTGTTAGTCTGTGTGCAAGCTTGGATCCCATGTGAGGGAGGATCTAAAGAGAGCCTGTAGACCACATAGAAAGATTAGGGTCACCCAAGGTTAGTTTATATGGTTGAGGGGCTTCTCTACCCATTATCATTAAGTTTTGGGCAGGACACTCTAAGAGAGTTTAATCTAAGAACTCTGTGCCTTGCAGTTGGAGGATTAATCCCCGAACTTCTAGTTGTGTGTTAACAAATTGTGTTATGTATACTGTCCTACCAAATCAGACTACAAACACAGTAGTTAGAGAATTATGTCAAACTATCTACCTTTTCAGCCTCAAAAGAAGCCTGTTCCATGATAGATAGCTGAGCTCCCCATCCGACAAGTGTTATGTCACTACCTTCTCGAATCACCTGAGTTTAGAGCACGCAATCTCTTCAGATTTAGAATCCTCCATTGATAATAGAACTAAATGGGCATACCTCTGCCTCTGATAGAGGTAACATGTAATCATGCTCTGGAACCTCTTCTACAGCCAAACGGTAAAGCCACTGAAAATTATATGAGACAATTATAAAATTTCAGCTTTTATTAGATAACATCAGTGCTAAAAACTCCCAGAGATAAGTGAAGTTATACCTTCGGTTCAAAAAAGACAACAGGATTTGGATCGCGTACACATGACAACAACAACCCTTTCGCTTGGCTTGGACTTCGAGGAATGACCACCTAGAAAAAATAAATTATCTTGAGAGAAAGAGAATGATTCATGCATTTTCTTCTAACGGGTGCCAGATGTCCAGTTCCCTCGGTACTTGAGCATTTTAAATTTTTGAGAAGATGTAAGGTGAGAGAGAGAGAGAGAAACGTAAGAGGGAGAGAAAGCACATAGTCATTATTCCACTGCCTCCCTCACCTCTTATATATATATACTAGTTATAATCCGTGCTTGAAGGCACGATGAAATATAAAATGCGAACGCCCAAAAAATCGATCCCACTATATTAAAATTTTTCAATATGTGTATACTATCGTATATGGATAATGTTTGAAATAAAAATTATGTTAAATTATAAATTAATCAAATATTAAATGATTGAACATGTGATAGAAATAAGTGATGTGATGTTTTTAGGGGCAAAAATATGTAAGGGATAAAAATTCAAGTTGCTATGTGTTTTATTTTATATATATATAAGCCATTACCACTAAAAGACTAATATACCCCTCTTGGGATATGTTATTACAAATATAGCCCTTATATATTCTAGCACTCCTTCTCAAGCCGATGAGTATGTATCATATAATCCCAGCTTAGAACAAATATCACATAACCGAGAACAATTCAATGACTTAGTAAACATATCAACAAGTTGATCCTTAGCTTTGACAAATGGTGTGTGGGAAAACGCGGTTAGATTTATATCTCAAGTAATACTATGGTTAGACGCTCATTTCCTTCAATAAACCTCTCCTCCGGATTCCCCCACCAGAGTTATGGGCAACTCCACTTGAACGCCTCTACCGCAATAGATCGTTTATGTTGTGCGAGCAACCTTCTCCACCAAGATCCTCGGAATGCACACTCGTTCAATGGGTTTTGTGATTCCAAATAAAAACTTATTCTGCAATGTGTGATGTTGAATGAAGATTCAAAATGGATACCATAGGTTATTAAGGATCTAGGGTTCTAGTAATCTCTTAAGGTTTGTGTTTGAAGTATATTCGGATTGTGTGCATGCCAAAGTCCGATTGGACTTAAAATCCAAACATGTACTACCTTACCTACGCGAACAGGAGTGAGGTTCTAAATCGTGACTATTCAGGCGATTATAACGAGGCGTGGCTATCTCTAAAGGCCATTCCCGTGAGAGAATTGGCGAATAGCCTTAGTTTCAAAAACTCATTAACCCCTCACCGCATTGTACGATAAAACGGCCAATGTGCTCTACGGTTGGTTGACCATCTTCTCCCGAGAATGTAGCGAACACCGGGACCTTGTATCCCCGAGGATACTCATAATCTCTATCCACCCAATCGGGATATGGTTCTCAATATGTTGGCCTAGTAATCCTCCTCATAGCGGGGCCGACATGGTCCTGGATGACCTCATCCAATTAGACTCTGTTCATGACCACTTGAGGTGCTACTAGAAGAACGATTGACAACTGCCTCATTTGCCCCACAACATCGAGATTGGGGACCACTTCCACTTGAAAAAAAGGGTTGATGTTATGCCCGTAGCCATTCCTAGCCTACTGCACCCTTTGAGGCAGCACATACGGAAAAAGCACTGGAGGTGGTGCTTCCATTGGAAGTGTCGGGGGAAACAATGATTGTCTCACGCCCCCTAAACGGCTTAGACTGTCAGCGAGTCGTTCCAATGCTTGTCTTGTGTGGACAAATTCCTCTCTGATCAAATCCCCTAGGCCTTGAATAAACCCGGAGACCTGCTAAGAGACTTCATGCGATATAGCCTTGATTGAGGCCTCTAGATCTGAGTCGGATTCGCGGTTCTCTTGTCCCTTGAGTAGAGGCAACTCTTCCTGTCGATTAGGGATGCCAGACATGCTTTCTTCAACAACTTTGTGCACTGAAGGCACTTCTAATGCGCCAACTTTGGCTTTCCCTCGAGTATTCGCCGTGTTGCTTCTTGGGGTCTCATCGGGCGTGCCAAAAAATATGTTTGGCGTATTATTGGATTACAGACATGCCAAAGTCAAATTGGACTTAAAATCCAAACATGCACGACCTTACCTACTTGAACCGGCATGAGGTTCTTAATTGTAACTGTTCAGACAATTGTAACGAGGCATAATGCTACCTCCGAGTTCTTTTCTATGCCTTAAAGTTCAAGGACTACATCGTAAAGAGAATAGTGAGAATGCAAAGTAGGCAGGTAAACCAAATCCGAATCTGGTAGACAAAACGAATACTGAAGTTTGCATTAAATGAAAGCAATAAAAAATCACCGGAGTGATAATTACAAGAAAAGTAAAATTGCTTGGAAGCAACAAATAAGTATAAGGTAGGCTAACTCTATGAAGAGTTTGTGTGTTTGATCGTGGATCCTTTTTTAGTGGCCTAGCCTCACCTATTTATAGAGATGCCATGTTTCCACATTTTTCGGGATTCTAAAAGTCCTATTCCTTTAACCGCTCTGTCATCTATGGATTCTTACAGACTCCTTTGTGACCGTCGGATCTTTTCCACGTGTCACCCTCTGATCTTGCTATTTTTGGGTGTAAACAGTTTGAGTGGCTGAAAATAAGCTTACAGAAGAGATACCATAACTATAGGTTTCCCCTATTTATAGATTCGGAATTAGGTTAGACGTGAAGACCAAGTAAACCAAAATTCGCGAACGAACGCTCCAACAGTGGGAGAGCAGAGAGTCACTGGAATGACAAAAGAATCAAACCAGGTCTGGTAGGTCAGAGACTGCTTGAGCGGCATGAGAGCGACTCTTCTACTACCTCGACAGCCTTCTCCGATTTTATCCCTAGATTATCAGAGACCACTCTAACCGAAGGCAAGCGATCAAAAGGCGGTCCCTACTGGTTTTAAAGTCGAAAATCAAGCAAAAACTTATCCTCTTTAGCACTAAAGAGTGTCACTCAAGTATAGTCTGATAAATGACTCAAACTATCTTTTCAAAACATATTTACAGTTTAAAAAAATATTTTCAAGAAAAACCCTAAGAGTCATTTCCGGTTATTTTCTTAATTTTATTTTGTTCACCTTAATCATTCTGAGTCTAAAATTAAACCAAAAGATTTAAGTCTCTAAGGCCATTAACTTTGTCCTAAGTTTGAAGTTGCATCCGAGTGATCTTGATATAGCATTGTAGCATGATCGCCTTCCCTTGTCTCTTACGAATCTTGAACTTTGAAACTTGATGACCACGGAATTAGTTTAAGATAACATAAAATTTCACAACATTAGCCAATTAAAAACATTATCCTAACAATGTGGTAATATCTCCATGCAACACTTTCTCCCGAACGAAATGACAATCAACTTCACTATATTTTGCTCGTTCATGAAAAACAAGATTAGAAATGATATAAACTGCAGATTGATTATCACAAAATAGCTTAATCGGAGTTTGAGCTGAAAAACCAATTTCCTCAAGTGTTGTGTGACCCAATTAACTCACTACATGTTTGAGTCATTGCCTTATACTCATTTTCAGCACTAGATCGTGTCACAACTGTCTGCTTCTTATTCTTTCATGTAACCAAATTACCTCCCAAAAAAGTACAACATCTCGTAATATATCGTCTATCTAAGGAGGACATTACCCAATCAGCATTTATGAATCCTTCCAATCGAAGATGCCCATGTGATTCATACAATAATCCAAGTCAAGGAGCTCGCTTGAGATATCTAATAATATGTGTAACTGCATCCCAATTCGGTACTCAAGGAACTAACTTACTACACTCACTACATATGATATACCTAGATGAGTAATTAGTAAGATAATTCAACTTCCAAACTAGTCGACAACAATGTCTAGGATCTGAAAAACCCTCACCTTCATTCACTAAAAGTTTATGATTTAGATCCACAAGGGTGTATCAACTGCTCGCCCACCTAGAAAACTAGTTTCCTCCAAAAGTTCAAGCACATATTTTCTTTAAGACAAGTCAATGCCTATTTAGATCTAACGACCTCGATACTAAGACAATAACGAAATTTGCCTACACCTTTGGTATGAAATTGAATCTTCAAGAATTGTTTCAACTTGACAATGCCCACAAAATCATCTCCTCCAATCACAATATTGTCAACATAAACCACAAGAAGAATATTACCTACGTCAGTACGTAAAATAAAATACCGAATGATTTGTGTGATATCTATGAAGTCCAAAATCCAACACAACATTTGAAAATTTCCCAAACCATGCTCGTGGAGACTGTTTCATCCCATAGAATGATTTCTTTAATTTGCATACTCTCCCTTGATACTCCCCCTGAGCAACAAACTTAGGTGGTTACTCCATATACACCTCTTTTGTTAAGTCAACGTGGAAGAAATCATTCTTAACATCTAAGTGAAATAAGGGTCAATTAAGATTAGCAGCAAGAGAAATCAAATCCTGAATAGAAGAGATCTTAGCAACCTGAGAAAGTCTTTACATAGTCAACAACATAGGTTTGTGTATACCCTTTGGCAACCAAGCGAATTTTAAAACGATCCACAGAATCATCCGAATGAAATTTGATGGTGCAGACCCAACGAACTGCTTACTAGGAGCCAACGAGACAAGATCCCAAGTATGATTGTCATGAAGAGCGTGCATCTCTTCGACCATAGCTTTCCTCCAACGTGGGCCAAATAAGGCAACTAATGTAATCTTAAGAATAGATAGAGTACATAACTAAGAGGTAAAACAACAAAACAACGGAGATAATTAATGAGAAGAGACAAAGTTGCCAATAGGATGGGGAGTAACACATGAACGAATACCTTTACAGAGTCCAATGAGCAAATTATCTGACGAAACAAAAGCATCTAGATCTAACGACAAGGAAACTTATGGTTGAGCAGAAGCTTGTGGCCTCAATCGGCGAGGGTAAACACATAAGGGCATGGTGGACGGTATAGGAGAAGACACTAACCTAGGGAGTGACTTAAGAATTGAGGAAAAAGGAACAGGAGCACGTAAAGGGAGTGAACTAGACAAGGAAGATGACTTAGGATGACAAGCAAGAGGAATAGGTGGAGCAAAGAAATAGGGTGTAGTCTCCCAAAAGGTGCATCATGACTGGTAATATACCGACGAAGAGGATTATAACAACGGTAACCTTTTTGCATGTCAGAATAACCAAGAAATATACACTTGGTAGCCATGGATCAAATTTACCAAAACAGGGAACAAGATTATAGACATAACAAACGCATCCAAACACCTTGGGAGGAATATAAAACAATGGAGAGTTAGAAAACAAGATAGGATGGGGAGAGTCCCCATGTAAGATCGTAGAGGACAAACGATTAATAAGATGACGGGCAGTCAAAACAACATTGCCCAAAAACGGTTAGGAAAATGCATATGAGAAAATAGGGCTCTTGTCACATCTAATAAGTGACGATTCTTTCACTCAGCTACGCCCATTTTTCTGAGGCGTATGAACACAAGAGGTCTGATGTATAATCTATTTTTGGTGAAAATAATCCTGAAAGAGATTAGATGTATATTCTTTAGCGTTGTCAAACCGTATTGTTGGAACGGCAATCCTAAGATCCATTGATAGCACATATAATCGAAAACAAAAAATTTACTTGTTAACCCTACAAGGCAGAATTAGGATTTACTTTTGACAAGCAAAACAAAACGAACAAAGACAGATGCAGATCGAACAGTTGGCTCGATGGACCTCACAATCTTCTATCGTATGTCCTCCCACACCAAAATTCGAATGCAATGTGGGCTGCAATCCTCTGAATTTTCTCCTTTACATTCTCTCTCTCTCGGCCTCTTCTAAATGTGAAGGTAAAGGTACGGCTGATAGAAGCAGAAAGTGCGTGTATTTATAGGCTACAGTAAAGACCTTAAACAAAAATAAGTTATAGGCTACAGTAACAACCCTAACGGTCCATTAATTATAAGTTAGTCCACTAAACTTATTATTGATCTACCGGGCCTTATCTCAAAATTATATTTCAAGCACCTTATTATTATAGGTTTAATAATCTTCCCACATTTAAGATTACAACTGTCCGTCAATTAATTAAATTACTGATAATTATATTTAATCGATTTTTTTTTATCCTTGAAATCTTACCACTCAGTTTATCTTTTATATCAAATAATTAAATCCAGCTAAAAGATTTGACATGCACAAAACTTATGAGTTTGCTTAAGAGAACATCATCAACTCATTTAAATACCGGGACGTGGTTTCCTTCAATAATTAATTTCTACAATACAAATAATGTCATCTCCTAATTTCACCGAATTTGTTGACTCAAATATGATTTTCACTCATTGATGAATTAAAAGTAAAAATCATTATATACATATGTCCATTAAATATCTCAAGATTAAGAACTTAAGCAATCATAACAACCATGAGGTATTTATTTTCTTATTTAGTTAGTAAAAAGATAATAACCTCAATAATGGTCCTGTTCAACATACAAAATGTACTAGTGCAACAATCCGATACATCAAACAGTCTCTTATAGCCAAGACAGACTACGCCAGAAGATTATACTACAATCCTACTGATGGTATGTCCAATTTCATCTAAGACTATGAACCTTCACTCATATCATACAAAGATCTGATAGTCTGATCATCTGTGTATAAGTCAAACTCTGCACACCAAATTATCTACGATGTAAAACAAAAGATACATGCACTGATGCACAGCATATATTTAATATAATGCAAAAATTTTACCCATATAGATTCTCAATAGAAAATGAAGAACTTCTATTAAACAACAAACTGAGTTTCACTACAAAAAGTAAGCTTTTAGTACATAACTCTATCACGTATACACGAATGTTGTAAGGAAACTATACCTTAATTTGCATGCGAAACAATTGAAATATAGAGAATAATTATGAGCGAGATTTCATAAAAAACAACCAAGTCATACAAGAGTGATCATCAACATACGTCATAAAATAACAAAATCCATTAATAGAAGAAAAAGTGGGAGGACCCTATACGTCAGAATGAACCAACTCAAAAGGACTAGAGACATGACTATCAAACCTAGGTTTTAAGACACGATGGTGCTTACTAAGTTGTCATGTTTCACAAGACGATGATGATACATTACTAAGACTAGAAACTTGAGCTTCAAAACTGGAAGAGATGGATGTCCAAGACAATAATGTCACTCCAAGGGAGACAAGGAGGTTTGTAAGGCTCTAGGAGGCTTGAAGTCAAAGTAACAAAGAGACCACCCAATTCATGCCTCGTATCAATCTTCTTCTTCGTCTCAAGATCCTGAAAGACACAACATGAAGGAAAAAATGTCACTGAACAATTAAGAGAACGAGTGATTTTACTAATAGGTAAAAAACTAAAATGAAAATGAGGACCAAGCAAAACTAAGGACAATGATACAGAGGAACTAAGTTGTATATTACCCAAACCGAAGACCTGTGACGACGACCCATTAGCAAGAGTAACCCAGCGAGATGGGGCTACTGGATGAAAGTGAGATAAGTGATTAAGAGAACCAGATCTGAGGCCTCGAAATCAATGATCCATGGTTTGGGAGCAGAAGACATTAAACAAGTGAAAATTATACCTGACTAAGCAAAGGTGGCAGTAGAGGAGTCTATGGCATAAACTAAGCACACGCATCCCTCAAAATAGTAATGACATCACCAGTAAGGGGCTAATTAGGGCCAGAGGATGGAACATCTTCATGAGAGGATACTTGAGGAACCAAGACAGATGGTTTACCTTGTAAATCCCAACAATAGCCTACAGTTTGATTGTTACAACCACAGTGAATACAGTTACGAGTGTCACGACCTCATTTACCAGCACGGTTGCCATGAGAACCCCCAGATCCACCATGCATGCCACGACCTCCATGAGAACTACCTAATCCATTATGAGAGACAACCAAAGCGGATCGATCACTAATATAGTCAATACCTACTGGCGAACTATGATTTGACAAGGTAGCACGCTGAAATCAAGAAAATACATTAGAAAGAGATTGAAGCTTGGACCTACCCAAAATCTGTGCACGGATAGGCTCATATTCGGATCGCAACCTAGGTCACATATAGTGGAGCACGGGTGGGAGCACGAGCAAGAACGAGAGCGCAAAAACAGAAAAATTCAAAAAATTATGAGAGAGAGTGCCTTGAAAGCGTCATTGTGTGTGTGTGTGTGTGTATATGTTTACACACAAAACTATTCAAAATATATTTTAAAAAGTTAAATTTTATGTATAAATATATGGTAAGTTAAATTATCTAAATTTTCTTAATTATTAATTTGATTTTTGAATCCCACATAAAAACAATACTGTAAATGATTAGTAGTAGAAAAATCTGAGGCACACAAGTGGATAAATAGGCAATCCCACATCGACTGCAAGTGAGAAACTCACAGCCATAGAAGTCTATAAAAGACAGTGGGCTTGCTTGAGATTCTGCATGAAGCTTTAAGTTGGAAAGGTCTTTCATTAGGTTGAGTACAGCTAGAGGCTCTTCATTTATTCCATCGAGTCGCGTGTTATGCCTCGGGCTTGTAATATGAAGTTAAATATTTGCAAAAATCAATTTTTATTGTAATAATTTAATTAAATTACGAATTTAGCAAAGTGAATCCGCGAATTCATTTATATGAATTCATGGATTATTGGCGAATTCGCTCTCAACTTGTGAATTAACGCCCGGAGCTTTAGAGTGTGGCCATTGTTAGGCGAATCATGTGACTCAGATCACAACCCAATCAAAAATTGGACAACATCAATATCATCGCGTTGTTCTTGCATCTATGAAACATTAGAAGATATGGGTTGATACATCTCAAGTTCTTCACAAATGCCCATAACCTTGGAGAAGTACTCCTCCGGAGACAAGGTGCCTTGTTCAGTTGTTCTAGACCAAAATATAGCCTACACACCTCATAAATGCATGTGATATTATGAGTACCAGAATACATGTGTCAACCGAACCCAAATTTCCTTGGCAGTGTCTAAATGAAGTAAAGATGAACTGATGTGAGACTTGATACTATTTAATAGGAGTGAAATAATATGTGCATCTTCCTGTTCCCATTAAACAAAAATAGAATCACTTGTCTTTAGGTTTAGCATCCACCAGATGCTTATGAAATCCTTTTCCTTTTAGAAAAACATTGACTGGTCAAACCCATAATACATAATTACTCTCATTTAATTTAACAGAAGTCATAGGAACATTAAAGGATGAGATAGAAATAAAATCTGGTGGTCCAATAACTGTGGAAAGGGGTATCTTCCTTAGATTCCATATCCTCAAGAAACAATAAGAAAATGATGTAGAATCGAGACCAAATTAGTCAGAAAAAATAATAATAATGAATCAATCCTAAACTAGTGCAAAAAAAAGGCCAAAAAGTTGTTGGGATTCAGAAAATGAAAATAAGGGTATTAATCGAGACGAGCTATTCGAGTTCGGTCCGGGCTCGGACTTGACTCATTTTTTAAACAAACTGAGCTTGAACAATTTTTTAAGCTCGTTTAGAAAAACGAGCTCAATATGCTCGGGCTCCAATTTACAAGAGAGCGGTGCAGCACGTTTAGTCCCCCTGCCATCCTGGAGTGACATGCGCCTCAGGCAAATAGGGGTCGGCATCTTCCGTACACAACAACCGATGTCCGCCATAAACGTTTTCTCGGGAAGCATTTAAATCTATTCCCATGTGTGCTATCAAAACAATCGATAGCTGGATCATCCCTTTTGCCAACTGAATACCTCCATAGGAATGGCTACCTTAGGAATGACTACCTAAAAAGAGCAAGCTGCCTACGCCATGGAACTTGAACTAATAGAGGTTCCGATTCAATTAGCTACTCAGGGGTCACCGCACAGAAGGGATATTGAACATCACTTATGATCACCAATTAACAACCCAATCCACCAAGTCCCAATCAATTGAAGAATCTGCAAATCGTTTATGACTAACACGATGGCAACGAAACAATTCCACTTAAAGACTCTCGAAATAAACACACCAAAAGTGGGTTTTGTCTCCCACCAAGCAAGACCTTCTCAATGTATGAAGTTAAATAGGAAGGATCAAGATGGTTTGGCCTTTGATCTTAAGGATCTAGGGTTCCCCAACTATTTCAAAGACCACTCTAACCGAAGACGAGCGAGCTGGAGGCAATCCCTACTAGTTTTATGATATAACCAACTCATGCCCTGAGCAAACCCTAGAGATAAGGGAAACCACCGTCAAAAAGTCAAATACCAAAAATCAAGTCATCAACGATGCCTCAAACTGGATCTTTGGATCCACCAAACAACCGTGCACAGATCATGCACATTAGGGCCAATTGTAGGATGCACCAAACACACTGGACGAAGGAAAAAAGGAAGGAAGAAGAAGAATTTGAGCCAATCAGGAACGTGGCTCTAATACCATGTAAAAAAGAGAGAGAGAGCGCGAGAGAAAGACAGAAACATTGAAGGGAGAGAAAGCACAGAGTCATTACCCTACTGCCTCCCTCACCTCTTAATATTTATACATATATATATGTAAGCCATTCCCACTAAAAGACTGATATACCCCTCTATATATCCCTCACATATTCTAACATAAGGAGTCCAAACTCTCCACACAAAAAAACATAAAGAGTTATAGAACTTGTGAGGTCCGAAAGCTTCGTTACTATGTGATGGACCATAGTTCAGCATGGTAGCCTAAATGGAGTTCATCTCTTGCTAAGATGGTTTTGACAAAACTTGGAATCACAAGAAGCCAAATCAACATAACTGGTTACTGGAGCCATTCTCATTTAAAAAGATCAATACTCCCAAGCGAATTTCTCACCAGTCTTCCTTGATAAGGTATCTGGCTCAGTTCAAGATTATTGCTTGTTGTACATATATTACAGACAATCACCTACTTTGTGGCCAATAACTAGATAGAATACTAATTACTCAAGGATAAATATTTTGATAAATTACTGCTGGTGGTGTTGAGCATTGTTCTTTAGATGTGTTGAGGAAAGGTCTCCTTAGAATCCCTGTACAATCCACTTATATTTTGAGGTTGTGATGCTTGAGGAGAAAATGAACAAAATGAGCTAGAAAACACCAACCAAATGGCAAGAATAATATATACCTTGATACCAGGAACATGACAGAAAAAAGCTTCAGGAGATTGTGAGTGATAGTGCCCACCATGGCCCACAGCTCCATAAGGTGCTCTTATTGTCAAACCTGGTAAAACACACCAAAATGTCCATATATAACAGAACATAACAAAACAAAGAAACAATGAGGACAAAAAAATGAACCTAATGCACGAGGCTCCCACAATGGGGCGCCTAGGGAGGGTCTGACGTACACAAAAATGTAAATTAAATTTACCTCCACAATTGAATTGATTACCACTTCGATATCTGAACTTAGCAGCTTCATTCACTATCTACAAAGCAAAAATTCTATCAAACTAGAGTTAACTCTGCAAAAGCTGTAGAACATAAACACGAGAAGAATGCATGCCTGATCAAAAGCAGGATAAATATAATCTGCAAATTGAATTTCTGCAATAGCTCGATTCCCCTATCATATGAAGGGTCATATAAGTTATAGCTAGTTGACAGATGTACGACAAGAAAATAAGAGTGACACAATACAATGGAGGGTCTGGCCTAAATTTAACACACAATCGTTCCAAAATTTTTGAAGCTCACCATTGCTGCCAGACCGATACCAAATCCGACAATGCCCTGTTTGTAAGAGCATGTTAGTATCAAATGCCCCTATGATAAGATATACTGATTCCAAGATAGAAAAAAACAAATTAGTAACATTGAAAAACTAGATGGCATACAATCTCATAGTTAATTAAGGTGAAGGAAATTTCATGAGATATTGTTCAACATGCACCCAAGCTGGATGTGATTCAATTGTAAATCAATTTGTTCAGTTTTAAGAAATTATGGTGCATTCACAATCTTTTGTGCTAGAAGCACTTTGACCATCTCCAATCCTTACTCTTTTTTAAACCCTTTTTTAAAAAAGGGTAAAAAACTCTTAAAAACTTTCTCCAATGCTAGACCTATACCCATACCAAATAAAAGGAAACTCTTTTTTAAACTCAAATCATGGGAGACCCTTTTTTCAACCCAAATCTTTAATGGTGAGATTACGCTCTCTTTTAAAGATCCAATAGTCATATTTTACCCTCTTTTAAATGTGGGTTTGTCCTCATTTAAATTTGAGTTTCTCTTCCTTTAAAAAAGGGTTTATCCATTGGAAATGTCTATACCAAATCAAGTTTTTTACATTTTTTTTTTACTCAAATTTGAGTAAGAATTTGGGTCTCCATTGGAGATGTTCTTAAAAAACATCTACATAGGTAAACAAAGTGTGGCATGTGCAATACCTGTTCACAAAGAGGGGTGTTGAAAACCCTACGTTTACCAAATCGATCCACTAATCCAGTTGTGCAACGGAAGACCCCACCAAAACCCACATCTTCTCCAAATACGTAAGCTCTGAGAGGAAAATTGGTTTACTTGAGGTCAGGCATGATTATTGCTGAGCACATAACCACAACAAGAGGAAAATTACAAGAGCAGAAACTAGCACTAAATTTACACCAAAACAAGTTTCATAAATATGGTATGATGTTCTAGTGCTATGAACTTGTTGGCCAGAAAGCCTCTCGAATGCCCTCCAGAGACTATTAGACAAATCGAGCTCAACATGCATACACTTATTTACATCGGAAGGAGATGAAAAGACTTGTTAAAATTCAAGCACCAAATGCAGCAAGAGAACTATGAATTAAATACATGTGTTGAGTTGAGCCAGATTCTAATTTGTGAAATTGCACTTTGTCCCCATGTCAGTTATATACTTGAATGTGCCATAGTAACATGATCATCAACCCATCCACACTTTCATTTACCTTCTTAATTCAGATTTTTTTTTATTCAAGGAAAAGAAGTGGCAACATTTTCGACAGAAGTTTCTGCAAGATCCTGATCTGAAGAAGTTTGACCTCAGTCTTAGAGTTGTACAGGGAGGATATTGCAATATATGGAAGTTAGAAATTTGAAACAATAAGTGCCAATAATAGCCTCTTTCTTTTTTATGTAGGGCTTTACCCAGGGAGCCCCTCCAAAAATTCTCAATGGCCTTAGACCAACCCAAACCACAAGAAAGAAAGAAGGGGGGGGGGGAAGGGGGGCAACCAGTAATTGATGCGCCATGGTTCATAGATCTCTAGCAGCATCATTGACCCCAACCACAAATATATTGCCAACAATAACCTAAGAAGCTCTCAAAATTCAATAATTAAGGAATAGCAACTTATGTGTCAAAGTTGATAAAATGTGAACATTCTGAAAAAGATGGGAAGATATATAAGTGGTGGGTACTTCAAGTGATTACATAAACAAATTCTCCATATACAAATCTTCATTAATTGTATTGACACAGTCATTCAACTGGTATTCTCCTTTGAAAAACTCGAAGTATGGATCACGCAGATAGAAATTATCAAGTTCTGGGTTAATTCTCGAACATTTGATGTATGTCCCTCAATGGTAAAAAAAAAAATTAAAGCTAGACTGCTTGCGTGTGTGTGTTTTTTCATTTGGAGGGGGCTGATGGTTAAAAAAGTGTTACGACTTATGAAAGATGAAGCACATCAAGAACAAAAAAACATCAATCAAGCAATTTGATTTTTTGTTTTTAAAGAAAAGGGTTAATATTGGCCTATTGAAATTCCAAATCAATTGCTTTCTTCGTCAAATGAAAGAAATAATCCAAATTTAAATTATCAAGAGTCCTTTTTATTAAATAAATACATATGTTACACCTTTCTCCATTAGCTTTCTAAGTAAACGGCATTGAACATGGTATCAGAGCCTAAATGTTCTGTGTTCAAATCCCAACATGCCTCCTCCCTTACTACAGATGATGAGTGAATAATATTGCATACGTAACGGCCTCATTGCATTCATTTTAGTTTGTTTTTGCAATGTATTAAATTGGAGATTAATGGAGGAATGCATGATTGCATGTGATTGGATTACAAATATAGGTTTTAATCACTTTGCAACGTGATCGGAGACAATGGCAAGAAAGGAACTCAAGAAAGAAGGGTTCAGGAATGTGAAATGCAAAAAATCAAAGAAAACAAGGGAGGTACTAGTAACCTTATCTAAGGAACAAAATTTCGTTTCGGTGTATTGTTTTGGTCACCTAAGAAACAGAAACGTTTTGACATGTTTCGAAAACGTTTTAACCTGTTTCGAAAACATAATAAAAAATTTAAGAATTATTTTTTCAAAATATCTTGAAATACCCTTAAACATTCTAAAATAATTGTGCAAATGCATTGAAATATAACAAAATATTTCAAAACATTATGGAACACCTCGAAGTATTAGAATTTTGATTTCATCAATGATTTGTTTTGATCTCCTTGGAAACGGAAACGTTTTTGATGTTTCGACTGTTTCGAAACGATATTTTGACTCTTACCCTTATCACTAGGTACCAGTACCTAAGCCTACTGGAACACTGGTACCGGTACCGGTACCTGGGGCCGTAGGCACCGGTACTGGTACCGGTACAGGTACCTGGGGCCGTAGGCACCGGTACCGGTACCGGACATTGTACCTTAACTTTTCGAAATTGAAAAAATGAAGGAGGCCCCCTTTTGGATATCTAATCCATGTTTTAACCTTTTCAACACTCCATTATGACTTCCTAACCTCTACATTCAGACAATAAGCATGAAGGAGTGGGAGGACCATGAGGAGAAAGAGAATGGTTGGCAAGAGGAAGAGGGCCATACTTTAACTACCTTTGAAAGCTTTTTTGGATAACCTCTTTCCAAGCAAGCTATTTCAGCACACTCAAGACTAGAGAGAGAGGGATGGATGAAAATACACATGACATTTGACCATTACAATCAGCTTGTAGAGGGGGAAGCTCCAAGGAAGAAGAAGGTAGTTCTAGAGAGAGAAAGTTAGGGTTTTTGCATTTTTCTTGCTCATTTTCATCCTTGTAAGTTCTAAGGCTTGTAATCTTCCTTTCTATACTAGATATAACTTTCATTTCCTAGTATGCATGTATTTTGTTCGAGTTCTTCCACAACAAATGTTCTAAGGAAATTCCATTTTCAATATTTGAGCTTGTATGTTTTAAGTTCTATGTTCTTAGTGTTTGATAGAAGCTTTAAGTTTGTTCATCTCTTGTTTTGATTAATATAAGTTAGTATTTACTTCCTTTGCAATGTTTTCTATGTTCTTTAACATTTCCATCCTATCTATGGCCGGCTAGGACATTGGTTGGTGAAATTCAAGGAAGGATTTCCATCCGAGTATGGAAAAATCAATCCTCACACACATTGTCTAGTAGTGCAATTTTGAATTTGACTAGGTAGATTGCAACATATAGATTTGTACACATTTGATGCACCATAGACTTGTCCTGGTGCATACTTATTGTCCCTTCAAACTTATATGAATCAATCTTCCTACGAATCAATTCAACACCAATACAAACATTTGGTAATTCTTGATTTTTAATTCCTATCTTCCGATTGAACCAAAACACTTTTGAGTTTAACTGAGTTATAAGCGGGATTGATTAACCATATCCGGTGGAAAGAATTCCGAGGACTAGCCAACCCCCTTTTTTATTGATAGATTCTCAACCCCGAATCTCACAATTTAACCACATCTTCAAAGAACAAATTTTTATTTCTATTTTCAAAATCACTTTCAAAACACTTAGTCTTGTCCTTCCTGAGGAGACGACCTCGGAACTTTTTTCGAGTTAAGACACGACACGCAAGCCTTCCTGCTCTTGGGGAGCAACTTTTGCATCACCACAACTTTGAGGGCACACCACCTTTGGCATTCACATACATACTATCATAACCCCTCAAACAAAACCCCACACCCATCCAGCTGAGACAAATAAATCAAGCATTTTTTGTACCGTTGCCAAGAAGGACACAAGTACAAAGCAATTGAAGGTGTTTTGGACCAACGGAGGTAAGTCTCGTGATTTTCTTCACGGGCCAAGGAACAATGTTCCTTTGTATATAATTGTGCATAATTTTTTATTGTAGTTAGTCATTTTTAGTTATTTGTAGTTAGTACATTTGCATGTGGGGACGTGATAACCAAAATAGACTAGTTAGACGTAACCAATGACCAAACATGAATATAAACCAAGACCCTCCCAAAGATACTAGTGATAATTTTGGGGATGATGGTGCTAACAATCCAGGTCATGGCATCGACAGTTTATTGACATGATGTGCAATGAAGAATTCTTGAACAAGGACCCTGATGAAGCTCTAGAGTACTTTGATACTTTGGCAGAGAATGCCCAATCTTGGGATATCACTGATCCTGCCGATGTACCAAGGTTCTCTACGGGCACTCAACCAAGTGGAGAGTGGGCTATATAATTTGCGTGACCAAGAAAATTTGCTTGCTAAAATTGCAAAGTTGTCCTGCAAGGTAGAAAGCTTAGAGGTCAATAGAAAGCATGAAGTGTCAAATGTGATTAAGGCCGAGGAATTCTGCTCGATTTGTGAGAGTGTTGAGCACTCCATCTCGGAGTGTCCAAACATTCCGGCACTTAAAAAAAGTGTATTATGAGCAAGTGCATGCATTCAATCAAACTAGGCGACTATATTCTCCACATTCTAAGACGTACAATCCAGGATGGAGCACCCACTCGAACTTGAGTTAGAAGAATGACAATCCTACACCTCAGGGATCCACTTCATTATCACCTCCCATCCCACCAAAGTGAAACCAACCATTTTATGGTCATGATCCGTCGTCTAACTCTCAATATCAAAGGTCCAATCCACAAGGATTTTCTCAAAACCTGCCTCAACAATAGTTTGGTCAACAAGGACAACCCAATCCACCCACATATCAACCTCCATGTAAGAGGAATTTGGAGGACATCATGCATCAATTTATTCAAAGTCAAACTACAACCACTAACCAAAACACCGCAACTTTTAATAATATCCGGACACAGATTACCAAGTTGACTAATGTCATGGTGTCATGTCAACAAAAAAACAAAGGAAAATTTCCCGCACAACACCAAGAGAAACCCAAGAGTCAACATGTGATTGAGTCGTTCGATGCCACTAAAGAAAATTTTGAGCAAGGTTGTCACCACTCTTAGGAGTGGAAAGAAAATTGACAAAACCATTTTACCTAAAGTCTCACCTAAGGCCACTTTGAAAAATGAAAAAGAGACCAAGGGTAGCTCCGGAGAGGGTGAACAACTTGAGAAGCCCAAGGTTGTTGATTTGACTGTGAATGATTGTCATATCCCCGCCCTCTATCCTCAACGGTTGAGGACACCTGCTAAGATTGCTAATTATTCTAATATTCTTGAGATGTTTAAGCAGGTAAAGATCAACATTCCACTCTTTAATGTCATCAAGCAAATCCCCTCTTGTACAAGATATTGAAGGACTTATGCACCGTGAAGAGGAAGTTGAATGTACACAAGAAAATATTCCTCACCAAACAAATGAGCTCCATCTTGAAGACAAACACCCCACCTAAGTTCAAAGATCCAAACATCCCTACCATTTCCATCACCTTAGGAAATTGTCGTGTGGAACAAACATTGCTAGACTTGGGAGCAAGTGTCAACCTTCTATCATTCTCGATGTACCAACAATTACAGTTAGAGGAGTTGAAACCAACCTTCATCACTTTTCAGCTAACTGATCGTAGCATGAGAACACCAAGGGGAGTAGTGGAAGATGTGTTGGTCCAAGTGGACAAATTTTATTTTCCTGTTGATTTCATTGTGCTTGACACTCACCCGTTGCTAATCCCACTGTACAAATTCCTGTCAATTTAGGTAGACCTTTTTTTGCAACTTCTAAGGTCGTGATCAATTGTAGGAATGGTCTAATGAAGCTAGCATTTGAAAATATGACAATGGATCTTAATGTGTTAAACCTACGCAGGCAACCGAGGGATGATGAGGAAATTCATGAAATCAATAGAATTGACACATTGGTGGAGCATCACATGGCCTTACTGCGCATTACAAGTTTGGGGGAGGAAAAGTTTGTTGAGGATTTGGAACGAGAGACTGTGCAAGGGGTGGGAAGTTGGACCCCAACATTTAAAAAATTGCCTCCATAAGAGAAGAAATTTTTTCCATCCACTGTGCAACCACCAACTTTGGAGTTGAAGCCATTACCCTTCACACGAAAATATGCATTCTTGAGGGAGAACCAAACATTTCCGGTAGTGATAAGCTCTTCACTAGAGCTAGAGCAAGAGGAAGAATTGTTGAAAGTCTTGAGGAAGCACAAAGAGTGATCGGTTGGACTATTGCCGATATCAAAGGAATTCGCCCTCTCATTTGCACTCACAGAATATATCTTGAAGAGGACGTCAAGCCATCCTGACAACCACAAAGGAGACTCAATCTAATTATGAAGGATGTGGTTAGAGATGAAGTGCTCAAGCTACTTAATTTAGGAATCATCTTTGCGATTGCCGACAGTAAGTTGATCAGTCCCACACAAGTAGTTACCAAAAAATAGGAGTGACGGTGGTAGCTAATGAGGAGAACGAATTAATTCCAACTCGGATAGTCACCGGTTGGAGAGTTTACATAAACTACCGAAAGTGCAACTCAAGCACTCACAAGGATCATTTCCTGGTACCATTCCTTAATCAAGTGTTGGAAAGGGTAGCAGGACATCTTTTTTATTGCTTTTTGGATGGCTACTCCGGCTATAATCAAATAGAGATCACTCTTGAAGATCAAGAGAAAACCACATTCACTTGCCCCTTTAGAACATATGCCTATCGCCAAATGTCATTTGGGCTATGCAATGTCCCAGGGACTTTTCAAAGGTGTATGATGGGAATATTCAGTGACATGGTGGAAAAGATTGTGGAAGTTTTCATGGATGACTTCTTGGTATTTGGGGACTCTTTCGAAAGATGTTTGGGAAACTTGGACAGAGTATTAGAGAGATGTAAAGAGAAGAATTTCGTGTTTAATTGGGAGAAGTGTTACTTTATGGTGACCCCAAGGGATTATGCTGGGGTATATTGTGTCTGCAAAGGGAATAGAGGTAGACAAGTCTAAAGTTGAAACAATTTTCAATATGCCTACTCCAAAGATGGTCAAAGACATCAAGTCGTTTCTTGACCATGCAGGTTTTTATCGTCCTTTTATCAAAGATTTTAGTGCATTGGCAAGACTCTTGACAAATTTGTTGGCAAAGGATGTCCCATTTATGTGATCGGATGATTGTGAGGCATCTTTTCAAAAATTTAAAAGTATGCTAATCTCACCTCCAATCATGCAACCACCCAATTGAAAACTCTCATTTGAGCTTATGCGAGTGATTACGCGGTCGGCGCAGTATTAGGTCAAAGGGAAGACAACAAACCTCACATTATATATTACGCTAGCAAAACCTTGAATGAAACTCAAATGAACTAAACTACTACCGAAAAGGGGTTGCTAGTTGTAGTATTTGCCTTAGACAAATTCAAGTCATACATCATTGGTTCACCTATAGTAGTCTATAATGATCACTCTGTTTTGAAGTATTTGTTGTCTAAGCATGATGTCAAATCGAGACACATTAGGTGGATCCTCCTCTTCTATGAATTTTATTTGATCATTAAAGACAAGAAAGAAGTTGGGAATGTGATAGCAGACCACTTGATGTAGGACTAGTAAGACTAGAAATCAGAGAATAGAAAAAGAAGAAAAAATAAGAGGGGTGGAAGAGATTTACCTCATCCTCGCAAGGAATTTGTCAAGAAACACACAAAATTTTTCACAGAGAAACAATTTTTATTATATCACTCTCGAATAAAAATAGTTGGGATTACACCATTATTTATAGGTCAAGTTCCCTACTAAAATAAAAACTATTCTCCTACTAAAATTCTAAAAGAGTTTCATAATCAAACTCTCAAATCTCTATCCTACTAAAACTCTATAACAATTTCTTAATCAAACTCTTAAACTCCTATACTATTAAATAATACTAAAATAAATAATAAAATTTAATTCTTAAATTTAAGCTAATCCAATCCCTTTTCGATATCTATCAATTCCCCCCGACTGAAAAAAACTCTTCTCCGAAGAGTTGGAAGGCCACAAGGACTCCAAAAAATCTGAAGAAGCTTGTGTTTCAATAAAATAGCATTGTAGATCTCCATGGTAGAAAACAATCCCTTCATGCATTGCATCCATCACAGTCTTATCCACATACACTATTATAGGTGAAGGAAGCATATGAACCAATGGAGACAAAATAGAAACTCCATTTGTAGTGGCACCCTTTGAAACTCCTTTTAACTTCTTCAGTAAGATCCTTTAAGATCGGCTTATCAAAAGTAATTGTTGTAAGATGAGTAGAAGTAGAACTTTTGGGCTCATCAACATTGAATAACTTCGATTTATCACCATTCAATTGAATTGGAACTTGTAGTGGTGGAACTTGTGGTATAACTGGAGGGTTGTGTTCAACCACTTTTTGATTGAAAGTTAAAGAGACAAAGTTAAAATCTTCACTTCTTTTGGTTTCACAAACTGTAGCGAGCACAAGTTCTCTCAATTGTGAATTATCATATGCTTGGGATAAAGCCTACACTTTAGCATTTAACTCAGCGTTAAAGACCATATTGATGGAAGAGAATTTGAGGAATTTTTGAAAATTTTGGAGTCAATCTGTATTTTTAGAAACGTCTGGGATAAGGCTGGAATTTTAGAAATTTTTGGAGGTAAAACTGTAATTTTAGAAACTTTTGGGGTCAATGCGTAATTTTAGAGACTTTAGGGGTCAAATATGTAATTTTAGAAAGGTTTGGGGATGTTTGTGTAATTTCAAAGATTGGGTTAGACGGTGGAATTTTTTTACAGGGTCAACTGGATGGGTTATTGGGCTTGGAGCTGGATTTTTTTTTTCCATAGCTATGTTAGCAGCAAAAACAATCAAGAAGATGACGACAGATCTCTAGAAACACAACGACAATCAAGAATGATTAAAGTTGGGCTCTGATACCAAACTAATGTAGGACGGGAAGGACTAGAAATCAGAGAATAGAAAAAAGAAGAAATAAGAGGGGTGAAAGGAATTTACCTCATCCTCGCAAGGAATTGGTCAAGAAACACACAAAATTCTCCACAGAGAAATAATTTTTATTATATCACTCTCTAATAAAAATAATTGGGATTACACCATTTTTTATAGGCTAAGTTCCCTACTAAAATAAAAACTATTCTCCTACTAAAATTCTAAAAGAGTTTCATAACCAAACTCTCAAATCTCTATCCTACTAAAACTCTAACAATTTCCTAATCAAACTCTTAAACTCCTATACTAATAAAATAATATTAAAATAAATAATAAAATTAAATTCTTAAATTTAAGCTCATCCAATCCCTTTTCGATCTCTGTCACCACGTGTCACGGCTTGTTGTCCAAGACACAGAAGAGCACACGTAAGCCTCCCTGCGCTTGGGGAGCAACTTTTGCATCACCGCAACTATAAGGGCACACCACCTTTGGCATTCACATACATACCATCATAACCCCTCAAACAAAACCCCACCCCCATCAAGGTAAGACAAATAAATAGGCAACAGATAAAAAAAAAAAAACAGAATCACATGAACAGACCACGCAAGAGGGGCTACACGTGAGGGAGAATTAGATAATATATATATGTATATATATATAGAGAGAGAGAGCTGTTTTTGAATTCCAAAGACAAAAAGCGGTTCAGATCAATTTGGAATAAAAAACAGCTTCAACTACGTTATCCCAACTTATCTCAAGCTTTTATCGTCTCAAATTATCTCAAAATGTTTGATCTGATGCACCAGATTAACTCTTAAAATTTTTATCCCACCAAACTTGACTCGGAGAAAGTTCGTTACACCATCCACTTCGATGTGAAGGCTTTCCATACTTGTGGTGAGGCTTTCCATCGACTGACGAACTTGGTCCAAGTCATTCATTGTGGCATAGATTGACATTGAGATTCCTTCATCTCCCCCACCTTGCTCATCAACATTCAACTCTTGAGTATAAGAGGAATTTTCTTCTTATTCTCTGTCATCACCAACATACATTGGCCTTGATGTTTCATCTCCTCTTACTCCCACATCTTCTCTTCTTGCTCTCTTCTTCCCTTTTTAACAATCTCCTCCATGGTCTCAATTCTCATCATCTTAAGCGATGAGCTTCCAAAGAAAGTCTCTCCAGGATGTTTTCTTCATGGTTAAGATCATTATCAAAAGCTTGAAACACCTTAGTGAGAACCATGCCACAAGGGAGCCGTACATTCTTCTTTTCAATTTGTTGCATGTATTGCATTATGATAAAGGGCAAATTCAATTTCCTACCAATCATCATGCATACTATAATAAAAACTTGAAATTAGGTGACTTCATTGTAGTGCCCACCCCTTGGATTCTGGAATGACACACTTTGTAAGAATCTTGTTGATCACTCTAGGGATGTCAAGCATATTCTTTGCATCCAACTTTTAATTTTCTTCATAGTTTTCTCAAAAAACAACATTCATACTTCCACTCACTTCGATTACATAGTCTTTCATGCTCCCCCTTTCACAAAAGAAAATTTCCTCACCCTCATCTTGTATGCCTAGAATTTGTGTAAGCCTTCTTTGGGAGAGTTTGATAACTATACCTTTTACCAGGGACTACATTTTCCCCGATTTCTTCACATGAAGATTGGCATAGAAACGGCATACAAGTGCTGGGTAGTAGGTTTTATCTAAGACCATCAAGGGAATCCAACCCATTTCACTTAGCATGGTGTCTATACTTAAATGACAAAGTTGGTGAGGGTGGGTTGACTCCCTGTAAAAGCTCTATTTTCATACATTGGCCATCTTTCTCTACATTCTTCATTGAGAAAAGAGAGGTCCAAATTCTTCTTCATTCTTTTCTCTTCCGTTCCTCCAGTCGTTCCCCTTGCATTTTCTTGCCTCCTCTTGTCTTTGGTGGAGCCATTTGAAGAATTTGGGAAAAAAGATGAATGGTACTTAGGATTAAGATTTTTGAGAAAAAGAGAGATTTGGATGATAGAGAGATAGAAGAGTATGTATTGTAATTATGAATGAAGATTTACGTTTTTATATTAAAAAGTCGTGACTTTTTGAATTCTATTGAGGCGAACCGGTATACCGGTTGGACTATCCGGTATGCTGGTTGCGCTGTCCAGTATACCAGATGAGCAAACCAGTATGTCGGATGGGCTACAGATTTTTCATTTTCGTTTTTCCACCATTCTGTATTCATCCCTTTAGCATCTAGGGTTCTTCTACCATGGATCTATGATGCCTAATTCTCTTCTAATGGTACAAAATCTATCTTCACTCAATGGTTCGGTAAATATATCTGCTAATTGATCTTCCATTCTCACAAATTCAAGCTCAATATCACCATTTTGCACATGAGTTCTAATGAAATGATGTCTAATCTCAATGTGTTTAGTTCTTGAGTGTTGGATAAGATTATTGGTAAGATTTATGGTACTAATGTTATCACATCTAATTGGAATGTGATTAAATTCTAAATTAAAGTATTTCAATATTTGTTTCATCCATAAGACTTGAGCACAACTACATCCGGTTGCAATATACTCGGTTTTAGCCGTTGACAAGGCAACCGAATTTTGTTTCCTGCTAAACCCAGAAACAAGTGAGTGTCCAAGGAATTGACAAGTTCCACTTGTACTTTTTCTATCGACTTTGCATCCCGCAAAGTCCACATCAGAGTAGCTAATGAGTTCAAAAGATAAACTCTTTGGATACCATAAACATAGGTTTGTGGTACCACCAAGATATCTAAATATCCTTTTCCCGGCATTTAAATGTGACTCCTTTGGATTAGCTTAAAACCTAGCACATAAGTACACACTAAACATAATATCAGGTCTACTAGCAATTAAGTAGAGCAAACTACCAATCATGCCTCTATAAAACTTGATATCTATATCCTTTCTATTTTCATCTTTATCAAACTTTAGGGAGGTGCTCATAGGAGTGTCATAGGGTTTAGAGTTTTCTAAGCCAAATTTCTTTAATAAGTCCTTAGCATATTTAGATTGGCTTATGAAAATTCCTTCTTTCCCTTATTTAATTTGCAAACCAAGAAAAAAGTTAACTCACCCATTAAACTCATTTCAAATTCACTACTCATGCATTTAGCAAAATCTTCACATAATTTCTCATTTGTAGCACCAAATATAATATCATCCACATATATTTATACAACAAGTATATCATCATTTATATATTTGATAAAAAGAATAGTATCAACTTTTTCCTTAGAAAAATTATTATCTAATAGGAATTTACTAAGTCTCTCATACGAAGCCCTAGGTGCTTGTTCTAATCCATATAATGCCTTAGTGAGTTTATAGACATAAGTTGGATTATGAACATCCTCAAAACTAGGGGGTTGCTCTACATGTACTTTTTCCATGATAACACCATTCAAGAAAGCACTTTTGACATCCATTTGATATAACTTAAAATATTTATAGCAAGCATAAGCAAGTAACATTCTAATGGCTTCTAGTCACGCTACGGATGCAAAGGTCTCATCATAGTCTATCCCTTCTTGTTGATTGTACTCTTGTGCAACTAATCTAGTCTTATTTCTAGTTATGTTTCCCTCTTCATCTTGCTTGTTTCTAAACACCCATTTTGTTCCTATTATGAATGTGTTTATAGGTCTAGGGACTAATTCTCATACTTCATTTCTCTTGAATTAATTTAGCTCTTCTTACATAGCCATGATCCATGATTCATCATTTAATACTTCACTTATATTTTTGGGCTCTATTGAGACAAGAAGGCTAAGTAATTACATATGTTTCTAAGACAAGATCCAGTTTTGACTCCTTCTAAAGGATCCCTATGACTTGTTCTAGAGGATGATCTATGACTTTTCTATATTCTTTTGGAAATTCACGTGAAGAAGTCTCATTGGAGTAATCAACTTGACTATAATCTTCTTTCTTATCATGATCATCATCTACATGGAGTTGATTAAAATAAAAATTTAGATCGATATTATTATCAAGGTCATCCTTAGTTTTAATTGTCAAAGATTCCGATTCATCAAAAACAACATGTATAGATTCTTCAACAACAAGTTATTTTATTGAAAACCCTATATGTTTCCGATTCATCAAAAACAACATGTATAGATTCTTCAACAACAAGTTATTTTATTGAAAACCCTATATGTTTTGCTATGTGTGGAATAACCTAAGAATATGGCTTCATCTAACTTAGCAACAAACTTACCTAGATGATCCTCTGTATTAAGCACATAACATTTACAACCAAAACCTTTAAAGTATCCAATCTTAGGTCTTCTATTGTTCCATAACTCATAGAGGGTGTTTTTAATGATGGGTATAATTAGAGCTCTATTAAGGATATAGCATGAGCAATTAACGGCTTCACCCCAAAAGTACTTTGGTAAGCTAAATTCATTTAACATGGTTCTACTCATTTCAATAATTGTTCTATTCTTCCTTTCAACTACACCATTTTGAGGAGGTGTTCTAGGAGCCGAGAATTCATGTCCATACCCTTTATGTAGACAAATTCTCAAACTTGTGTTGATCAAATTCTCCCCCATGATCACTCCTAACATAAGTAATCAAGTATCCTTTTTCATTATCAACTCTCTTACAATAATTTTTAAAGATATCTAAGGCATCATCTTTGTGTCGAAGGTAATAGACCCATTTATATCTAGAGTAATTTTCAACAATGACAAATGCATAACCTTTGCCGCCAAGACTAATTATATTTGAGAGTCCAAATAAATCTATATGAATGAGTTCTAAGGGTCTAGATGTAAATATGACATTCTTATACTTAAATGTAATCTTGCATTGTTTTTCTAGCTGACATGGGCGACAAACTTTATCTTTTTCAAATCTAATTTTGGGTAGGCCAACTATTAAGTCTTTTCCTAACAAGTTCTTTTCCTAACAAGTTTGGAAAGAGTGTCCACGCTACAATGCCCTAATCTTCTATCCCAGAGTCATGACTTATTTTTTACTACGGCCAAACATTTGATATTTTGATTATATAAGTCGTCAAGATCCACAACATACACATTTTCAATTCTTTTAGCAACAAAAAGGATGCAATTTTCTATTATGTTTTCTACTTTGCAAGTGTTTGCTTCAAAAATGATTTGATAACCCTTATCACATAATTGACTAATGCTAAGTAGGTTATCCTTCAAGTCATTCACAAACAACACACTTTCAATTTAGAGGGAGGATTTCTTACCAACATTACCAATTCTAATGGTTTTACCTTTGGCATTGTCTCCAAAGGAAACATATATACCCTCCTCATTTGATAGTTGAGCAAATTTTATCATATCAACCGTCATGTGTCTTGAGCATTCACTATCAATAAACCACGTGTAGGTATTGTGAGTGGACTTGAAACACACCTATACAATTGAGTTAAACATTGATCTTTGGTACCCATTTGGTTTTGGGTCCTTCAAAGTTGAGAATATTTTATGCATGTACCTATTTTCATGTGATCTCCTAGCATAGTAATTGTATGCAAGATATCCTACTTTATGACAATAACTAGGGATAACCCGTACCTAAAGGCACAGAGAAGTAATGGATTTTTTTTTTTAGGAGGGAGGAATTCAATGTGAATGGTTTTGAAAGGGATGTTGGTGATTATTGGATGAGTCTATTTGAAATCGTCGGATGGGCTTATTTTTTTTTTTTTTTTTTTTTTTTTTGAACTCGGATGGGCTTATTGAAGTCTGTCATGTTTTATATTATAGATAGCATGTTTTAGTAATTCCTTTTGACTTTGATTATTTAACAAAGAAATTCTTATAAGCCTTTTGGCTAGAGTGATTGTTAAAACTCAATCCGGCTTTATCAAACACACACCTTTGACTTGACAAAAGTTTTTCCAATTTTTCACTTCCTTGAGTGAAATTAGAAACAATCTTGTTTAAATCACAATTTTTCCTTTTTAAAACACTGTTTTCCTCTTTGAGCTTATCAATTGAGAAAGAGTCTTGTGATTCTTTTTTCAAATTAACATTTTGAACTTTGAGTTTTTCATACTCAATTTTTAAAATTTCATTTTCTTTTGAAAGAGTGACAAGTTTTTTTTTTTTGAGCTCCTTATACCTTTTGGTTATGTCAAGTAAGTCATTATGCAACTCAAGCATGGCATCATACATTTCATTCATATAAAGCTCATTTTCTTCTTGTGGTTTAGAGTTTACCTCATCACTTTCTACCATAGCCATGATGCAAAGATTTGGCGTTTCTTTGATTTCTTCGTGATCCGAATTGCTATCACTAACTATCACTCCAAGTTGCCTTCATAGCAACCTCTTGTCCTTCTTGTAGGATTTCTTCAATGTGGGAAAATTTTGCTTGATGTGCCCCGACTTGTTGCATTCATAGCAAATCACCCCACTTTTTCTTGAATTTTCTCTTTTCTTGTAGAGGCCTTGATTCTTGAGAAATCTATTGAACTTTCTTGTGATGACGGTAAGTTCTTCATCACTTTCTTCACTCTCTTTATTGTTTTCTTCATTTGAAGCATTGGTAGATTTGAAGGCAATGTTTTTATTTTCGTTCTTCTCCAGCTCCTCATCTCTTTTGATACTCATCTCATAGGTAATGAGAGAGCCAAGAAGCTCTCCTAGAGGAAGAACCTTGAGATCATTTGCTTCAATGATAGCGGTCACTTTGGCATCCCAAGATCGTGGAAGACACCTAAATATTTTTTTACTAAGATTTACCGAGATATTTAAGTGCATTGATAATGTTAGTAAAACGTGTAAACATTTAAGATATGCTTTCATGACGATCCATTTTGAAAAGCTCATAATTATTCACAAGCATATTTATCATAGATCCTTTCACTCTACTAGTTCCTTTGTGTTACTTCTAGCATATGCCATATTTGATTAGTTGTTTCACAAGTACACGATTAAATTCACTTCTATCTAGTGCACAATAGAGTGTATTCATTGCCTTGACATTATTAGTATGTGCCTTCATTTCATCACTAGTCCATATTTTCTTATCACTAGTGGGCTTAGTGTATCCTTCTTCAATAGTATCCCATAGTGCATCATCTCGAGACATGACGTATATTTTCATTCTACCTTTCCAATATGCATAGTCATTGCCATTGAAAAATAGTGATCTAGAAATAGATTGTCCTTCAACAATGTTTCCTCCTAGAGTTGCATGATCTTTTTACTCTAAATGTTGTTACACATTTTGCTTAGAGTCCTTACTCTGATACAAATTGTTGGCCCAAAGTATAACCTAAGGGGGGTGAATTAGGTTTAAAAGCATAGTTGTTAGTATCGTACGATACGTCACGATACAGGAGTAAAACGATACGGATCGTAGTTTTGTATCGTTTTTGCCTTATATCATCCGATACACGATACGTTTTTACAGTACGATACGATACGTATCAGTACGATACGTATCAGTACGATACGCACGATTCGCGCAACGACTGTTTAATTTTTTTTTTTTTTTTTTTTTTTTTTTTTTTTATGGAACGACGTGTTTTGTGCTAAGATACTGATTTTTTTATCCCTATAACCACTGAAACGATACTGATCAGTGGCTAAGATACTGATTTTTTGTGCTAAGATACTGATCAGCGGCTAGGGTTTACAAAAAAAATAAAATACCTATTTTCCGTCTTCGACTCTGAGTGTTCGCTGCCATCGCTGGTCTTCGACTCTGGTCCTGGGTGTTCTTCAACCTTCGGCGACTCCTCCTGGGTGTTCGCTGGTCTTCGACTCCTAGTCCTGGTGTTCTTCGGCCTTCGACGACAACGACGACGACGACGACGACGCCGCCGACGCCATCTCGTGATCTTTCCCCCTCTCTCAGTCTCTCGCCTTTTTTTTTTTTTTTTTTTTTTTTTCTGAAAGGCAGCCTCTGCTATGCTTTAAAATAGGGAAAATTACACTTAAATCCCTTGAGGTTTGTTACTTAATCACTTAGACCCCCTAACATTTGAAATATTATATACAAACCCCCTAAAATTTATAAACACGTAACACTTAGACCTCTATTGTAAATATATTCATTAATAAATTACATCTAGACACCCTAAAGTTTGTAAACATATATTTTATTATTAATTATTTAAAATTACACCGTATCTTACGATACACGATACGATACGATACACTATTTTTAAAAAACGATATACTTTCCAATACGCGATTTGATAACTATGTTTAGAAGGCAAATTCTCAATTAAAAGTTCAATTTAACTAATTGTGAAATTAACTAACCTATATGATAGTTGTCAACGGGATGAGAATGATATTATGTGTGATAGTTGTCAATGGGATGAGAATGATATTACGTGTGTGAGTTAACAAAGACGATACAAAGTAAAAAGGGTAAGAGAGAGAGAGCAAACACACGTAATTTTTACTTTTCATTTAGTAATTTTTAGGAAATGATTATTTGGATTAAAAATAGGAATTTATTTGGGTTAAATAAGTTTAAATCAGATAAACATGTTAAATAAGTTGTGTTAGTAGTGTTGATCATGTTATGTCAGTCGTGTTATAACCCAAACAAGACTCATGTACTATTGCGGGTCATGTCAAACCGGACACAACCTTTTCATTAAATGGGTCACACAGGTCATATTTGGGTTAATCATGGTACAAGTGAGTCGTGTTCGTCTCTGGCTATTTGACATGATTAACCAAGAAATCATGTCGGTCGTATTAGGATTGAGTGATTTTTGACACGAACGTGAAATGACATTGTGTCTCCTTATTACTAACCCTACTTCAGGCACCGAAAGTTTTTCTGATGAACTCTCATTTTTTGAATTGGCGTATTTTTTGTGTTACGGCATGAGTATATATATTATACCTCTCTCTCTCTCTCTCTCTCTCTCGGCATAAACAAACTTTTAAAGTAAACAGTGTTCAACACTTTCGCTTTTCTTTTTTGGGCTAGACAAATATGGTATATGTCTAGTACGCACTTCCCTTTCCATTTCCCTCAGCCAATCACCTCCATTGTCACATTGAGGAGTCATTGACCGCATGTTCTGGGTTCTCCATGTATCAAATTTTAAAGTCATAGTATGTTAGTAACCCTTTAACTCGAAATCTAATCACCTCAAGAAAGTTTTAAGCTTGAATTGCCTACATTTATTAAAACGTGAAGCTTCCGTCTTTCTTTTAGGACAAAGAAAATCAACTATACAAAATTAAGTTCAGTGCATCAATTCAGACAAAACCCAATTCAAATTACCATCCAAGATCTACAAATTCAACTCTTTAATCACACATGGGCACGCGCTTATATAAGGCATAAATGAAGAAATATGAAGAAACTCACCGAGGATCAGTTTCTAAGGCGATGTGAAGGGCTTGATTAATTGCAGAGAAGAGGTTTATAGACTTAGTCCCACTCTGTTGGAGACTATTTTCTTCGGTGATCGACGTCGTCGCTGAGAATCCCCTCTGATTGCTCCTCCTCTGACCCTTCTTACATGACATTAAAACCAATCTTCCAAATCTCCTCGGACTGGTCGCCATTGATATCTATGTACCAACAACAAGGAACTGAATATTAGTGTGACAAATAGATTGGTTAGTAGATACGGTACACTCCTATATACCATTGATGCACTCAACGAAGGCTAACTATGGAGGAATAGAAGGCGTGTTTGGCAGAAGGATTGGAGCGATTTGGATTAAACGGCCCAATCCTATCCAAAAGTAATCCCTTTAAAAGTAGTGAAAATTAGAGATGAGTTCTCGTTAAGGATTAATAAGTAGTTAAGCCTACTATTTTTTTAAAACTCTAAAATATTCATCCTTGACTTGAGAATTGTTATCCCTTAATTCACTATCAATGAATATATGCCCCTAAATTTTTTTACATAAATTCGAAATTGAAATTCAAATAACAATTGATACTCTCCCTATATATATATACTACTAGTTCCAGATAGACTCATAGGGAGTTGTCGATGTAAATTATTTATTTTTGGTTTAAATGTTAATATTTTTATTTTTGAATGTTTCATGTTACTGTTTTTTATTTTTTACCATGTTACTATTCGTGTTACTGTTTTTATTTACATATTACTATTTTTGTCAGGCATGTTACTGTTCATGTTACCGTTTTTGTTGAGTATGTTACTACTATTATTTTTTCAAATATTATACTCAATGTTATTATTTTTTTTTTATTTAAATGTTACTATTGTTTTATGTTTAAATGATACTATTTTTTATGCTTGAATGTTACTATTTTTTTTAATGTTACTATATACGTATATCTATATAATAAAGTAGCTAGATTGATTTGTCTTGAGCTTTTCGCGGCTCAGATCATTTTCAGGTTTTTGATCCAACGATCCTAATTAATCTACATTCCTACAGGACTCTACTACATTCATTTTATCTTTCCTCATCCCCATTCAAACCATTGGATAAATATCTACATCCTTACAGGACTCTACTACATTCTTTTTTATCTCTCCTCATTCCCATTCAAACCATGGGAGAGATTGACTTGGATGGTTATATATATATATAAATATATATATAATAAAAACAAAATATATCTAAAATCTATTAAAACTCTAATAATAAGGATTATCTCTAAAAAAATATAAGTTCATTAACATATACCGGCCTATTTATCTATCTATATATATATATCTATATTAATAAACGAGTCGTGTTCGGGTGAGACCTGTCAACCCGTTTACCTGTTTAAATAAATTTAATATAATAATAAATTATATATATATATAATAATGAATGAGTAAAGAAAAAAAAATAAAGAAAACATTTCAAAAAAAAAAGTAAAGATATCAGTAGTATGAAAGTGAAACTTTGAGCCTTGAGGCATTGAATTGTCTTTTGGCCATTTTCTTTGAATCCCACATCGACAAGGAATGGAGAGGGGAGACTTCAGTTGCTTATAAAAAAAGGTAGTGGACTTCTCATTTTAACTAACCTTTGTGGTGTGATTTTCATGTGAGCTGTTGGCTGTAATTCCTTCAATTGAGGAAAGTACAGTTGAAAGCAAATAAATGGAGTGTAAAAATTTATTAAAATAATATTTTTTTTTTGTTTTTTTTTAAATGGGTTAAACGAATCGTGTCGTGTTACCTGTTTATTAAACGGTTCATGTTCGTGTTAAAATTTTTTACCTGTTTATTAAACGTATTATATATGGGTTTATATGTTTTTCACCCGTTACCCGTTTAACCTAACACGTAACCGGTTAACCCGACACAATTGACACCCCTATAAAACATCATAGACTTCAATAAGCCCATCCGACAGTCTTAACTAGACTATCCAGCAGCCACCATTATCCCTCTTAAAATCATTCACATTGAATTCTCCCCCTCCAATTCCATCACTTCTCACTTACGTTGTGGCTCAGATCGCTTGACGATTATTGATCCGACGGTCCTAATGCTAAATTCTCTCTCCCAATTTTTGAACAAGACTTTTATTCCTTCCACAATTCTAAGATTTCGATATCTCTTATAAGTCTCTCTCTTTCTCTATCTCATACTACACATTAATTAGGTCGTTAATTATGACTCTATATAATTACAGATTATTTTTAAAATTTTTAAATAAACAAATGGACCTTAAATACATATTCTTTGCATCAAAACAAGTTGAATGACTATAATATATGTCATATTTTGTATTGAAATAAAAATACTATAATATTCGAATGGTATAATAAGCGAATAATATATATATATATATAATTTGTGATATATCTATATATTAAGGGAGCTACCATTGTTTGTCTTTAGTTTTTTGTGGGTCAGATTGTTTTAAGATTATCGATCAAATGATCAAAACTACTCTTCCAAATTTTTTTTCCGCCCAAAAATTACAAAAATCTTTTCATTTTACTAGATTATTGATTCGAAGTGATTATGATTAGGATTCGAATTGAGCTAAATTTGATTGTTGAGTATAAAGTATATATTTTTGTTTAAACTTAACTTTGCTTGAATTTTACGAGTATTCAAAATTGAAGTCAAATTGAAATTGATTGTAAAAATAATAAAGAATAATTAAATTAAAAAAAATTTATGGTGTCACTATGAACGAGAATAAAGAAGAATTAGTTTGTAAGTTTCAGATAGAAATGTTAATTGAGTCGAACTTAAATTCAATTCTCGATTTGACGTAATTATGTTATAATACTACTGATATCTTTACTTTTTTTTTTTTGAAATGTTTTCTTTATTTTTTTTTCTTTACTCATTCATTATTATATATATATATAATTTATTATTATATTAAATTTATTTAAACAGGTAAACGGGTTGACAAGTCTCACCCGAACACGACCCGTTTATTAATATAGATATATATATAGATAGATAAATAGGCCGGTATATGTTAATGAACTTATATTTTTTTAGAGATAATCCTTATTATTAGAGTTTTAATAGATTTTAGATATATTTTGTTTTTATTATATATATATAACCATCCAAGTCAATCTCTCCCATGGTTTGAATGGGAATGAGAAGAGATAAAAAAGAATGTAGTAGAGTCCTGTAAGGATGTAGATATTTATCCAACGGTTTGAATGGGGATGAGGAGAGATAAAATGAATGTAGTAGAGTCCTGTAGGAATGTAGATTAATTAGGATCGTTGGATCAAAAACCTGAAAATGATCTGAGCCGCGAAAAGCTCAAGACAAATCAATCTAGCTACTTTATTATATAGAATATTAAGGGAGTTATCATTGTTTGTCTTGAGTTTTTATGGGTCAAATTGTTTTAATATTATTGATCAAATGATCAAAACTACTCCTCCAAATTTTTTTTCCCGCGCAAAAATTACAAGAATCCTTTCATTTTACTCGATTATCGGTTCGAAGTGATTATGATTATGATTCGAATTGAGTTGAATTTGATTGTTAAGTATAAAGTATATATTTTTGTTTAAAATTAATTTTGCTTGAATTTTACGAATATTCAAAGTTGAAGTCAAAATTGAAATTGATTGTAAAAATAATAAAAATTAATTAAATTAAAAAAAAATTATGGTGTCATTGTGAACGGGAATAAATAAGAATTAGTTTGTATGTTTAAGATAGAAGTGTTAATTGAGTCGAACTTAAATTCAATTCTCGATTTGACGTAATTATGATTAAAACTCGAATTGAGCTAAATTTGACTGTCAAGTATAAAGTACAAATTCTTACTTAAACTTAAATTCGATTAAATTTTACAAATATTTAAGTTGAACTGAAATAGAAACTGATTTTAATTTCTTAACAAATTTTTTTACATTTACTAAAATTCACGTGAAACTTTTGAATATTTTCCTCACAAAAGTTACACAAACTCACATTGGAAAAATAGTGCAGAGATAATGTTATAAACTTTAGGTAGAAACTTGCAGAAACACAAATAGTTATAATTTTTTCAAATTTGAGATAAAGTTTATTAAAAATGTTAAAATCGTAGATGTTTGATCAATAATAATTATATTTTCTCAGATTTTTGAATTAATATGTTACAGTAGTTGTACCATAACTTTCGTTATATAAAAGTTTAATTATATATGTTTTTCATATAGATTGAACAATATCAATTTGATCGTTGTATTGTTCAAATTATATTTGACATTGTCTTTATTTATGAACAAATATTTGTAATTTTTTACAAGTAATATAGTGCCTTCGGGCACGAGCAATTACTAGTATATATATAAGAGAAAGAGAAAAATAAATAGTCCTATTTTACATATGGATATAGATAGATATAAGAAAGAGAGAATTTTAATGTTAGTCAAACTCCTAAAATTAAAGAATTGTTAGTTTTCAAATTTGTTTTAATTAAACATAACTATTGGGGATATTTTGGACAATGGAAATCAAAATGAACTTAATATTAAACAAGTTTCCTTGATGAACTTATCACCAAATAAGTCCACAAAGGGGGACCGACATCCAAATTTCCCGTAAAATTAATCCAAAAGCCCAACCATGTAGCCCACTTGCATATTGGTCAAATTTCAATACTTTGAAATAAATTTATCATTATACCCTTGAATAAAAATCTGTCCAAACCTATGTTATATTTGGCTTGGCAAGACTAGTTGACCATTTTAATGTTGTACCGAAAAATTTTAAATAGTAAATTATTGTATAAAATTAAGTATTTGGCCTTCCATTCTAAAAAAAATTAAAAAATGCTGACCACAAATATATTCAATCTTGTGATAATGTTAAAACAAATAAGTTAACAAAAGATATGGACAAAACAATAAGACTAGATTTGCAACAGCCGAGACTACATATTTGCAATTTTAATCAATTATTGTTTCATACAAAAACACAAAATAAAGGAAATCGAGTTAATCTTTCGTACCACGACATATAGACATATTGTGACGCCTCAAAATCCGGGGGTCCTTTCTCAACCTTTTGATCACTCATCAACCCGCGAAAATACCCATGAGTATCGTATAACCCAATTACCATGTTGTTACAACCCATTCATCGGGATCATAACAAAACGGAATTTGGACATAGTCTCCTTTGCACGGAAGTTCTACCCGATACATAACCTATGAATACATTAATCACACGACCATTCCAAGGTCCACATTCCAAGTCTAGAATTCAAAATTTAACCATTTACACCATCCAAAGGAAAGAGGCTCAATATTGAAGGCTTAGAAGTTTTACAGTTAAAATTCAATTTTCGGGAAGAGGTACCGGTACCTCTAGGGCTGTCCATGGGCCGGGCCGGGCTTGGCCCGCGAATTTTTTTTTCGGGCCGGGCTTGGGTAGTGTAGGCCCAAGCCCGTACTCGGGCAAGTGGCGGGCCGGGCTTTGGGTAGAGGTAGCTACCCGCAACCCAGCCTGTCACCTATTGGACAAGCTTTGTTGGGCCTGTTGGGCGGGCTTCTTGGGCCCTATTAAAAAAATATACAAATTCATTTAATTTTTTTGTAAATTATATTTTTGAATTAAAAGTATAGTCAAAATCAAAAAGGACAAAAATTAAATAATGAATAATTTTAAGATAATAGATAGCTACAATTTAAAGATAATACATAGCTACTGTCCAAGTCTCAGACTCACATTCAAACCTTTTGAAAAAATTTGAACTTAACTTCACCTACCATTACCAAAATCAAGTTTCACCCACCTACCATTCAATTCAGGTCTCACCAACCACTACCATTCAAGTCTCACCTACCAATACTTAGGGGTGTCAAACGTGTTGGGTTAAACGGTTACGTGTCGGGTTAAACGGGTGACGGGTGAAAAACATATAAACCCGTACACGACACGTTTAATAAATGGGTAAAAAATCCCAACACGAACACGACTCGTTTAATAAACGGGTAACACGACACAACTCGTTTAACCCGTTAAATTTTATTAAAATTATTTTACTAAAATTTTAAACTCCACTAATTACCCACAACATCAAAACTCTTTTTATTAAAAAAGAGTCAGTTGGGTGCCACTTGCTTTTGTAAGTGGAAGGCAAAGGTGAAGGGCTAAACAAATGGGTGCAGCCTTTTATAGGCATGAGAGAGTTCTCATTCACTTAAATTAGTCGATGTGGGATTCCAACCATTCCAACCAAAAGCTTTCAAGGATGCCTTCACTGTGTTCACACTTCTCTCACAACTCACAAGTTTTGAATCCCACATCGGTAGATTTGCAAGGAAGGAGACCTCCTCCTTGCCTATAAAAAGTGAAGTCCATTCTTTTCTTCATCATTTAATTTTTTTATTTGTTTTTCCAAGTGTTCACTAATAAAAATCTTTTAATTAAAAGACTGAATATTTGGATAGTTAATTTTAATAAATTCTGATTATTTTTTTTAAAATAATTATGAATTTATAATTTATTATTATATTAAATTTATTTAAACGGGTTATAAATGGGTTGACATGTCTCACTCGAACACGACTCGTTTATTAAATGTGTTAAACGGGTTGACCCGTTTAACACGTGAACCCGTTAAGGTCTCACCCAAACCCGTTTAATCAGCGGTTAATCGTGTCGGTTAATCGTGTCGTGTTGAATTTTGATAGGCCTACCAATACTATTCAAGTCTCCATGGGCGGGTATGGGCTTCGGGCGGGCTTCGGACTATGGGGCCGGGTATGTGGGCGGGTTATTGGGTCGGGGTTCGGTTTTGGGTCGGACTTCGGGCTTCGGGCCGGGTAGTGGGTTTAGAGGTAAACCCAAGCCCTTTCTTAAAGGATATTGGGCTCGGGCTCGGGCGGGCCAACTATCGGGCTTCGGGCCTATTTTTTTCGGGCTAGGTAACGGGAACCATGGGTAACCCGGCCCATGGACACCCCTAGGTACCTCGGTTAAGGAGTACCGGTACCTGTGCCCTCTCGAAGCCAAGTACCGGTACTTGTAAGACTTGGTATTAGTGAGCAGGGGTGAGCTGAAATCCAGTAAGCTCATCCAATACCTGAAAAATGTATCTTCATAAAGGGTGAGCCGAAGTCCAGTAGGGTATCTCCTATAAATAATACCTCTCAATCCCAATGCATATGATATGAATGCACATCAACACACCAAACAAATATCCTAAGCAACATATATATATATATATTCAAGCATACCAATCATGAATGATTTCTTATGAATACATGTCCAAACTTCGAACCCCTTCCTGGGTTCCCATACAAGACAGATGATACTATGTCATGACCTGAACCGGGCATTCTAAGCCCTTGTCATTGATGCTACACATCCAATAACCATTCATCAACTCTTGTATCTTTGTTGGGCAGGTAATTTTTTGACATCACACCAACGGTCTACCAAACAGGCACAACATTTGAAGGCATCAAACCTTCAGCTCCGAGTACACCAGCACATGTTTTTGGAATTGCACCGCCGGTCAAGTGAGTAAACTAAGTAACCGGGTCTTACACCCGAAGGAGAATCTATCCCTTATTGCTATACCTGACAGAAATTTTCTATGCAATGTTCCGTGCGACTCAATTGGACCTTAATCCAAACTTCCCGAGTCCACCCATCAATTCACCATGCAATGATTGACCAACCCATACACCCACACACTCACACTCATGCCAACGCCCATGAATGTAGTGCAACATGTGCATTTGCAATGTAATTTATATTTGCCATTTCCAATTCATCATAAGCTAACCATGACATATGGGCATATGACAACATCACATAAATATCAAAATGTCAATTATATTATGAAGCGTATAATTACATTTTGTAACATCACTAAGTATGTTATAGCATTTCTCATTCAAATAACACACTTGAACATCCGTAGGCATTTTATCAAACATCATTAAGGCACAAATGTAAACACATACCATGCCAATACATATTACACATAATTCACATATTCAAGCCCAAATCAAGTAGACATAGCCATAACATGCTCATCAAATTACCCAAACATATAACTTGTTTACACTAGTTACATAGTAGCTATGTAAATATTCTACATAATCATGCACATACCATATACTTAATTGAAATTGAAAGTAATCCTAAATAAGAGGAAACCCTCACCTCTTGAACTTAATCAAGGAAGCAAATCTCTAAGAATATCCCATAAAATTTCCTCCAAGCCCTAGCTCCCCACCCCTTGATTTTCGAAAATGATAGAAAATAGGTTTGGTTGGTGTTGATGCGTAGGCCTCGTCGAGTAGAACAACTTTTGTTCTTTGTTGATGGAGATCCAACGGTCAAATCTTCGTAGATCGGAGAAGAAAGGTGGAAGAACTTTAAAATTTTTCTCCTCTCTCTTTCTCTCTCTCTCTTCAGAAGTTGCAGGTGAAATGGGAGAAAAATCCTCAATATATTTCATGGTCATGATACTATAAGTTCAAGATCCGAAAGCATCATTGAAGGGAGGAGATCAAACGTCAAAGTTATATCATTCAACCTCCGTATGCACCTTCATACTTACGACAAAAGTAATAACCTTTCATTCTAGGCGACGAAGATCACCCCTTTCATCACAAACCAAGAACTACGAGATCGCCCCTTTCATTCTGGGTGATGGAGGGATCGTACCATTCGAGCCATTTTTTTTCATGCTTTTCCGGGAGGTTTAGAGAAAGCTTCAATCAATAGGATTTCCCTAATCCTCCCTTCAGTCGAGCTCCTTCGGACCCTCTCCCTAACCACAATTCTCCATTTCGCGGTTAAAGAGATGCTTAGTATACATAGACCACATATGGGCGTACTACGCTCCGCGTGTGATCTAATCAAGAGAGTACCTTGAATCCTGCACCACCAATACGGCATAATATTGAGAATCTCTGTATATTATACTTTAGATTCAAGGCTATCAGACTATAAGGGTGATAGAAGTTCATTAGGGCTCTAACTAAGACAGGTGATAAATCTGTACTCAGGTCAGTGTTCATGAACCAAGTCAGCGCGGGTCCAGACAAACTGCGCTGGAATAGTTTGACAAGTAGCTCATTGTCGATTCCCATGGGCTATAGAGTTCCGACATACATCCTGCCTTTATTAAGTAATTAAGTAAGCCTCTTTTTGTCCTATTTTGTTATGTATTCAGCTCCGTTATACTACCTCCCAAATCATGTTTGGATTGGATCTACTGTGTATGGATTGCTAGCAAGAAATCATTTATTTTTGAATACCTAAGTTCTGCACGCATTTTAAACGACAAGGTCATGCCCGTCACCGAGAAGGGCCTATGTTCCAAGAACCAATGCTACCAATACGGTCAGCACCTACCACGGAAACGATGCATGTTGTTGATAATGCGGCTACTATTCAAAATGCACCTACTGAGGTGAATGTTGGTGTGGCTGAAGCTGCAAATAATGCTCCGGCTTTTTTTTATGCCAAGGACCCAACCAATCCAGAAGCTTTTAAGTAAGTCAAGGAAGATATTCTCGATTACATAGTAAAAAGCAAGTACTTTATGTTCATAGAAGTATTCATGTACTTATGTGTTGTTTTCGGGTATTTTAGTCTTTTTTCTCTTTCTTTTTCATTCTTTTATGCCTCCTTAGGCCTAATCTTGTAGCGTTGTTTACCAGGCACAAAGTGACTAAAACTAAGCCTTTTACTAAGCCCCTTTACTATACCAACCTATACAAGGGGCTGCTTTCTTTCTTCTTAGTCGGCTGGTGTACAGCCTCTCGTATAGTTAAGCATTTCACACCACAACCTTAGTTACCTTATCAGGTGCTGTCATCTATCTCGACTAGTTTCCCGAGGCATTGGAAATCTAGACCGGCTCAGAGAATAATTGGCATCCTTCGTTTCGCTAACAAAGAAGTCATCCTTGACGATTTCCCATTCCTTCCCTGCTGAGCTGCCTCTATTCAACATTCGATGCCTCTGCCTTCCCTTTATATAACATATAATTCCAACTAAATACCCTCAGAAAAGCTTATGGATAGACAAACTTAAATCTAAACACAACATTTCAGTAAAACAAACGTGAATCCAAAATTCAAGGTTACATGAATCCACATTAAAAGAGAAAAAGACAAAACTAAAAAAATACACCCATTGAAACATACCCATCTGTGAAACTGAAAATAAAAAAAGATAACCAATCTACAAAAAACCCCTTATTTAACAAATTTGCAATTTATTCTCCCAAAATGCTCATCCAAAGACCTACAAATCAAGCACTGTCCTGGCAAACTACGAGAAAACAAACAATTGCATGACATTTTGTCCAATTTTTCAACACAAACCATGCCATAAAAATCCAATATTTCTGCAGTTTTCATATAAAGGAAGAAAACCCAGGTGAAATCTAGCACAAAAGTCTTAGATTCGAACATGACATTACCAACAAAAAAAAAATTTGTTAGGTGGCTTCAAGCTTAGATTTTGTTCTACCCAAGAACACTTTAACCTCCACCTCCTCCTTCTTCAACCCACCAACAGATTCTTTGATGCTGCAGATTGGTAAGAGAGCACAGTTCTTTTCTCTGTTACATTGGCCTCACTTCACAATTCGCACCCCTCAACTTTAAGACTCGGCAATTCTTCTGTCCTAAAACTCACACCTAAAATCTTGGTACTTACCAAAAAGAGTACCCACGTGGCGGATTATAATTCGTTGCAACCAACATTTTGTGGGTCCAGTTGGGAATTGATTAATTCTAGCCGTCAAAGTTTTATATGGAATACGGAACAGTGTGTGATTGAGAGAATATTGTACTGGCAGAAGTAAAAAATTTTGATTAATCAACGTCATGTAATGTTTGGTTTGTGGGTTAAGCTTTTCTTAAAGTGGGTCTCAGTAGAGCTTCCAATAATTTGACTGTATGCCACGTGTAGGGCTGTGATCAGCCAGTGGCTTGAATTTTTTTTTTTTTTGTTGAGCTAAGCAAGCACGGATTTGAAATGGGTGAATAAATTAGGTAAATATTTAAAGTTTGACCATTTAACGTGTAATAGGAGCATGTGATCAGGACAGGTTGGTCTGTGAGAATTATGTTTTTTCTTCTAGGTTCATTCCCAATAGAGAAGTCTAAAAAAAAAAAAAAAAATTCATATCGTATCTCTAAATTTTATACCTTTTATGAATTATAATAAAAAAATTAAGTTTGTTTATAATAAAAAAAATTATATTTTTTTTTTGAGTCATATTACAGGTTTGAGTCATAATTTTTTTAAGGTTAATTACAAAATGTCCCTTCTAAATTTAAGTCATGTTATAATCGACTCCCTAAAGTTTAAATTTTAACAATTTGCCTCTTTAAAGTCTTTTTTTTTTTGGACTAAATTACGTGACTAAGTGGGTGGAAAATATAAACTTTCTAAAATACCCCCAAAATCTAAGTTTATTTTTATCTACTCTTTGTACCCAATCCCACCCATCTTCGGCAAATGCCCCCAACACAATTCTCCAACTTTTGTCAATTCTCCCACTCTCCTTTCCTAACTCCGACAATGCCCCCTACCCCCTTCCCTACTTCGGCAATGCCACGCTTACTCCCAATGACCTTATCCTAGATTTGACCATTCCTCACTCCCATAACCAAGTAGTACCCAAAATTCAAAACCCACATCTGGCAACCCTTATGCTCCGTTTGGTAAGAATGATGAAAAGTAGGAATGATAAAAATATGAGGGATACATTTTCTATCATTCAATGAAGGAAAGTAAAAATGATACACTTTCCTTCCTTTATTTTTGATAGGATGAATGGAAAATAAAAATGACTAATTTTTTTTTTTTTTTTGCTGGCTAAAATTAGGGGTGAAATCGAGTCGTGTCGTGTCAGATTCGTATTCAGTAATTACGGGTTTTTGTCGAATATTAGTCAAGCCTAACTCAACTCATTTAACTAATTGTGTCGTGTCGAGTTGCGAGTTAACCTGTTTATTTTCGTATAGTGTTCGTATTTTTGTTGACCCACATAAACTTTAAATAAAAAAATTGACGCTAATATTCTATTTTCACTTAATTGAATCCATGTTAATATTTTTTCTACAAACTAAAATTTTACTTAAATAAATATAATAATAATAAGTAAAAATATTTGTTTATATAATAATTATGTCAGTGCTTAATAAATAATTACAAGGAATTAACATTTTATGTCTATAATACTAGTTAAATATGTTAGTTTCGTGTTACTATACAAACGAGAAAATAGAGAAAGTGTTTATTTTTAAATAAACGGGTTGATGGTGTTAATTTTGAGTTTGACAGGTTGAACTGAATATGAGCCTTTTATATTTCTTGTTCGCGTGGCAGGTCATTTTCAAGTTCATGTCATAAAATTCGTGTCGAGTTCGAGTCAAAAAATTTCATCTCCAGTTAAGATGGAAAAAATAATTTTTTTAATTTAAATTATTTATTTATATATATATATATATATATATATATATATACACATTAATTTCATATAAAAATACAATGATAAAATATGTATATACCAAAAGATATATAGACAAATAAGATACATCTTAACACAAATAATTAACTTTTCATTCATTTTCCTTCCGATTTTAGAAGGATTGATTTTGGTGAGTTGGAAGAAAAGTTAATCCACCACTTTTTCATCCTTTCTATTTTTTTTCCTTACCAAATATGATGTTTTATTTATACCTCCAACTTTTCATCTTTCCATTTTTTCATCATACCAAACAGAGTATTAACTTTCATACCCCAGCATAGTTAATCCCCCAAACTCCTATCCCACCTTCGATATTCCCTAACCCTCATCAAACAATTAAATCCAACAAGAAAACAAATTCTTTGGTTTCAATGAAACCAATATCGATCGAAAAATCAGTTCCCGTCGACTGCAACCACAAAAAATCTCTTCCTTTTTCCTCTTTCTTTTTGTTCCGACTAGTCAAAGTGTCAAACCATCTCTCTCTCTCTCTAGAGGGTGTTACCTAGTAAAGCATAGATTTATTTTTGGGGGTTGTACTGTTTGGGCGCTACTACTAGATGTGGGGGAAGGGTGTGTTTCAATTTCAATGAAGAAGGGAAAATGGTGTAGTTCTTCAGGAGTGGGGGTATGGGTGGGTTTCGATTTAACTGGAGAGAGGGGGAGGGAGTTCAATTGTTTCGGGGTAGGGGTAGGGGTAGGGATGGGGTGCGTTTCACCGGAGGAAAAATAGAGTAGGGTTTTACCGGAGGAAAAATGGAGTTGGGTTTCATCCGAGGAACTCACCGACTTTTTTGTGTGAGGAGTTGGATTTTTTGTTTTTGTTTTTTTTGCTATTGTTTTAGTTTCATTTTTATACAAATACTAAGATAAGGGTACTTGTGACTTTCAATTAATTTTAGATCACGTGAGAGTTAATTAAAAATTATTTAAATGCTAAGAGAAAAAATTGAAACCTTAGGGGGTCGATTGTAACATGACTCAAACTTAGAGAAGACATTTTATAATTAATTTTTTTTTTTATGATAAGTCTACCATCAATCTTAAAAATATAATTCAACCTCAAAATTTATATGATGCCAATTTTTTTTTCTTTTTGTATCGTAGACTTTTCCTTTTCCCAATAGTTGTTTTCTCTTTTAGTAAATGAGAGTACCATGGACATTGTTTGACTCTGACCAATAGGAATTTCAAATAATTAGGTATTCTTAAATCAGTCAATTTTTCAACTCTATTTAATCAAATCTCCAATCTCTAATGCCTCTCTTCACAACAAAAAAAGGAAAAGTTGCCATCCAAGTTGTGCATTACCAAGATCAAATTCTTAGCATATCACAGAGAATGGATCTAACTGGCTAAGTCATTTGAGCATGTATACTCACATCATTCATACCTCAATCTCACTCTCAGCAAACAACCCTACATTTTCCATGGGAAAACAACACTTCCTTTAGCTTTGATATACTTTTGAGAGGTCAAATTGGAACGATGACAGGTATTCATTTATACAACCGATCGATACGTCGTAGGTATCAAATTGTAGGATCAAAGTCTACAAATAACGATGATATAGCCTAGCACTTACCTTTTTTACATTATATTTTAGGGAAAAATATTTGTGCACTAATTATGATTTGTTCCCTTTTTATTAGATATGTCCAAACACCAAACAAATTCTCAATTCAAAATCACGACTTTTCAAGTCACCGAAAGACTGTTCGATGCTAGTAGATCTTGGCTTGTGCCTTTTCAAGGTCTTGAGGAGGTACTAAGATAGCTTTGTTAGATTTCACCCAAAGTTGTTTATAGCCTTCTTCCTTCTCACTTTTATTTATATCAGAAATTCTAAACTGATCAAATTTAAGAGCAAATATGTAACCCAAATAACATAACCAAAATTAAATACGCAACCAAGTATTGTTAGCCCCTTTATTTATTCGGGATTGAAAAACTTCTAGATATGATGGTATAGAATTTTGTTTTTGGTATACACAATACTAATATTTTAGTAGTGTTGCTAATATTATACTTCTGCTTTCATTAAGAAATCTATGCTAGATATACCTAAGCTATTTATGATATTGAGAAGAAATCATATAATACCTTTTCCTCTTTGTTTCTACTTTTGTTCCTTCTAGCCTAACTGGAGTTAACTTTATCTTGTTAGAATAAGATTACAGGTTGAGCCAACTTTCTCAGAGCAGATTGACCTTTGAAATGTTTGTGTAATGTTCTGATATTTGAGATCTTAGTTATGTGTAGATCACTCTGTAATGTATTGTGTTGAAATGAAATTATAGAGAGGATCTATTTATCATAGTTATCATTTTTATTCCTTTTGCTAGCCTTGTTGCTATGATGTTCGTAAGGTTAAACCACTACCATCAAACTTCCAGTAAAAAGAAAGAACACTCTTATTTTTTTCCCTACCACAAAATTAGTGCATTAATTATGGTTTACTTTCTATTTTTTGGGTCTCTGCGCTTATACAACTTGTTAGATGAAGCAAGAAACATAATTCGAGAGGGGGAAAATGAAATTCCAATCAATTGTTCTATGGCGGGTATGATGGTGTGCAATTTCAATTTTTAAACGATCATTCCTGCAATTATAGCGATCTTGGTCAGAATAATATGCAAATTATAAACAATCAAAAAAAGTATATTCTATAAACTTTATGGGGAAAAAGTGTGATAGATTCTTAGGGTATATATTATTAAGATGTGACAATATAGTATCTTTCCCTTGTCGTTTTGAATTTTATTTCCTCTTGCTTATTGGATTAAACCAAAATCAATTTTCTCCTCTAAGGTTCAAGTAACTTTATCAATGCTTGATCTTTATTTTAATTGAATCATGTCATAATATTTGAGGTTCTACTTTAGTACGTATGCCGAACACCAAGCCTTGGTGTTAAACTCTGATAAAGAAAGGAGAAGCCTCAAATGGTGGAGTTTGAATTAGCATTGATATCCTGATCCTCACTTTGTAAGCTCATCAACTCTGAATTAGAATCACCTTTCTATATATTATAAGTATCATTAGTTTTTATTATGCCTCAGTTTTTATTATGCCTCCATCCTTAGCGGTATGGATTTTCTTCTCTTTTTTTTTGAAATTCTTCAGGCTGCAGATTGTGGGTTGGTGAAGATCAGATCAAAATATTGACTGCTCCCTCTGGGTAAGTATTTTAAAGATGTGCTTAACCAGCTGGATGGCAAGACGAAATGCAAAGGGATATGCACAATATGAGTAGGAAATATAGCTTTACCATAATGAGAACAACATTAGCAGTAGCTGTGTAAGTATTACATGGAAAGAAGATAAATCACGTAACAAAAGAACTGTTGCAGATTTAAATGAAAGTAAATGAAGGAATATGGTAAATTTCTGCGAAAACTGGTTGGCTGGTAAAGAATTGGGAATCTCGTATGTTATGTTTACTTCTAGCTAGATAGTAGAGAGTACTCAAAATCTTGTAAATATTTCGTTTATACGATGCACGCTTGCCTACTCAAGAAAAGCTACATATACATTAATATAGTAATTTTTTTCCCAATTATTTCTGATTTACATTGATGTGTCTAACCTACTTGCAAGGGGATAAGCCCCCTCATTTGCATACACTGGATCTATTTAGAAGAAGACTTCAAACCGTCCCGACAACCACAAATGAAGGATGTGGTGAGGGATGAGATACTCAAACTACTTGATATGGGCATCATCTTTCCAATTGCCGACAGTAAATGGGTTAGTCCCACTCAAGTAGTGCCAAAGAAATCGGGGGTCACCGTGGTTACAAATGAGGAGAATAAGTTGATTCTGACGAGAGTAGTCACAGGATGGAGAGTTTGTATTGACTATCGGAAACTCAACTCTTGCACAAGAAATAACCATTTCCCTTTGTCATTCCTCGACCAAGTATTGGAGAGAGTAGCTGAACATTTTTTTTATTGTTTTTGGGATGGATACTCTGACTACAATTAAATTGAGATCGCTTTAGAGGACCAAGAGAAGACAACTTTCATGTGCCCTTTCGGTACCTTCGCCAATCGCCGAATACCATTTGGGTTGTGCAATGCTCCAGGGACGTTTCAAATATGCATGATGAGAATTTTTAGCGACATTGTGGAGAAAATTGTGGAAGTCTTCATGGATGACTTTTCTGTATTTGGGGGCTTATTTGCGGGGTGTTTAGAGAATTTGGAGAAAGTACTTGAAAGATGTGAGGAGAAGAATTTGGTACTCAACTGGGAGAAGTGCCACTTTATGGTGACACAAGGGATAGTGCTTGGGCACCTTGTATCGACAAAGGGGATCCAAGTCGACAAATCCAAGGTTGAAGCAATTTCCAACCTCCCCACATCGAAAGTAGTCAAAGACATCAGGTCGTTTCTTGGCCATGCTGGTTTTATCGTAGATTTATAAAAGACTTTAGTGCATTGGCAAGACCCTAGACTAATTTTCTTTCCAAAGATGTCCCATTTGTGTGGTCGGATGATTGTGAGACATCCTTTAAAAAACTCAAAAGCATGCTCACTTCACCTGCAATCATGCGACCACCCAAATGGGACTTACCATTTGAGCTTATGTACGACGCGAGTGATTACGCGGTCAGCGCTGTGCTTGGTCAAAGGGAAGACAAGAGGCCATATGTCATATACTACGCTACTAAGACTCTAAAGGAAGCACAAATGAATTATACCACCACTGAAAAAAAGTTACAAACCGTAGTATTTGCATTGGATAAATTTAGGTCTTACATCATTGGTTCACCTATAGTAGTCTACACTGATCACTCTGCTTTGAAGTATCTTTTGTCTAAACAGGACGCAAAACCGAGACTCATTAGGTGGATCCTCCTCCTTCAAGAATTCAATTTGATCATCAAAGACAAAAAGGGAGTTGAGAATGTGGTGGCGGACTATTTGTCCCGACTTGTAGTTCAAGATGCTAAAGAGGTCCTATCCCTGACTCTTTTCCTGATGAGCATTTGTTTTCTATTCATTCTGTTTGTCCTTGGCACGCTGACATTTGTAATTATCTTGCCATAAAACAAATACCACCGCATTGAAGCCCAGAGGACAAAAGGAGATTTATGGCGGATGTGAAATACTTCTACTTCGACAACCCGTATTTGTTCAAATATTGCCCAGACCAAGTGATGAGGAGATGCATACTTGAAAATGAAAAATGGGAAGTCTTTTCATTCTGCCATTACGAGGCATGCGGTGACCACTTCTCTTCACAGAAAACGTCGACTAAGGTTTTACAATCTGGTTTTTACTGGCCTTCTTTAATTGAGGATTGTGTTTCATTTTGTAAAGAATGCTATAGGTGCCACAGGTTGGGTAGTGTGACCCGTAGGAATATGATGCCCTTGTCACCCGTGTTAGTAATTGAGATATTCGATTGTTGGGGCATTAACTTCATGGGTCCATTCCCTATGTCTTTTGGCTACCTTTATATTTTATTGGCAGTGGACTACGTGTCTAAGTGGGTAGAGGCTATCCCAACCAAGACCAATAACCACCGAGTCGTTGTCAAGTTCCTAAAAGTAAACATCTTTTAAAGGTTTGTGATGTCTCGTGCAATAATAAGTGATGGTGGTTCTCATTTTTGCAATAGACCATTTGCATCCTTAATGCATAAATATGGTGTTACACACAAGGTGTCTACCACTTATCACTCACAGACCAATGGCCAAGCCGAGTTGGCCAATGGGGAAATAAAGAACATCCTAGAGAAAATGGTGAACCCTAGGAAGGATTGGTCACTTAGGTTGACTGATGCCTTGTGGGCTTACCACACTGCTTACAAGACCATTCTAGGCATATCACCCTACAAGCTAGTTTATGGCAAGACTTATCATTTGCCGGTAGAAATGGCGCACAAAGCGTATTGGGCCATCAAGACCTTGAACTTTAACTTGAGAATAGCTGGAGAGAATAGGAAGTTGGAATTGAATGAATTAGAAGAGATCCGTAGAGATGCATATGAGAGCTCAAAAATTTCCAAAGAAATGGCTAAAATTTTTCATGATAAATCCATTGTAAGAAAGACATTTGAGCCCAGACAAAAAGTGCTCTTGTATAATTCTCGACTCTCTATCTTTCAAGGGAGACTCCGATCTCGTTGTGATGACTCCTATCTTGTCAAGGTGACCTACCCCAATAGAGCCGTGGAAATTACGAACCCCGAGGATGACAAAACATTCAAGGTCAATGGCCAAAGACTTAAGCCATTTTTCGAGGGTTTTGAGGTTCAAATAGTAGAGGAAGAGTTGGTGGATCTGGTCTGCCCGGACCTTGTGGAGGAATAACTGTTCATGTAGATTTTAGTGTACAGTCGCTTTCTTTTATCATTTACTTTTCAAGTTATTTTGTTTACTTACTGTCATCTTTGTGTAGTTTTCTTTCTTTAAATATGCAGATTACGGTGTTTTTGTCAAGCTCAGTGCGAGGTGTTCTCTAACCCTCTTTTTTTGTAAAGTCCATCATTGCATACCATATCTTTTTTGTTGCATTGAAGACAATGTATGAATTAAGTTGGGGGTGAGATGCACCATTTGTATGATACACCAATTTTTTGTGAATTTTTTTTTTATAATACCATTTTGTGATGAAATTCACCATTCACATGTTCTATAGATTTTTGTTTACAATAGTTGATAAATATGTGAAAATTTTGAAAATTTTTGTGAAAAAAATATGAATGTTGAACCATATTCCCATTTTTAGATTGTTGTGGGTTTATCGATACGTTGATCTTTGCTTTGAACTTTGAATATATGAGAGCATCATAGAAGTTTATCCTATTGCTAAGAATATTACATATGTGTTTGCTTTTGAACTCACCCATAAGTGCACCTTGAATGTGTAATTTCGACAATTTATGGATAGAGTTCACATTTTAGAGCTTGACATGAATAGTGGAGATGAAATAAGTACCCTTGTGAGCTTTAGTGTCAATCCTTGTTGGAGGGAACTTACATTTACTCAAGGAACAATTTTTCAAATTTCAAAGTTGTTCAATAATCTCATTATGCTTGTTTTGGTTAGAGTGCATTTGGGTAGTTGATTGACTTTGTCTTGAAACACAATATGCTCTCCCATGTTTATCTAGAAATGATCGTAGGTCATCTTTGACTTACTTTGAGCCTTAGCCTTTTTCTTGTGAAAATATTATCAATAGTGCCATGATTGAGCCTAATGTAAAGATTCGTTTCCATGCAACGTGTTTGACCAAGCCAGTGCAAAATGATAAAAATTTACCACACCTTGGTTATTCTGAGACCGACCATGAGAGATCATAAAGAGAAGGAGTAGTGGTGCGAAAACCCACAAAAAGGGATAAAGGATGTGGATTTCAAAAAGTGTTGAATGGAAAAGAATGAAAAATCCAAGAAAAAGGAGAGAATAAGGGATGAAAGAAGAAAATAATGAGAAAAGATACAGGAAAATGTTAAGGAAAAGAAAGAAAAAGAAACAAAAAGTGAGTGAAGGTGTTAAGCTGAAGATTCCACAAAAAAAGGAAGTTTTTGACAATAAGGTCATCCCCTCGGAATAGCCTTCTTTGTTATCCTCTATCCTTCGTTTCACTTGCCTCAATATCATCCCAAGACCTCATTATAACCCTTGAAAGTCCTAAATGATCTAGAGAAAGCATGGGGAAAACATACCTTTAAAGAAAAGAGAAGTTGATTTTGCTATCTAGTGCCCTAACATTCCTTTCATGAGATTATGCCAAGGTTGTTTCATTTTTGCGCATGTACTTCATTTTTGGATTATGTGTGTGATTGAGCAAAAGCAGTCCTATTCCTAACCCTTTAAATACTATCCCCCAAAGTGTATGTGTGATGTATATTCAAACGGGAAGGGAGGTCACGCTCCCTTGGGATAGTGTGAAAAGAAAGGGCAATAGGAAAGGAAATAGGTTAGTGGGAATGTGATATGTGAATGCACAAAAATGCTCCCCAATCGCAAGGAGACTTTCGTGGGTTGTCTTTTACTTGGTGGTATTCCAAGGTCGTTTCCACGGGGAAGGAAGTAAACCAATTTGAAAGTGGTTTTGGGAAAAGAAAGTGTAGCAATTCTTGTGGTGGAAAGTTGTTTGGTAAAATGTATTTTGGTGAAAATGAAATGAAGAAGCAAGTGTTGGCAATCCCAAGAGGTCCCTCCAATGGGTATACTATCTCAACTCAAATCACTCCTCCGATTGAGCATGAATGAACGGTTGATTCACGGAAGGCCGAGGATGATGTCGGTGAGTATCTAAGCATAAACCGTGACTAGGCCTACGGTTTATCAAAGACTCACCAAATCATCCACCTTCAATCCGGTCAAACCGAACCATTGGACTCTAAAGGGAGGGAGTAGAAAGAGTTGAAATGGTATACCCAAAAAAGGGGATTCCCCTTGGTCTTGCCAACAAAAGGATTTAGTTACTCATACTTGAAATGAAAATGACAATGGAAAGATAATGCATTGTAAAGATATGAAGTTTTGAAGTAACTAAGTGCAAGAAATCATAGACTAGAAGTGAACGAAATGAAAATCCATTTTATATCTATGAACATGAACAACTTGGAAGCATTAATGGTAGAACTTAAATGAGAGCATTAAACTAGCAATGAACATAAGGGAAAATGACATTAATGACATTCAATGAAGATCTAAAGGTTCATATCATTGATTACAAGACAATGCAGTAGAAGAAATGCAAAAATCACAACTTTCTCTCTCTAAAACTACTATTCATCATCTTCTACGCCTAGAGCTTCTCTCTCTATATATCCTTCAATTCTATCCCCGAATGCTGATCATTGGAGAGATTTTCCTCCCAAAAAAACCGTGCCTGGCGTGGTCCTGTAGCTCCCTGAAGTGACCCCCATCAGTAGGGTGCAGCCTGGATGACCTGGACAGGGGTGTGCAGAGTTTGTTTGTACACCCAGCTCCTCCTCTCCTCTCTCTCTTCATTTAAAGCTTTAGCTCTAGAGTTTAGAGGAAGGTGTGGGCCTGATGAACAGTGTTGTGGGCGTGTCAGAGGAGTGTGGGAGCATTTATGGTGGGACCCTCGAGGTAGCAGAGCAGATCTGCAGAATCTGGGCTTGTCAGGCAAATCGTACCGGTACTGAGTACCGGTACTATTCTACATCCTTGTCTGAATCTTCTGATTTCTTTGCTCCTGAGCTGTCCCCAAGTTATCTTTTCATCTCCTTTCATCCCAAGTGGTATGGGCAGGCCTTAACAAACCATATTTAGCTCCTTTCGACTGCAAACACAAAATATTGATGTTAAGACTTCAATCATCATAACTCATATCATTTAATCTTCAAAAACAAGTGAACTGAGCTGATTAGCACCTTAAAATATACAAAGTTTTGTGCTAATCACACCCCCCAACTTAGGTTTTGCTAGTCCCTTAGCAAAAAATTCACTCCCCGGCACAACACAACGAAAATAGCAACACATTCAATCAAATTCAACAACCAATCATTCAATCAATCAAAATGCAATTAACAACATGAAAATGAGTAAGATGGAACAATTGAGGGTTTATATTAATGTGAACGAAGTTGGAGTACAAAATGGAGTAGGTCATTAAAAAGAACAAAATAGCCTAATCTCCCATCCCAACTACACAAAATCCTATACTAACACAATCACTCCTTACTCTCCATCACTCTCTTCATCATTACCCTCAGATTCTTCCTCTTCCTCAGACTCCTCATCATCTTCCGCTTCTTCATTTACCCTGGAGGTTGAAGGTGCAGTAGGAACTTCTGGGATGGGTCTCCCAGGGAATGTGTGCATGTACATCTCTTTCATCATCGCCATCATTCCCTGAACCGAGGCCTCAATCCCATGCACTGTCGTTTCTAGTGCATCAAGTCTCCTAGGGACTGAGCGTGCTGAAACATGCTTGAATGGCATGGTGGGTGCGGTCGGTACAAAGTCCTCATCAGAATCAAGCTGAGCTCGCTCCGCACGACCTATAGCCTTCCTCTTCTGGCTACTGGCCCTGCCTATGGCCCCAGTCTCGGGGGGAGTGAGCTTTTCTGATGCGTAGCCCTTAACCTTAAAATGGTCACACAGTCGGGTAACCAAGCTTCCATACGACAGGTTGGTCAATGGCTTCTCTGTGATGGCAAAGTCCTTCATAACTTCCCAAATAACAAGGGCAAAATCAATTGTTTTGCCCGACACAACAGCATCCAGGATGGCCAGCTTTTCCACGTTTGGTTTCTTTTCTGCAGCCCTTGGGAGTAGGTTATAATGAAGCAGTTTGTTGAGAAGCCCATAAACATGCTTCAACCCACCACTATGAACCACTCCCTTGAACTCAGCCGGATCCTCATACATCAAATCGACAAACTCTGCCTTAGTCTTAGCTCTACCCATGTTGTAGGGATAGACAGGTTGGGAAGATGGAGGTCTCTGATAATTTCCAAGAAGGGTGGCTATGACGTCAGGGGTCACCATAAATAAATTTCCCCTAACGTTCGCTCTCAGAACCTCCCTAACAGCAACCTCAACCAATTTTAACGAACGGTAGAATTCCCTCACCAATGCCAGGTTGTAACCCTCAATCTCCTTGAACCAAAAATGCATCTCATGCCCCTCAATGATTTTCACAACGGGATGAATGGGGGAAAGGGACATTTTATCCAAAAAACGCTCACAGGTCACACCCTTACCTTCGATCAACTGGCGTCGAGCATCCCTCTTAGCCCTTTTCCTCTGCTCCTCTAGGTCCTCACTTGACCCTTCGCCGCCTCTCTTGCGGCTAGAGGAGACCCTGGCAGGAGGGGAACTGGGCTCGGGTCCTGGTCCTGGCCTCTTAGTGCGAGCCATTGAGATCCCTTGAAGTGACTGGAGGAGATGGAGGACTTTGAGGAATTTCGGCTCCAAGGACAGGGTTTATCCGATGAGGATTGTCCAAAGCAAGCAAAATCAAGGGAGGTTTTATGGATTGAGAGGGAAGTAGAGAGGGAACCTTGGAGCGTTTTCGAGTGAGGGAGAGAGAAATAGGGCAGGAATAGAAGTGGGGAAATGAAGGGTTTAACGAGGGGTTTAAATAAAAAGCCCTAAAATTTTTTCTCGTGTCAGGCAAATCGTACTGGTACTCAGTACCGGTACCTCGACTCCAGAAGGTTTGGCGTACCGGTGCTTAGTACTGGTACCATACCGTACCGGTACTCAGTACCGGCACTGTTCTGCTTTGTCTGCCAAACTCCTCCTGCTGAGCATACCACCACTCCAATCCAGCTTAGGGCCTTCCTAGACATTTCATCACATTACTTGTGACTCCAACTCCCTTCAAAAGATGTACTCCACTTATTTTCCACAATTTGATCCATCATGCCCGAGTCATTATCAAAATTGCAAAGTGATTTAAGACTTTGATGCATTCAACATATAGGGAATGGATTTCTATTCTTTAATTATCAAAATGAATATCCCAAAATGAAAATACGGATTCAAACAACACACATAGTTCTAATCCTTTTCAAATATCAAAAACTTGAGCAATATTCCCTCATTCTTGCAAGCATGGAGTTATTTAACAAATTTCTCAAATGATTGAACTAGGCTAACATGAGCAAACCCATAGTTTTAGATACTAGTCTAAAGTATGCACCTACACATTCATTTTCAACTTGCGTGTGTGTGAATTAAACAAGTAATTTGAACAGTTACACAACAGGATTCACATTCGAATAGCTGGACAAATTCAGCTTCAATGCAAAAATTCACCAAGGAACACTCTTAGCAATGAAATACACTCAAGTTATCCTGGTATGCACTCCATGTGTACATGTGAGATAGAGTCTTGTGTTCAAAACAAAGTGTGCTCACATGTAATCCAAAAATGAAGTTAATAAATGAAAAAAAAGCGAACTTGGCATAGTCTCATGAACAGAAAATTAGGGCATTAGGTAATAAGACTAAACTCATCATTCCCTTTGAAATATGCACCTCCCAACTTCTCTAGATCACTTAGGACTTTAAGGGTTATAATGGGGCCTTGGGGTGGTATCTAGGAAATTGAAATGAAGGATATAGGGTAACAAAGAGGGTTGTTCCGAGTGAGAGACTTTTATTCTAGAAAAACCACTTCCCTTTTCATGGGATTTTGATTCTCACCCCGTCACCACATTCTTCGTTTCTTTTTCTTCTTATCCTTAACATTTTTCTTTTCTTCTTCTCACCCTTTTTTTTTCTTTTTTTCTTGGATTTTCATTCTTTTTCCATTGAACTCTTTGAGTTTCAACATCATTTATCCCTTTTGTTTGGGTTTCCACACCACACTTCCTTTGCTTTTGCAGTCACTCATTTCTGCTTTTAGGAACAACCAAGGTAAGCTATATCTTTCTTATTTTCATAGGCTTGGTCAACTGTGTGGCATAGAAACGAATTTTAAATAAGCTCAATCACGGCACTAGGGATAATATTTGCACAAGAAAAAGGGTAAAGGCTCAAAATATTCAATGATGGCCTAAGATCACTTCCAGGTCCGCATGGGAGGGCATTATATGTTCAAGACAAATCAGTCTACCATCAAAATGCACTAACCAACACAAACATAATGAGACTATTGAACAACTTGACAAAAAAAAATGTTCTTTGAGTAATTGTAAATTCCCTCCAAAAAGGATTTGGCACTAAAGCTCTCAAGGGTCTTTACTCATCTCCACTACTTATGTCAAGCTTAAAAACATGAATCCAATCCGTAAATTGCCAAAATTACACATTCAAGAGTCACATATAGTTGAGTTCAAAAATCAATGCCTAAATGATACTCATGCATAGGATCAACTTCCATAGAATACTCATGTGCACAAAGTTCACAACAAAGATCAACATGTCATCAAACTCACACAAATGCATCATGAAGGAATACAGATCAACAATTAGATATTTTTTTCATCAAAAAATTTCAAAAATTTCACCTATTTTTCACTAATTCAAGCAAAAATCAAAAATTTCCAAACAACCTTGGTGTATCATACAAATGGTGCACCTCACCCCCCAACTAGAATCATGCATTGTCCTCAATGCAACAAAAAAGATATAGTATGCAATGGAAGACAATAAAAAAGATAAGTAGGGTAAGAGAACACCTCGCAATTGCGCTTTCGACAAAAACACCAAGATCTGGATCAAAGAGAACCCAATCTATACAACCACATCAAGTGAGTGACATAAAATAAAATTGACATAAATAAGTAAACGAAACTGTACAGTAGAAGGAATAATCCCTAGCTAACCCTCCATCAATTCCGAGTATACCGGGTCAACTAAATCCTCCTCCACCACTTGTCCCTCAAAACCCTCAAAGAATGGCTTGAGTCTTTGGCCATTGACCTTGAATGTTTGGCCATCTTTAGGGTTTGTGATATCTACCGCTCCGTTGGGGTAGGCCGCCTCGACAAAATAGGGGTCATCCCAACGGGATCTTAGTTTTCCTTGGAACACTGAGAGACGAGAATTATACAAGAGTACTTTTTGCCCGGGCTCAAATGATTTCCGTGTGATGGAATTATCATGAAAAAATTTAGCCCGTTCTTTTGAAATTTTGGAACTCTCATATGCATCTCTTCGGATCTCTTCCAATTCATTCAGTTCCAACTTTCTCTGCTCCCCGGCCATTTTCAAGTTAAAATTCAAGGTCTTTATGGCCCAGTAGGCCTTGTGCTCCATTTCAACCGGTAAATGACAAGCTTTTCCATAAACCAGCCGGTAGGGAGACATACCCAAAACAGTCTTATCGGCAATACGGTACGCCCATAAGGCATCTTAAATCTGACTGACCAATCCTTCCTGTTCGGGTTAACCATTTTTTCCAAGCTATTCTTAATCTCCCTATTGGCTAATTCAGCTTGGCCATTGGTTTGTGGGTGGTATGCAGTGGATACTTTGTGTGTAATGCCATATTTAAACATTAATGATGCAAATGACCTATTATAGAAGTGGGATCCACCGTCACTGATCATTGCACGAGGCATCCCAAACCTCGAGAAAATGTTCTCTTTGAGAAATTTGACTACGACCCGGTGGTCATTAGTCTTGGTTGGGATTGCCTCTACCCACTTGGACACGTAGTCCACCGCCAGAAGAATGTACAGATAACCAAAAGACATGGGGAATGGACCCATGAAATCGATGCCCCAACAGTCAAATATTTCTATGATAAGGACGGGGGAAAGGGGCATCATATTTCTGCGGGTCACACTACCTAATCGTTGGCATCTGTCGCATGCCTTACTATATGAAACACAGTCTTTAATGAGAGAGGGCCAATAGAAACCTGACTGCAAAATTTTGGCCGAAGTTTTCTTTGCCGAGAAATGTCCGCCACAAGCTTGGGAATGGCAGAATGCAAGGACGTTTCATTGTTCATTTTCGGGCACGCATTTCCTCATGACCTGATCTGGGCAATATTTGAACAAATACGGATTGTCGAAGTAAAAATACTTCACGTCTGCCATGAATCATCTTTTATCCTCCAGGCTCCATTGTGGCGGTATTTGTCCTGTTGCAAGGTAATTACAAATGTCAGCATACCAAGGACAAACTGAATGGATTGAAAGTAAATGTTCATCAGGAAAAGAGTCGGGAATAGGAATATGCTCATTAGTCTCCTACACCACCAGCCGGGATAAGTGATCCGCCACAACATTCTCAACTCCTTTTTTGTCTTTAATTGTCAAGTCAAATTCTTGTAGGAGGAGGATCCACCTAATGAGTCTTGGTTTCGCATCCTGCTTAGATAACAAGTACTTCAAGGCAGAATGGTCAGTAAAGACAACAATAGGTGAACCAATGATATATGAACGAAATTTATCGAGAGCAAACACTACGGCTTGCAATTCTTTCTCAGTGGTAGTGTAATTCATTTGAGCCTCATTAAGTGTTTTGCTAGCGTAGTGTATGACATGCGGTCGATTGTCCTTCCTCTGACCAAGCACTGCGCCGACCGCGTAGTCACTCGCGTCACACATGAGCTCGAAAGGTAGATCCCAATTGGGTGGTCGCATGATAGGAGGCGTGACAAGCATGCTTTTTAGTTTTTTAAACGATGCCTCGCACTCATCCGACCACTCAAAGGGAATCTCCTTAGACAGTAAATTGGTCAGGGGTTGGGCCAATGCGCTAAAATTTTGAATGAATCGGCGATAAAAACCTGCATGGCCCAGAAATGACCGGATTCCCTTGATAGTTGTCGGCGTGGGAAGGTTGGAGATGGCCTCCACCTTGGATTTGTCAACTTCAATGCCCCTTGCTGATACTATGTGGCCCAATACGATTCCTTTTGTCACCATAAAGTGACACTTCTCCCAATTAAGCACAAGATCTTTTTCTTCACATCTCTCCAATACTCTCTCCAAGTTCTCTAAGCATCCATCAAAGGAATCACCAAACACGAAAAAATCGTCCATGAAGACCTCCAAAATTTTCTCCACCATATCACTAAAAATCCCCATCATGCACCGCTGGAAGGTCCCCGGGGCATTGCATAATCCGAACGGCATACGGCGATAGGCAAAGGTACCATATGGGCAGGTGAATATAGTCTTCTCTTGGTCCTCCAATGCGATCTCAATTTGGTTGTAGCCAGAGTACCCATCTAGGAAACAATAAAATAGGTGCCCTGCTACCCTTTCCAAGACTTGATCGAGAAACGGCATTGGGAAATGATCTTTCCGTGTGCAAGCGTTGAGCTTCCGGTAGTCGATGCAAACTCTCCATCCGGTAATGACTCTTGTAGGTATGAGTTCATTTTCCTCATTTTCAATCACTGTGACTCCGGATTTCTTTGGGACGACTTGTGTGGGGCTTACCATTTGCTATCCGCAATTGGAAAGATAATGCCCACATCAAGTAGCTTTAACACCTCATCCTTCACTACTTCTTTCATGCTCGGATTCAATCTCCTTTGAGGTTGTCGGGAGGTTTTAGCATCTTCCTCAAGATAGATGCGATGGGTGCAAATTATAGGGCTGATTCCCTTGATATTTGCAATAGTCCACCCGATCGCTCCCTTATGCTTTCTCAATACCCCCAAAAGCTTTTCTTCTTGTTCCACGGTTAGGGTAAAGCTAATGACTACCGGGAAAGTCTCATCATCGCCAAGATAAGCATATTTCAAATGTGCGGGCAATGGCTTCAATTCCAATTTTGGATTTTTCTCATCCGAAGGGAAAATTATCTTCTCTTGTTTAGGTAGCTCTTCAAATGTGGGGATCCACCTTTCCATCCCTTTCAACTCTTCCACCTTTTCTTGATCATCCAACTTCTCCAATTCAACCAATTCTTCCTCCTTGAGTTTCAACATCCCTTCTAACTCCAAATGCTCCTCAATCAACGTGTCAATTCTATTGACCTCATTTGCCTCCTCGTCATCCCCTGGTTGCCTTGCCAAATTGAAAACGTTAAGTTCCATGGTCATGTTCCCGAATGCCAATTTCATCAAACCATTCTTACAATTTATCACTGCATTAGATGTAGCAAGGAAAGGTCGCTCAAGTATCATGGGGATTTGGGAACTAAGATTAGCAACATGATGAGTGTCTAATACAATAAAATCGACTGGAAAATAAAACTTATCAACTTGAACCAACACATCTTCCACTACTCCCCTTGGTGTGCGGATGCTACGATCCACAAGTTGAAGTGTGATTGAAGTAGGTTTCAACTCCTCAAGCTTGAGTTGTTGATACACGGAGTAGGGAAGGAGATTGACACTTGCTCCCAGATCAAGCAATGCTTGTTCAACCCGACAATTTCCTATAGTGATGGCAATTGTTGGACAACCGGGATCTTTGAATTTGGGATGAGTGTTAGTCCTCAGAATGGACTTGTTCTGTCAAGAATGCCTTCTTCCGGACATTTAGCCTCCGATTTACCGTGCATAGGTCTTTCAAAATTTTGGCACATGACGGTATTTGCTTGATGGCATCGAGGAGCGGGATATTGATTTTTACCTGCTTAAACATGTCTAAAATATCAGAATAATTAGCCACCTTGACAGGTGACTTCAAACGATGGGGGAAGGGGGCAGGCATAGGAGGAAAACACAAGCTATCATAAATCACATGTTCATTTTCAATTTGCTCATTTTCTTTGTCTTTATTCATTTCACCTTTTTCGACCACACGTTCCTTGGCCTCACCCTCAATGGACTCTTCTATTGGCAATTGTGCCTTGGGTGGAACCTTTGGCACTATGGTCTTTTCAATTTGTTTGCCACTACGAAGAGTGGTGACCGCCTTGAGGTGCTCACAACTCTCTTGGGCGGGCTCAACTGATTCAATCACATTTTGGCCCTTGGGATTTTGTTGTGGTTGAGAGGGGAATTTTCCTTTCTCTTGTTGAGACAAGCTTATGTGATTGGTGATCTTTGTGAGTTGAGCCGAAATGTCCTTATTGAAGGTGGTTTGGCTTTGAATGAAGGCGTGGACCACATCTTCTAGACTCCTTTTATGAGGTGGTTGGTAGCTAGAAGAACTATATGGGCCTTGTTGGGAGAAATTCTGTGGGACAGGATTGGATTGGTACCCTTGCGGATTGGACCGTGGGTATTGGGAGCTAGAAGCTTGCCCCTGGCCTTGGTATTGGGATTGGTACTGACCTTGCTTGGGAGGTGTAGGAGAGGTGTATGTATTGGAACCATAGGGGATGGGGTTCTCATTCCTCCAACTGAAATTAGGGTGATCACGATACCCCGAATTGTAAGTGTTGGAATTTGAAGGAAATGATTGCCTTGGTTGGTTGAAGGCATTGACTTGTTCATGGTATGCTTCTTTAAGTGCCGGAATGCTCGGACACTCCGATGTGGAATGCTCGACACCACCACAAATAGAACAAGCCTCCTCGGTTCTTGACACATGAGACACCTCTCGTCTCCTTTCCACCTCAAGGCTATCTACTTTCCTAGACAATTTGGAAATTTGTGAAAGTAGGTCCTCCCGGTCTTTCAAGTCATATATCCCTCCCCTTTGAGATTGACCACTCACTGGCAATGTCCTAGGTACATCACTTGGATCCCTAACATCCCAAGATTGTGCATTTTCAGCCAAGGTACCAAAGTAGTCGAGGGCCTCGTCAGGGTCTTTGTTCAAGAATTCACCATTGCACATCATGTCAATGAATTGTCTATGGTTTGGTGAGATTCCTTCGTAGAAGAAACTCACCAATTACCACGATTTAAAACCATGATGTGGTATGGCGTGAATCAACTCTTTGTAGCGATCCCAACACTGATAGAATTGTTCATTTGGTTTTTCAGAAAAGTTTTGAATTTCTTTTTTCAAAGAAGTGGTTCTATGAACCGGAATTTTTTTTTTTAAAAAGAATGAAACTATATGGTCCCAAGATAACATGGTCCGAGGCCCCATGGAATCAAACCAAATTCTTGCCTTACCCTCCAACGAAAAAGAGAACAATTTCATCCTCGCTATCTCTTCCATGTTGTAATTTGGGATAAAGGTTGCAACCATTTCCTCATAAGACTTTATATGACTATACGGGTTTTCCTTCTCGACCCCATGAAATTTAGGGAGTAGTTGCAACATCCATGGTTTGATTACAAAGAGATGAGCTTGGACGGGAAGAACGAGGCATGATGGTGTGGCACTACGGGTTGGTTGAAGGAACTCCCGCATTGTCCTTGGTGGAGGGTCAAGTTGGATGTTCCCTTCATTCCTAGGTGGGGGAAATTGCACTCGTGGGTTGGGCATCATAGGTGGTTGCAATCCCCCACCCCTTTGCATAATCGGGTTAGCATCCTCATTATCGAAAGCATCGGGAGGGGGATATTGCATTCTTGGGTTAGGCATCCTAGGTTCGGGTAATCCCCCACCCCTTTGAGCATTTGGATTTGCACCGACATTGTCAAAGTTTCCACCCCCTTGCATGTTTGGGTTGACATCCACATTTTCAAAATTGTCACCCGCATCCTCGAGTGGGTCTTGGTCGATGTTCATGTTGGGGCCTAAGGGTTGTCTAACTAATCGGTGATAGTCGTCCCTTCCTCACATGCAACAAGATATATATACAAATGAAATTATACACAAACAAGAATATGTACACGAGACAACATACCTCAGCCCGTGATGAAGATCACGGGACTTACCTCCGTTGTTCGGAAATCACCTCCTTGGTTTGACACTTGCCTTCCCCGGCAATGGTGCCAAAATGATTGAGCAAAAGCAGTCCTATTCCTAACCCTTTAAATACTATCCCCCGAAGTGTATGTGTGATGTATATTCAAACGGGAAGGGAGGTCACGCTCCCTTGGGATAGTGTGAAAAGAAAGGGCAATAGGAAAGGAAATAGGTTAGTGGGAATGTGATATGTGAATGCACAAAAATGCTCCCCAATCGCAAGGAGACTTTCGTGGGTCGTCTTTTACTTGGTGGTATTCCAAGGTCGTTTCCACGGGGAAGGAAGTAAACCAATTTGAAAGTGGTTTTGGGAAAAGAAAGTGTAGCAATTCTTGTGGTGGAAAGTTGTTTGGTAAAATGTATTTTGGTGAAAATGAAATGAAGAAGCAAATGTTGGCAATCCCAAGAGGTCCCTCCAATGGGTATACTATCTCAACTCAAATCACTCCTCCGATTGAGCATGAATGAACGGTTGATTCACGGAAGACCGAGGATGATGTCGGTGAGTATCTAAGCATAAACCGTGACTAGGCCTACGGTTTATCAAAGACTCACCAAATCATCCACCTTCAATCCGGTCAAACCGAACCATTGGACTCTAAAGGGAGGGAGTAGAAAGAGTTGAAATGGTATACCCAAAAAGGGGGATTCCCCTTGGTCTTGCCAACAAAAGGATTTAACTACTCATACTTGAAATGAAAATGACAATGGAAAGATAATGCATTGTAAAGATATGAAGTTTTGAAGTAACTTAGTGCAAGAAATCATAGACTAGAAGTGAACGAAATGAAATTCCATTTTATATCTATGAACATGAACAACTTGGAAGCATTAATGGTAGAACTTAAATGAGAGCATTAAACTAGCAATGAACATAAGGGAAAATGACATTAATGACATTCAATGAAGATCTAAAGGTTCATACCATTGATTACAAGACAATGCAGTAGAAGAAATGCAAAAATCACAACTTTCTCTCTCTAAAACTACTATTCATCATCTTCTACGCCTAGAGCTTCTCTCTCTATATATCCTTCAATGCTATCCCCGAATGCTGATCATTGGAGAGCTTTTCCTCCCAAAAAAACCGTGCCTGGTGTGGTCCTGTAGCTCCCTGAAGTGACCCCCATCAGTAGGGTGCAGCCTGGATGACCTGGACAGGGGTGTGCAGAGTTTGTCTGCACACCCAGCTCCTCCTCTCCTCTCTCTCTTCATTTAAAGCTTTAGCTCTAGAGTTTAGAGGAAGGTGTGGGCCTGATGAACAGTGTTGTGGGCGTGTCAGAGGAATGTGGGAGCATTTATGGTGGGACCCTCGAGGTAGCAGAGCAGATCTGCAGAATCTGGGCTTGTCAGGCAAATCGTAACGGTACTGAGTACCGGTACTGAGTACTTCAGTAGGTTTGGTGTACCGGTACTGAGTACCGGTACTGTTCTGCATCCTTGTCTGAATCTTCTGATTTCTTTGCTCCTGAGCTGTCCCCAAGTTATCTTTTCATCTTCTTTCATCCCAAGTGGTATGGGCAGGCCTTAACAAACCATATTTAGCTCCTTTCGACTGCAAACACAAAATATTGACGTTAAGACTTCAATCATCATAACTCATATCATTTAATCTTCAAAAACAAGTGAACTGAGCTGATTAGCACCTTAAAATATACAAAGTTTTGTTCTAATCAGTGTGTGCATACTTCGGTTTGTGCATAAGATTCCATCTCACATATACACATGGAGAGCAGGTTAGGATAATCATAGTGTGACTCATTGTTGAGAGAAACCCTTGGTGAGTTTTGCATCGAAGCTAAATTTGGATAGTCAGGTGAATGTGAATTCCGTTGGGTAAATGCTTAAATTACATGTTTACTTCACACACACACACGAGTTTGAAAATGAATGTGTAGGTACATACTCTAAAATAGCATTTAAAGCCATGGTGATGTTTATGTGTACTTTGTTCGGGTATTTGAACAGTGTTGTCATTAGCCCTATGGTTGCGAGATATGGGGAAATATTGCTCAAACTTTTGATATTTGGGAGGAATTAGGAATGCCTTTACTATTTGAATATGTGCTTTACAAGTTGGGTATTCATTTTGGTAGTTAGATTTAGAGATCCATGTCTTGTGTGTTGAAAGCATCAAAATTTCAAATCGCATTGCAATTTCGTAAATGACTTTGGGCATGATCACTCAATTGTGGTTCGCAATCATTATTTAGGTTTTTGGTAGAGTAGAGGTCATAAATAGGTTGTTAGAATGTGTAGAGGTTGAAATAAATTGGACTGGAAATGAAAATGGGAACACAGAGAATTTTTGGAATCTAGTTAAAACCTACCGGTAGGTTTCTGTCAAAACCAATTTTCCAGTTCACAAAACCTACCGGTAGGTTTTGAACATTCTACCGGTTGGTTTTGCCTAGAAAGCAAAAAAATGAGGTTTTTAAGTCTGATTTTTCGGGAACCTTTCACTTTTCCCTCAACTCTTGATCGCTCAAGCTCTCTCATGTCCCTCTAATCTCCTCCAAACTTCAAATATCTCTCACTCATCCACCCATTCTCCAACAATTTCATCCCTAAAAGTCGATTCTATTTGGATTTTACTGAAATTTTGGATTTGTCACAAAACCCTAGTTTTCCCCCCAAATCTATTTCACTTAGGTTTTCTTTAAAACCCTTGAATCCTTTGCAATGGCCCACATAGTTAAGCTATATCTTGTCTATTTTGACCCCATGGAGCAACTTTTGATGTGGTTTTTGGCCTTCGTGGCATTTGGGGCACTGTTGATTCTCATGGCCTATACGAAACGAACAGGGCCGGGTTCCCCACAACCCGCGGGCACGATTTCCTGTAAGAGGATATAGGAGGGCCCCAGTGGAGAGAGTGGGGAGAGAAGAAAGAAGCAAAAAAACGATGCTCGCAACAAGAGCATCGATGAGAAAAAATGTCACTTGTGAGCGTCACATGGACATGCCCACCCTCGGCCAGAATGACGAGGTGGTGAAGGTGATTGAGGGGCATGGTATTCGGCTTTGGTTTGAGCCAGTTAGTGGGTATAACCTGGCAATGTGTAGGGAGTTTTATAAGAGATTGACTGTGGTTGACGATTCCACACAATGTTCAAGGGAGAAAATCACTCCCTGAGTATGTGCAGCTGACATATGAGGACCCGACCCAATTCAAAGGGACAATTCAAGTTAGGGGCCTCAAGCACTCAAATGAGGTCATGAACAAGATTTTGCACTACAATTTGATCCCCCAGGGTGCGGAGAAGAACCCGAATGTGGAGAAGCTCACCCTCCTCCATGCATTTATGATTGGGAAGAGAATGGATGTGGCTTTATTGATCTGGGAGTTCATGAAGGAGTTCGCTCAGGCTAGAAAGTCGAAGGCGAATCTCCCATTCGCCAATCTAGTCACGAGGATGTGCTCTCACAGTAAGGTCAAGGCCTATATCTCTGATGTGTTATTATCTCCTGAATTTGGGGCTATCGAAAAATCCAGTAGCAGTAAGAGGACAGCAATGAGTAGGGGTGAGAGAACTAGAGCCCCTAGACCTGAGTCATCTACTGTCGTTCTGTCTACTGCTGAGCCTTCCTCCACTGCTCTGCCCCGCACAGTTGCACAACACTTAGATGCTTTGGAGGGGACGATGCATGGGCTTACCTTGATGATGAATAGGATTTTTGAGCACACCTTCCCGGGAGAGCCGATCCTCGGTGGACCTCCACCTCCTTGTGTTGGACCCTCTACCTCCGCCCTCATGGCTTCCACTGTTGTTGAGGTGGAGGGTTCCGACGATGATGAATCCAGTGACGAGGATGAGAGTGAGAAAGAGAATGACAAGGATGAGGCTGGAGTTGAGGACGATGAGTAGGATGTTTTGTCTTTGTTTTTTGTGGTTTTAGTTCTTGCACAGATAGGATTAGAATTCTCGGTCTAGTAGAAGAGTCTCTAGAATTTTTGGGCCGTTTTGTTTTGAATTCTAAATCCTTGTACTGAACTTTTGGAAGTAATGAATGAAAAGAACCACATTTGTTTTGTTCCATCTTATCCAAAGTCATTAATTTAATTGCATTGTGATTTTCGCATTTTAATTTTTTGGTAAATTAATTGTTTAGTTTTATGCTTTGTGGTTTAAAAATAAAGTTTGCTAGGGACTAGCAAAACTCAAGTTGGAGGGTGTAATTAGCACAAAATATTACATATCATGCTTTTGTGCTTTTTTATACGTGTTTTTTTGGTGAAAATGGAAGAAAATGCATTTAATCTAACAATTAATGGAGTTTTGTGTGATTGTAGGTAATGAGTGGGTAATGACGTGTGTTAAGCTTCCATCATAGTGCTTAAAGACAATGGAGAAGAAGGGGAGGCTTAACGGGCGGCTCAGAAGGTCAAGAAACCAAGAAAATGACAAATCAAGTGAAAACCTACCAGTAGGTTTGGTCATAAACCTACCGAAAGGTTTTGCACACTAGAAACCTTCTACTGCTACCCATGCCAAAACCTACCGGTAGGTTTTGCCAAAATCTACTAGAAGGTGTTGCACACTGGAATTGTTCTGCTGTTGTCCTGATAAAGCCTACCGGTAAGTTTTGTCATCGACCTACCGGTAGATTTTGCCCAGAAACGCCAGAAGCCTGCAATTCAGACTCTACCTACTTGGGGGGCCCACCTCCGCTTCTTCTACACATGCCCTGACATATTCTACATACAAGCATGCCTCCCTACACCTAGACTCTGACTTTGGAAGAAAGAGCATGGAAGAGGAAGAGAGAGAAAGAGGGAGGCATGGTGGGTTGTAGGCATGGCTTGTCCATGCTTGTGCAAGTGTCAAATCACTTCCCATTGATGGGAATTCTGCTCTCACAGACCATAGGGGGGATGATGGACGAAAATTGGGGATCCTTACATTATTATTCAGCTAGAGAAGCTTTTAGAGAGAGAAGGTCCCAAGGAAAAAAAATGAAGTTCTAGAGAGAGAAAGTTAGATTTTTGCATTTTCTCACCTATTTCACTTGTAGTAAGTTGTATTTCACTTGTAATCTTTATTTCTTGCACTTTAATCTCATTTATTTCAAGTGTATTTCAAGTTTAGTTACATATTCTTGTATCTACCATGTTTACATTTGGGTTTCTTCTTCAAAGCATTACATTTGGGTATGAAATGAACTTATCTTTGTAGTTTAACTTTTCTTTGCATTAATATAAGTTTTAATCTTCATTTATTTACCACATCTCTTTACATTGTGTATGTCTTTGCATCCATTATGAGTAGCTAAGTTTTTAGTTGGCTAATCCAAGAGAGATTTCCTCTTTAGTATGCTAAATCAACTCTCCTTCATTCCTCCTCGTAGTGTAAGGATTTGGTTTGACTAGGTTGAGTGCTGACGTGGTTGTGAGCTCTTGATACACCGTAGACTTGTCACGGGGTATGCTTGAGCCTACACCTCCACATTAGTCTCTCACTTCCTACGAATCAATCAAGCGCCGAGACACCATTGGAAGAATGTTTTGAGTTGATTTGACATTCCCATTGGAATGAACCTTTCGAATTAGCCAATCTTGTTTTCATTACATTTTTAGCAAAAACTCCACTCACCAAAACACACAACGACAAGATTTTACACTTTTTCATTTCTATACAAAATCGCCTTCACCACAATTCAACCTTCCTTCCTTGAGGAGACGACATTGGAATACCCATTCCAAGTAAAACACGACACTTGCAAGTCTCTCTTCGCTTGGGGAGCACTTTTGCACACACACACACACATTTTCATTCACACATATGTTTTTCCCATTTCTTGCATCGAACCTGAGGGAGAGTGACACTCACCTACACACAAAAGTCATATACACATTCGAGGGTTCGTGTTTGGAGATTAGGGTGAACCCAAACAAGCAGATACATATTGGAGTTGTCTCTCAGGCTACTGTTGATTGAACGAGGGATAAACACTGCTGAGGTAAATCATTCTATTATTACAAATCTCACAAATCGAGGGTGGACTTGGATGTTTAAAGAGCTCATGACATCGAATGATAGCATTGTGATAGAATTATATGGCCATATTTGTGATCTCAATCCTTGAGCTGACCACTTTGTCACCTATATTAAAGGTATTGAGTTCACATTTTTTTGCAGATCTCATTACTACCACACTTGGCTTACCTAGGGTAGAGGATGATTACCTTAGTGCGAGATCAATAGATCTACTGCCTCGTCTCAATGTATTGGCTACTAAACTGCACAGTTTAGACCATCCTGAATACTGGGTCACACTAAATTTCTTGTAAAAGATTTTAACCCCAGAGTATAGGATGCTAAATCTCGTAGCCAACTACAACATAGAACCGAATATCCATGTCTTAGATTTCACTGTTCATAAACCCTACTGTCATAGGAAAACGGTTTGATCTTGATTTTCCATTACTGATATTTGGATTTATTCGGCGGGCCTTTTTAGAGGGGAAAGTATCAGATAATCTGTCTTTTGGATCACTGATCACTCATATTTGCCAAGGGAAGGGTGTTGTAGTTTTGCGTAGTGATCAGTTATAGAACCCCATGATGGCTTTGAACAAAAGTTCCATGAAGTAGAGTAAGGCCCAGGCTGACTTTGTTGCAGTAGTTAAGGAGAGAGAAGAAGATGTAGGAGATCCACCAGTTCATCTTGAGACTAGTACGTCTAAACTACCACCTATATTAAGGGTCGTTTTCCCCATGACCAGGTTTAGATGGTATTGTAACCTCACATCTCAATTCAATCCATTGATATCGAATGAGTGGAGGGCCATTCATTATTCCCAATGGTAGGGGTACACCAAACTACCTCCCAATTTTACTCAGAAAGACAACTTTATTCACGTCACCAATTCACCTGTATAACAAGGCTGATGTGAATGGTAAGACCTCACCATTTTAAGCAACCCCTTTTTGAAAATAATTATGATCCATACCATAATTCACCATTTTTCAAACACCATTTAAGGAAATCCACCAACTAGCAACAAATATACTCATATATATAATAGTAATTTAGTTTCCAAACTATATAACATAGTATACCCACCTTCAACACCCCATGCCAACTCACTTCGCTGCACCAAGTTTACTACTAGTGACGCAAGTTGATGTGGTCCTCTTTGCACCTAAGATAACATATCCCATGACGCTAGTAAATATCCCCTTCAAACATAGTGAGTTAGATGCATGTATGCATGTTTTAATCCTTATATTTAATCTTTTAAACATTTAGTCAATTAATTCCACTACCTAGAGCTTCAATCTAATTAAAAGAAACATTAATGAGTAGCTATGCCTCTACACCCTAACCAAACAAACTAGTACTAGATTAAGTCAATAAAAAATGTTTAACTAATATGAATAGCTATAACACTTCACTACCAAAACTAACAAGAAACCCATACCTACTAGCTGTTCATCGTGAACCCACCTCCCTCCTTTCTTGCCTTCTTCTTGCTTGTTTTTTTTTAATTAATTCCCTCACCCTAGCTGTAAATATTTCCCTCCATTAGTTAGTCCTTCATCATGCAAATGAACTATTTATAGACAATTCCCACACTTGCCACCTAGCGGTCTCCTAGGACACCAAAAACTCTTGCACACTTGACACCTAGCTAGTTGGACACCAAGCACCTTTGCATGCTTGACACCTAATGAGACAGCAAGCAACCTTGCATGCTTGACACCTAATGAGACACCAAGCAACCTTGCATGTGCTTGCTCCTTAGAGTTGATTAAATTGTCGAGGAATTCCCAAGTGTTGGAAGGGGTATCATTTTTTATAATTAGATCAATCACTGAGGTCGTCTCCTCAAGGAAAATGAATGGTTCAAGAGGTGATGGTCAAAGGAAATAAAAACCTTGAATTTTGAGAGTTTGTCGGAAGAAATTGATCACTTAAAAAAAACTAACAATTAACAAAAACAATCAGTTGATTGGTAGAGATCACCTCACCATGAATACGCATTTTGACTCAAACTCTATAACTCACTCGAGATTGTGGTCAAACACACTCAAGTGGTAGATATTTGTGTAACACTCAATTCATAAATAACAAATGTGTATTCAAGACAATTAAATTGATTAAAAGGGATTCACTTTGATTGTATTGATTACAAGAATTACTCGTGCCAAGTCTTAGTTGTCGACGGGTAAGTAAGAAGATATACAATTCGATAGCATCTTCAATTTAAACCGTTCAATTAACTTAGATAACTCGACAATAGATAAGGCCTAGTTTTGAGTCAAAACCCCCAATCACGGATGAGACTACTTCATTCGATCAAACCGGTGAATGACTACTCACTCATGACTGAATTGGAATTGAAAGCAATTAAAGAAAGCATCATTGTATTGAAATGGCAATAAATGTAAATACCTTGAATTGAAATGACAATGAATGTAAATTGTTTGCAGAAAGGAACCAAAAGTAATTGTCTTGCAAGAATTTAATACTTGAATTGAAAAAACTTATGTAAAGTAAAATAATGGAGGAAGCTTGAAAAAAGAAGAAGAAAATATAAAACCCTAGGAAAGAGAAAAGAAAAAAAATGGTGAATTGAATTGAATGATTATGAGGCATATAATATGCAATATTTTGCTCTCATCAGCACGCTTGACACCTAGTGAGACTCCAATCACCCTTGTATGCTTGACACCTAATCGGATACCAAGCACCCTTCCCCCCCCTGTCGACACTTAACTACGACAAGGATTCATCATTTTAGGATACCTAGCATACTTCTCATATTGACATCTAACTACGACAAGGACTTTTAAATATATTGTATAACTAGATTATTATAATATAGGAATTTTTTTTTGGTGGTGGAGTGGCTTCCAACTGTAACAAGTAGGAGGTTTGACAAGTAAATTTAACTCTTTACCTATTCCTCCCTCCGATAACACCTAAATTAATTCCCACCTCCAAAACTTTAAATAAAAAATTGCATACAAACCCTATAAAATTGCATACAAACCCTATAAAATTTAAATTCATCTACCTTACATGCTTTGGGTTTCAGAAATCTACCCACCTTAGAAAAAATTTCCCCGAAATTTACTTACCTTCCTTAAATAAGTGAGGATATTGAACTCTCATCTTCTCCTCGCTTTCCCAGGTTTCTTTTTCAATAGAGTGATCTCCCCACAAGACTTTCACTAATGAGACGGTCTTATTACGTAATACTCGATGTCTGCGATCAAAAAATCTGTACTAGCTCTTCTACGTAATTCAAATCCTCTTTTAGTTCTATCGGTTGATCAGCTAGCACATGTGATGGATCTAGCAGATATTTCTTGAGCATGGACACGTGGAATACATTATGTAGTTGAGATAACTCCATAGGTTGCGCTAACCTGTAAACCGTCGTGCTATCCTTTCGATAATCTCATAAGGCCTAATATATTAAGGACTCAACTTCCCCTTCTTCCCAAACCTTAATACCCCTTTCCATGGTGAAACCCTAAGAAACACCTGCTCACCCACCAAAAGTTCCAAATCCTTCCTTCGACTGTTTGCATAATTCTTTTGTCTACTTTGGGCAATTCTTAATCTTTCTTGAATCAGCTTTACTTTCTCCATAGTTAGTTCCACTATTTCTGGTCCCAATAGCTTCTTCTCTCCCACCTCACCCCCAACATATCGATGTTCGACATGTTTTACCATACAATGCTTCAAATAGAGCCATCCTAATACTTGTTTGGAAACTATTATTATAAACAAATTCAATGAGAGGTAAATTAGTATCCCAAACACCTTTGAAATCCAAAACACAAGCTATCAACATATCTTCCAAAATTTGTATCGTCCATTCTGATTGGCCATCGGTCTAAGGGTGGAAGGTTGTGCTAAACTTTAGAGTAGTTCCCATTGTTTTCTATAAACTTTTCCAAAAACTAGAAGTAAACTTGGGATCTCTGTCTGCCACAATGGATACTGGAGACCTATGTAATCTCACAATTTCATCCACATATAATTTGGCATACCTATCGAAAGTATAGGTGGTCTTCACAAGAGGTCGCCACCATCTGTCGGAGTTGTTCTTCTGCCGGCTCTGAGCCCTGAGAAGATGCTTTCGTATCAAGTTCACCTTCTCCGAGGTGTCTCTAACCAAATCTGGACTCGTAGAGGGTCTCTCTCCAACCTCCGTCCAACAAACCGGAGAACGGAACGGCCTCCCATAAAGTGACTCATAGGGTGCAATCTGTACACTCGCCTGATAACTGTTGTTGTGGGCGAACTCCACTAAGGGTAAGTGTTCTTCTCAGCTACCCTTGAGATTTAGGACGCATGCCCGTAGCATGTCCTCTAATGTCTGGATGGTCCTCTCTGACTGATCGTCCGTCTGGGGATGAAAAGATGTGTTCTTCATCAACTGTGTCCCCATGGCCTACTGAAAAATATCCCAAAAATAGGTCGTGAACCTGGGATACCGATCCAATACTATAAATACGAGCATCCCATTCAACCAGACTATCTCCCATATATACAGCCTACAGAACTCCCCCAGTGTGAAGGTCATCTGCACTGCCAAAAAGTGTGCCAACTTTGTAAGCTGGTTCACTATCACCCACACCGCATCATGTCCCCGTGATGTCTGTGGCAAGTGCGTCACAAAATTTATCATGACGAGCTCCAACTTCCACTCAGCTACCTCCAAAGGTTGGAGCAACCTTGTTGGTCTCTAGTGCTCAACCTTGACCTACTGACACGTGAGACATCAACTAACAAAACCTCTGACGTGCTCTTCATCTTGCTCCAGTAGTATTGGCGACGAAGATCGTGGTACATCTTCGTGCCACCTGGATGCACAGCAAAACGGGAACAATGCAACTCCCTAAGGATCTCCTCTCTCAAATTCGTGGACTGGGGAACTATAACCCTTCTCCTGAACCAAATACTATCATCCGAGTGAATGACCTAGCCCTTGTCACCTGTACCTGACTGTACCTGGTCCCTGATGGACAATATCTCTGTGTCCTGTCCCTGGGACTCAATCACTTTACTCAGTAGGGAAGACATAGCCACCAAACTCCCCAAAATACCTTGAGCCTGACCCCTGTAGTGCAACCTGAACTGTCCCACAGTCTTGAGCATCTATCACTTCCGGGAAGCCATACTAGCCAAGACTCCCTGTGACTTCCGGCTGAGTGCATCAGCTGTCATGTTTGCCTTATTAGGGTGGTAATGCAAGGTGAAGTCGTAGTGCTCCAAATACTCCATCCACCTACGCTGCCTCATATTGAGGTCCAGCTGAGTGAAGATGTACTTCAGATTTTTATGATCCGAAAACACCTCGAACTGTTCACCATACAAATAGTGGCACCAAGCCTTCAAGGCACAAACAATGACCACCAAATCCATGTCGTGCGTATGATAGTTCTGCTCATGGTTCTTTAACTGCCAAGAACCATAAGCTACCAACCTTAACTGTCGAGAACCATAAGCTACCACCCTCCCGGACTGCATCAAAACACACCCAAGTCTGTCCTTGGAGGCATCACAATATACTGTGTACCTCTGTCCCATCTCCAGAACTGTTAAAATCAGAGATGAAGTAAGCCTCTTCTTTAACTCTTGGAATGCTCTCTCAAACAAGTTATCCCACTAAAACTTGACCTCCTTCCGGGTCATTCTAGTCAAAGGTGCAGCTAGTCAGGAGAAGTCCTCAATGAACCTCCTGTAATACCCCGCAAATCTCAAGAAATTACGTATCTCGAAGACTGACTTCGGCCTCTCCCAGCTCATGACTGCCTCAACCTTCTCCGGGTCTACGGATACACCCGAAGCCGACACCACGTGTCCCAAAAATTTCACCTCCGTCAGCAAAAATTCACACTTGCTGAACTTGGTGTACAACCGGTGGTCTCTCAAGGTCTGGAGAAAAACCCTCAAGTGACCCTCATGTTCCTCCTTAGACTTAAAGTAGATCAAAATGTCGTCAAAAAAGACCATGACAAACTGATCTAGGTAGGGTTGGAACACCCTATGCATGAGATCTATGAATGCCGTCGGGGCATTCGTCAATCCAAACGGCATAACTGTGAACTCGAAATACTCATACAGCATCCTAAACGCCATCTTAGGGATACAGATGGTAACTCGTGCGTAGATCTATCTTGGAGTAGACCCGCGCCCCTCTCAGCTGATCAAACAAATCATCAATCATTGGCAAAGGGTATTTATTCTTGATAGTAACCCAATTCAATTGCCGATAGTCTATACATAGCCGAAGGGTCTTATCCTTCTTCTTGGAAAACAACACCTGAGCCCCCCAAGGTGAGGTACTCGGTCTAATGAAGCCCTTGTCCATCAATTCTTGTAATTGGACTTTGAGTTCTTGTAACTCTACCGGTGTCATTCTATGTAGAGTCATAGAAATAGGCGATGTACCGGGGTGCAACTCAATAGTGAAGTCTATATCCCTATGTGGCGATAATCTCGGTAGTTCGTCCGAAAAAATGTCCTCATACTCACAAACCACCTGAGGTAAACCCAACTCCTGTCTCGCCTCATCCTCCGGAGTAAGGCTTGCTAGCCAACCCATCAACTGCCCGTGCCAACGAATATCATACACTACTTGGGGTAAAGCATCGTGCTTTTCCCTTGAAACCTGAAACAAACACCCCCCCGGTGTGTAGGCAGTGACCCTTTTCCGATCACAATCAATGACAACTCAGTGTGTCGTCAACCAGTCCATCCCAAGGATGACATCAAACTCCGACATGTCCATGAATCTAAGGTCCACGGTGAGTAGAATTCTAGAGATCTCTAACTCACAACCCTGACATATCTAATCAATACGTACCCTAGCTCCTTGGGGATAACTCACATGCAATGACTCTTCCAAGGTCTCAACATCTAAGCCAAAATCGCTCACACATGATGCATAAATAAATGAATGCGATGCACCAGAGTTAAATAATACCCTTGCCCATAAGCGATAGAGTAGAAATGTACCCTAAATAACCGAATGATTCACTAGCTCAGTCTGAGGTGTGATGGCATAGACTCAGTCCTGCGTCCCCGAAGTCCCGGCCTGTGAACCCTATCCTCGGCCCATGCCCTGGCCCATCTGGCCTGATTATAGAGTCCCCGCACGTGAAGTAGTAGGGGCTTGTGCAGCACCCTGAAACTGATACTGGCTTCCCTGGCCCATGGTGGGGGTAGGGATGAATGAAATAAGTCTGTGTATGCCCCAGCGATGACTGGGACTGGGATGCCTCATAGCTTTAGGATCCCTGCCTTCGAGGACAATCCTGCTTCATGTGACTCGGCTGGTGGCATATGTAACAAGTCCTCTGGCCTGCCTGGTAGGTAGTCCTGAAGCTTCTCCTGCCTTGGGAGGATTGAACTTGGCCTTGATAGCCGCGGCCCTGTCCATGAAACCCTTGTGGGGTAGAAGTCTTTTGCTTTTTCCCCGAACTAGAAGAAGAGGATTGGCCTTCATTCTTCTTGTCCTTATCACTCGTCTCACGGATGCTTCTTGCGTCATCGAACTCTCTCTCAATGGCCATAGTCGTCTCGACCATCGAGTCCAAATCTTATAGGCGGTGGCCCAAAGTCTTCCGTCAGATAGATAATTTCAAATCATCCTCAAACCTCCTCACTTTGGCCATGTCTGTTGCCACGTAATCATCGATGAAACGGGCTAACTCAGTGAACTTAACCACGTATTTCATCATCGTCATAGTCCCCTGCTTTAAATCCAAGAATTCCCAGGCTTTTGCATGTCGAATAACCGATGGGAAGTACTTGCCCATGACGAGCTCCCAGAATTCTTCCCATGTCATTGCCTCTAAGTTCTTCGAGGCCCTTGCCCAATCCCACCACAGATGGGCCTCTCCTTCTAACTGGAATGTAGCTAGTCTTATCTTAGTGGCATCAGAGGTGATCTCCACATCGTCCAAGATCTTGTCAACTTATTAGAACCAATGGTCGGCCACCATCGGATCCGCCCCTCCCATAAAAGTCGGAGGCTTGTGTGCCTTGAAATTTTGGAGGTTACTTGAGCCCTTGATTAACCATCAAAAGTGCTATTTTATTATATTTAATAATTTGTTAATTGCATATTATTTGTGATTAAATGTGTTAAATTCCTTGATTTTCTAATTTGATACTTTTTCTAGTTGTTTGGTTTATTTTACAGGTAAATTGGTTGATTTAAAGTAATAATGAATAATGCAAGTGAAACAATCACTAGAGGAAGAATCATAACTGATAAGGATTGAAGAGTTAAGATTGAGATAGGAAGACTTGAAGATAAATCAGAAATTTAATCCTTATAAGAGTCCAAGTTAGAAGAAAACTCATTAAAAGTTGGATTATGAAAGTTTCCTAGAAGATAAGGATTTGACACGTCTTCAGTATTTCAGTCATAACTTTTTATTATGATATCGGATTTATCTGATTTTTATGGGGTTGGAAAGAAGACTTCAAGGGCTACAAAAGTGTATTTCACGAAAATTTCGTGATTCAACCTCTAAATATGCGAAATCTAAGCTCGAAGTCTGGACAGATTATGTACCCGCGGGCCCCAAGATTTATGCACGGGATTTAACCTTAAAAGACATCTTTTTGGGAAAGGAATTCCTTCCAACCTGTACTTATAATTTATTTTACTATAAATAAGGGCTCTCATCTATTGAGAGAGGGGGATTTAGGATTTAGATTATTTATTCTTCTTTCCATCTTTTTATTTTTAGTTCGTCATGTCTGGCTAGAAGGCTAAGCTAGGGCTAGGGGAGAACCTCTCAATGAAGTACGGTATTATTATTGAATTTGTACTTAATGATTTATGATATTGTGTTAATTTAATTTCTGATCTTTTAGCAAAGTTTTTATTCTGTAAAAACTCCTGAGTTGTTGTGCCACGTACATCGATTGCTTGAGTTTTCCTGCGAATAAATAACTGGTTATTCCACGCTTGAAGTGTTAGCATTGTTTCATAAAATGATATGATTGATTTATTATTCAGGTTTCTGAATAACCCTTTGATCATAATTTTTGGTTTCATCACTTGATTTGTTATTTGGATTAACCGACATTTAATTCCTGTTTCAAATTAAGCCTTAATTCTTTAATTTTTACCGTATGAAATTGAGAGGGAGTACCTGATGCTCTAGTATTTTTATTACTATTTTAATTATTAAAATTCAATTTTTTTCAATCAACAACTCTTCAAACAAACCTTTTCCTTTTAATTTATTAGTATTCGTGTGATTATTTTCTTTTCACAATTCCCTGTGATTCGACCTCGAACTTCTGAGTATTATATTACTTCGCACAACCTGCACTTGGGTGATCAATTCTAAAGTTGTAGCAAATTTTTGCCTCTTAGCCCACATTGGCGCTAGCCTATGCAAAGGTAGCTGCCATCGTGCCAATAGCCTCCATAAAAGCTTGTTGGTCAAAGGCCGGTGGTGGTTGGTTGTTGTTCTGCCCACCTCCTCGGCCGTGTCCTCTTCCTCTACTTGCCATCTACACACATGTCAAATAGCAATAGAGCACTAACTTAGTATCCCAAGATAGGGATCAAGTTGAAACTTTGAAATTTCTCTCCTTGTCTCACTAGTAGGGTTTGTGCCACTCAATAGTAGACATTTACACCATGAACTATCCCGTTCCTTCTTTTTCCGACCCCAAAGGTTATGTTCTCTAACCCTAGTGTCTCTTTTCCATACACATTTGATCATGCATATTGTTCACATAACACATAACACAACATGTAGCATTTAAAGTACATAACATGTAATTCACAATGGATGCAATGATCTAAACCCATGCATCGCAAGCCCTAGGTAAATCGAGAACCTAGGCTCTGATACCTAATGAGCATAGAATATCACACATCATGTATCTCTTTGCACCCATTTTATACGTGCTTTTGTGGAGAAAATGGTGGAAATTGCGTTTAATCTAACAATTAATGGAGTTTTGTGTGATTGTAGGTAAAGAGCAGGTAAGGACGTGTTTTAAGTCTCCCATCGAGTGCTTAAAGGCAATGGAGAAGAAAGGGAGACTTAAGGGATGGCTCAGGATTTCAAGAAATAAAGAAAAAGCCAAAACAAGTGAAAACCTACCGGTAGATGTTCATCAAAACCTACCGGTAGGTTTAATGCACTGGATTCCTTCTACCACTGCTCCAGCCAAAACCTACCGGTAGGTTTTGCCCAGAAATGCCAGAAGCCTGCAATCTCAACTCCAACTACTTCGTAGGCCCACCTCTGCTTCTCCCACACATGCCTTGACACATTTTACATACAATAAGGCTCTCTTACACCAAAAGCCTGACTTTGGAAGAAAAAGCATGGAAGAGGAAGAGAAATAAGGAGAATGGTTGGGGGAAGCATGGAAAAGACAATGTAGGGCCTATGGTTGCTTGTAGCAGTACCCATAACCCTTCCAATCATAGGAATTCAGGTCTCACACTCCATGAGAGGGTTATGGACGAATTTTGACTCACTACTAGAGAATTATTTAGCTACACACATAGTTTTAGAGAGAGAAGCTCAAGAAAAAAGATGAAGTTTAGAAAGAGAAAGTTAGGTTTTTCCATTTTCACCTCCATTTCAGTTGTAGTAAGCTTCAAATCACTTGTAATCTTTGCTTCTTGCACTTTAATCTCCTTTATTTCAAGTGTATTCAAGTCTAACTAAATGTTCTTGTATTTTTCATGTTTACATTTGGGTTCTTACTTTCCAAGCTTTCTATTTGGGTATGAAATGAACTTGTCTTTGTAGTTTAACTTTTTTTTTTGCATTAATACAAGTTTTAATCTTTATTTCATAACCATGTCTCTTTACATTATGTATGTGTTTGTTTTCATTATGAGTAGCTAAGAATTTAGTTGGCTAATCCAAGGGAAATTTCTTCTTAGGTATACTAAATCAACTCTCATCAATTCTTCCTCGTAGTGTAAAGTGTTTGGTTTGACGAGGTTGAGTGCGGACGTGGTTGTGAGCTCTTGATACATCGTAGACTTGTCACGGGATATGCTTGAGCCTACACCTCCACATTAGTCCCTCATTTCCAACGAATCAATCAAACACCTAGGCACCATTGGTCGAATGAATTGAGTTGATTTGGCATTCCCATTGGAATGACCTTTTTAGATTAACCAACCTTGTTTTCTTACATTTTTATCACAATCTCCACTCACCAAAACACAAGCTCACAAGATTTTACATTTTTCATTTCTGACAAAATCACCTTCACCACAATTCGACCTTCATTCCCTGAGGAGACGACCTTGGAATACTCAATTCCAAGTAAAACACGACATTGCAAGTCTCTCTATACTTGGGGAGCAGTTTTGCACACACACACACACACACACATTTTCATTTGAACACACGATTTGTCCCATTTCTAGCATTGAGCCCGAGAGAGAGTGACACTCACCTACTCATATAAGCCACATACACACTACCGGGATCATGTTTGGAGATTAGGGTGAACCACAATCAAGTATTTTTGGCACCGTTGCCGGGGAAGGCTAAACGTCGAATTAGAAGGTGATTTCGGACAACAGAGGTAAGTCCCGTGATTCTCATCACTGGCCGAGGTACGTTACTCATTTGTATATATTTGTATATACTTTTCATTTCAATTGTAGATAGTGTTTTTGTATGTGGGGATGGGACAACCAAAATAGACTTGTGAGACGTGCCATAGGACCAAACATGAATCTAGACCAAAACCCACCCGAGGATGCCGGATACAACTTCGGGGATGATGGTGCTAATGTTCCAAGGGGCGGGGGAATGAAAAATCCTAGAATGCCAAACCCCCGAATGCAATTCCCCCTCCAAGCAATGAGGGAAACAATATCCCAATTGATCATCCGACGAGGTTAATGAGGGATTGTCTCCAACCAACCTGAAGCACCACCCCCTCGTGCATACTTATACCGATCCAAGCTCATGCCTTCCTTGTTAAACCGGGAATGTTACAACTACTTCCTCAATTCCATGGAATTGAAAGAGACAATTCTTATTTGCACATTAAGGAATTTGTGGAAATTGTTGCAACATTTCTCATAAATCATGCCATGAAAGACATAGCTTGCTTGAAATTATTTCCTTTCTCCCTTAAAGACAGCCAAAACTTGGTTGAACTCATTGAAACCTCGATCGATAAGTTCTTGGGCACAAATACTTTCCAAATTTTTAAACAAATTTTTTCTAGTGCCCAAGACTACTGCTCTTAAGAAACAAATTCAAAATTTTTTGAAAAAATCCAATGAGCAGTTTTATCAATGTTAGGATCGATACAAGGAGTTGCTACAATCCATTCCACATCATAGATTTGAACCATAGCAATTGGATAGTTTCTTCTATAAAGGAATTACACCGACCCATCAACAATTCATAGACGTGATGTGTAACAGAGATTTTCTAAACAAAGATCTCGATGAGGCCCTTGAGTACTTCAATACATTGACATAAAATGCTCAATCATGGGATATCACGGATTCCAATGATATGCCAATGTCCTATCCGGAGAGTCAACCAAGTGGGGGAAAGATGTATAATTTGCGGGACCAAGAAGATTTGCTTGCCAAAATCACAAAGTTGTCCCGAAATGTGGGGAGGCTAGAGGTGAATAGGAGGCATGAGGTGTCTAACATTGCTAAGGCCGAGGAGTGTTGCTCTATATGTGAAAGTGTTGAGTATTGTATCTCGGAGTGCCCAAACATTCCGGCACTCAAAGAGGTTTATCACGAGCAAGTGAATACTTTCAACCAAAGTAGGCAATCATTCTCTCCACATTCCAATACATATAATCCGGGTTGGAGCAATCACCCGAACTTTAGTTGGAAGAATGACAACCCTACTCCTCATGGGTCTAGCTCATTGTCGCCTCCCATTCCACCCAAGCAAAACCAATCCTACTATGGTCATGTTCCCTCATCTAGCTTCCAATCAACAAGGTTTTTCCCAAAACCCATCACCTTAACAAGGGTTTGGTCAACAAGGACCATCCAACCTACCCACCTACCAACCTCCTCACAAAAAGAATTTGGAGGATGTCGTGTACCAATTCATTCAAAGCCAAACAACAATCAACAATCAAATTGCTGCTGCTTTTAATGATATTCAGACTCAAATCACTAAATTGACCAATGCCATAGGGTCATCCCAACAAGAGAAAGGAAAATTTCTTGCTCAACCCCAAGAAAACTCAAGGGGTAAACATGTGATTGAGTCGTCCGAACCAACCAAGGAGAGTTGTGAGCAACTCAAGGTGGTCACCACCCTTAGGAGCGGCAAGCAAATTGACAAAACTATTTTGCCAAAAGTCTCACCCAAAGCCACATTGGCAAAAGTAAGAGAGACTACGGGTAACTTTGAGGGGGTGAAACACATGAAAAGGAAAAAGTTGTTGATTTGAATGTGCATGATTGTCCTAATCTGGCCCCTTTTCCCCAACTTTTAAAGCCACCAACTAAATGTGTTAACTATTCGGATATCATTGAATTGCTTAAACAGATGAAGATAAACATTCCGCTCCTTGATGTCATCAAGCAAATACCTTCATGTGCAAAGATTTTGAAAGAATTGTGCACCGTGAAGAGGAAGATGAATGTGCATAAGAAGGCATTTCTCACGGAGAAAGTGAGTTACATTTTGAGAACCAACACACCACCCAAGTTCAAAGACTTCGGTTGTCCTACCATTGCCATAACCATAGGGAATTGTCGGGTGGAGCAAGCACTTTTAGACTTGGGAGCAAGTGTCAACCTCCTACCCTTTTTGGTGTACCAACAATTACAACTTGAAGAGTTGAATCCAACTCCAATCACTCTTCAATTGGTAGATCGAAGCGTTAGAACACCAAGGGGAGTAGTTGAGGATGTTTTAGTTCAAGTAGACAATTTTTATTTTCCCGTTGATTTTATTGTACTTGATACTCATCCGGTTGCTAATCCTAGTTCTCAAATTCTTGTCATACTAGGTAGGTCTTTCCTTGCTACATCTAATGCTGTGATCAATTGCAAGAATGGATTAATGAAGCTTGCCTTTGAGAACATGACGATAGATCTCAATGTATTCAACTTGTGCAAACAACCGGGTGATGATGAGGAAGTGCATGAGGTCAATAGGATTGACATCTTGGTGGAGGATCATATGGAACTACTTTGTGATGCAAAGTTGGGGGAGGAAGAGTTTATTGATGATAAGGAGTCGAAAACTCTACAAGTAGTAGGAAATTGGGTCCCGACATTTGAGAAACTTCCACAACAAGAGAAGAAAATTTTCCCTTCTACCTTACAACCACCAATCTTGGATTTGAAGCCACTACCTTCCACACTCAATTATGCATATCTTGGGGAGCACAAAACATTCCCAGTGGTGATAAGTTCGTCATTGGAGCTGAGGCAAGAAGAAGAATTATTGGATGTGTTGAGGAGGCATAAAGAAGCAATCGGTTGGACAATTACGATACCAAGGGAATTAGCCCCTCATTTGTACACACCGAATCTAATTGGAGGATGACACCAAAACCGTCCTGACAACCACAAAGGAGGCTAAATCCTATCATGAAGGATGTGGTGAGGTATGACACACTCAAACTACTTGATGTGGGCATTATCTTTGTAATTACCGATAGTAAATGGGTTAGTCCCACTCAAGTAGTACAAACAAAGTCGGGGGTCACTGTGGTAGCAAATAAAGACAATGAGTTGATTCCGACAAGGGTGGTCACCGATTGGAGAGTTTGTGTCGACTATCGAAAACTCAACTCATGCACAAGAAAAAATCATTTCCCCTTGCCCTTCCTTGACCAAGTATTGGAGAGAGTAGCCGGACACCTCTTTTATTGCCTCTTGGATGGATACTCCGACTACAACCAAATCGAGATTGTTTTGGAGGACCAAGAGAAGACAACTTTCACGTGCCCTTTCAGTACTTTTGCCTATCGCCGAATGCCATTCGGGTTATGTAATGCCCCGGAAACTTTTCAGAGATGCATGATGGGAATCTTCAGCGATATGGTGGAGAAAATTGTGGAGGTGTTTATGGATGATTTTTTCGTGTTTGGGGACTCATTTGAGGGGTGTTTGGAAAATTTGGAGAGAGTGATAGAAAGATGTGAGCAAAAGAACTTGGTGCTTAATTGGGACAAGTGCCACTTCATGGTGACCCAAGGGATCGTGCTCGGGCACATCATATCGGCAAAGGGGATTAAAGTAGACAAATCCAAGGTGGAAGCAATTTCCAACCTCCCCACTCCAAATGTCATCAAGGATATCAGGTCGTTTCTTGGCCATGCCTGTTTTTATCGTAGATTTATAAGAGATTTTAGTGCATTGACAAGACCCTTGACCAATTTGCTAGCAAAGGATGTTCCTTTTGTGTGGTCGGGTGATTGTGAGGCTTCTTTTAAAAAACTCAAAATCATGCTCACTTCACCTCCAATCATGCGACCACCCAATTGGAAACTACCATTAGAGCTCATGTGCGACGCGAGTGATTACGCGGTCGGCGCAGTGCTCGATCAAAGGGAAGAAAAAAAGCCTTATGTAATATACTACACTAGCAAGACTCTAAATAAAAGCACAAATGAATTACACTACCATCGAAAAAGAGTTGCTAGCCGTAGTATTTGCATTGGACAAATTTAGGTCTTACATCATTGGTTCGTCTATTATAGTCTACATTGATCACTCTGCTTTTAAGTATCTTTTGTCTAAGCAGGACGCGAAACTGAGACTCATTAGGTGGATCCTCCTCCTACAAGAATTCAATTTGATCATTAAAGTTGATCTACGCGACGAGAGCTACGTCTATGTAGCAAAAATCAGAGACTTTGACTAAATCTCAAGAATGGGATTTTTGAAAATCAAATTTGAAAGCTTGATTTGGGTTTTCTTGGAGCTTCTACCATTCGTATTACGCTTCGAGAGGTAGGGTTCTTCTCCTAGCTAGGTTTATTTTCATCTTAGGGTTTCGTATGAAATGGGTAGCATGACTTGAAATGAAATCTCTTGTCTAAATGTATTTCTAGTGTAAATAGAGTATGAGAAATGGTATGTGAATGAATAAAATCAATTTTGCATGAATTGGGTTTGTTGAGAATTCCTCATTGGGTGATTTCATGAGAATGTGATAAATTGAGCATGATTATGTGTTTATATGATTTTATGTCTTTTGGGTGTTTGATAAAATGCCTAGGTTGATTTAGCATGGTTGTTTCATTGAAGATGTTATAACATGTTTGGTGAGAATATGAATTGTAATTATATGCTTATGATATAATTGACAATTGGGAATGTTCTTCATATTGTGCTCATGACATGTTGAAGATGATGTTGTAATTGCAATTGAAATATTGGTTGTACAATGATATGAGATGCAATTGTACATTACTTTTTATATGCACGAGAAGCATTACATTCATAGGCATGTGACACGGGTGTGGGTGTGTACATGGTTTTGATCAAACACCATCCTTGGTGGGTTGATTCGTAGGCTCGGGAAAGTTAGGCCAATGTTCGATTGAGTCACACGGGTTTGCATTGAAAATAGGGCCGGGGTTAGCAAGAAGGGCTAGATTGTCCCTCGGGTGTAAGACCCGGTTATTTGGATACGCACTCCGTTGGTATTGAGTCCATAAAGTGTATCGGCGTATGCCGAGCCGTTGGTGGAAGTCCATAAATGTCGTCTCGGTTGGGTGTCCGTTGGTGGAAGTCCATAAATACCACTCCAAGAAATATCCGGGATTTATAAATGGTCATTGGATATGTAACATCAATGGCGGGGGCTCGGAATGCTCAGATTTATACACATGGCATTGCATGTGTTATAGGAGCCAGTGAAGACTCGGGTTGCGTTACATGTGTGAGTCTCACCTCATAACATGGCATGACATTATGACATTCATTCTTGAAGTTGTATGTTCTTGGGTGAATGCTTGTTTGATTGTTGAATTGCATGTGAGCATTTCATATGCATCTAAGTTGGGGAGTAGCCTCTTTAGGAGATACCCTATTGAGCGTGGCTCATCCTTTATGGGGACAACATTTCAGCTGCGGGACAAGCGCCGGTGGACGACTCTCACTTGGGCCCTCATTGATGAATAAAGCCGAGTTGTGGCTTTAGATTAGATTTTTGTAAAACAATTGTTTAATGAGTTTTTGGACATGTAATATTGTTTAAAGGGTTGTGTAATTAACCTTTATGGACTATATTTTGAGTATAATTTGATGTTATTGAGTTTGGGTGAATGTTATATGAGATTAGATGAGTTGAAATTGAAAAATGATTGAATTGAAGGAAAACTGGTCTCATCTACTGGTAGCAAGTCTTGAACTACCGATAGTAGAATTCCAAAGGACTCGGCTACCGGTAGCTCCTCCAAAAATTTGCACTGTTAGCTTGTTGACAGAGGGCTCAGCTACTGGTAGCACGTACACGAGCTACCGGTAGCTCCTCTAAAATTTTCAAAAATTAAGCCTTCGGACCTTGAGTCCTTTTGTTCAAAGGAAGTAAATGGAGTAATATTAAGGATAAATTGATGTATATTGGACCTTGGAATGGTCAAGTGATTGAAATGTATACAGGTTATGTGTTTAGGAGTGCTTGGTACAAGGGAGACTCTGCCCAAACTCTGTGTTGTTTATGATCCCGGTGAAGGAGATGTTATGACGTGGTGTCGGATTATGCGGCATTCACGGGTACTTTCGCGGGTTGATGGGTGATCAACAGGTTGACAAAGGATCCCCAGTTTTAGGGGAGTCACATGGAGGACTAGCTCTCTTCTCCCCAAAGGTATGCAGATCAATTTTGACCTTGGGGATAGATAGAGCCTTGGGCACTCTAGCATGTGGTCCATTCGAAGATGATGCATGACTATGCTTGGAGACAATTGACCTTTATAAAAGCTTGGAAAGATTGATCTAACAATAAGACTTCCCTATTTTGAATGCAATATGCACTATAGTGACCATGTTCACCACAAGTAAAACACACAATAGATTTGGCTTGGGTTTTCTTTTTAACTGGATTCTTTAAGTGTTTGCCCTTACCAATGTTTGTCTTTTTAGGACTTGTGCTTACTTGTGGAGGTGGAGGATTGGGGTCACTCTTCAAAAACACGGTCTTGGAAGAAGTGCAGGTGTTATGTTCATTAGTGAATCCTAATCCTCTCTTATCACCAACACTTTTCCCTATAGCCAATATTTTTTCAAGCTTTTCGGTGCTTTGGGAAAGTCTTATTTAGAGCTCTTGTGATTCATGAAGGTCTCTATCATGTTTTATAAGTTTAAACTCAAGACCCTTCTTAGACTCTACAAGCCTTTTTGTGCTCTCGATCAAGGAAGCACACCTTGTCCTAGAGGGACTTCTTATCCTTCTCAAGCCCAACAATATGAGTATTGGACTTAACTAAATCCACATGAAGTGCTTTCTTTTCATCTTCACTTGTTTTGAGCCTTATGCTCAATGAAAGCAACTTCTCTCCTTCTTTTAGACACACCTTCTTGTATAACTCGTTATAAGCATCTTGAAGGTCCTCAACACTCTCGGTCTCATCCTTACTAGTAGAGACTTCAACTATCAAGTCATCTACATCTGTAGTAAGACTTGACTCTACTTTCTTTTCTTCTTCATTTTCTCTTGGGAGGGGGGGGGGGGGGGAGGGGAATATGAACCTACAAAGGCCGTGAAGTTCTCTTCATCACTTGAGGAAGAGGAGTCAACACTCGTTGTGGACTCACTTTCACTTTCACTCACCTTAGCCTTTAAGGCTCTCCTCCTCTCCAAGGGCATGTCCTTCTTCTTTTCATTAGGAAATTTCACGGCTATGTGTCCAAAACCTATGACACTCATAGCATTGGAGGTCTTGCCCCTTATTCTCAACCTCATATCGAGAAGGTCGACCCCCACTCTCTTTTCCCTTTCTAGGAGACTTGGGTCTATTTGGGTTTTCTTTGGACCTCGAGGACTTGACACTACTAGCCTTAAAATATTTGTTGAATTTTCTCGCAAGATAGGCTTTGTCCTCTTCTCCCAACCAGGGTGACTCAAATTTACCCCCTTCTTCAATTTTAAAATTTAATGCCACACTTTTCACTTTCTTGGGTGGAATACTAAGTCTTTAACTGATACCGTGGCCATGTTGACACTCATCTCAAACAAGGTCACCTTAGCATGAAATATCTCTAGTAGAGATCTCAAGATTTTCCTCTTATGGCGGTATCGTCGATCTTGGAGCCTAATGCAATGTAAGAATTAATAATATCACATAACTTGGCATAAAATTAGCCAAAAGCTTCTTCCTCTTGCATTCTCAACATCTCAAATTGCGAAGTGTACCTTTGGAGACGGGACATCTTGAGTCTTGACTATTGTAGTTCCTTCGTGTGAAAACACAAGAATATCCCATGCATGCTTTGAAGTCTCACAATTTGAGATCCTTCGGAACTCATTGGGTGTCACGACATTGAATATCGCATTAAAGCCTTTTTAGTTCCACCCCACCGATTCGATCTCGGTTCGTGACCAAGTTGTTGGGGATTTCAATTCAACCACCGATTCACCACCTTTAACTTGTGTGGTGGTAGTGGGAGGGCTCCAACCCTCCTTGCACGAACAACCAAACTCTCTCATCGATTGATTTTAAAAACACTCTCATTCGAACTTTCCATTAAGAAAAATTAGAACCATCAAAGAGAGGAGGTCATACAATTGAACTGCCTTCCTTTGATAATTCATTCAAGACTAACTAGTAGTAATGATAGATCTCTTGAAGGCAAACTAGGCAAGTAAGCAAAAACTACAAGTGCCTACTTATTGTCTATGGTCTCAGGGGAACCATGTTCTGATATCAATTGTTGATCTGAGAGAGGGAACCCGATATGGATCTTCCCTCACAATTATACACGTGGAGCTCAAGACACTTTACCTAGAGGGGGTGAATAGTTTTTTAATTTTTACCCAAATTTATTATAAATTAAAAACCTATATATACCATAATTACCTCTTCTCAAACAAATGCGGAAATTAACGATTCGAACCTCTTTTAATTACCACAACCCAACTTAACTATAACGATTGATTTTAATTAATATTCAATTAATTCACTCAACAATCAATCTCATGGTGATCCCAAAAACTCCAAACCCAATTTGCAAACTATGATTGAATAGGTGTCAATCAATTAAATTCACAAACACATAGTGCACGTGTATACTAACAATCACAAGTGTATACGATAAACAATAAAGAACACAAGTGATTTGTTGACGCGAAAACCTTCCTCAGAAAAAACCGTGGGGAACCTTCTCAATTCACCAAAGCTTAATCTACTACACACTAAGTCAACATACAAGTATTCGAGTCTTATACCTCAATCAATACCATGGTTAGATGCTCTTTTTCTTGTTGTCTCTCTGCCAAAGGCCCTTCTTTGACATCTAATGTAGCTTCACTTATACCTCCCCGTCGCACGATTTGTCTAAGCCTCGAGCAATCAAGGGGCACGCCAACGATCCCCAATGTGCACACACTAATGGGTTTATCAAACCATCAAGATCTTCCACTAGTTGTGAGGTTGGGTAGAATCTCTAGTTGTAGTTTTTTGGGTCTTAGGGATCTAGGTTTTGGTGGAAGCTAGGTAGAAGTATGATTTTCTCTTTTCGAAATCTCACAAAGAGGTTTAAGCTAGATGTGGGAAAGCTCTCCCAATTTATAGGTCAAGAATTAGGATAGTCTTAGTAAATAATAAAACTCAGATTTACGAATGATCGCTGATCGGTGGGGGGGCGGTCATAGGGCGGTTGTCGCTAGAATGAAAAACACGTTTTAATCCCGACTAAGGCAAGCACCGCTCGAGCGACCATGACACCGCTCAAGCCACCATGAAGGACATCTCAAGTGAGCACATAGAGTGAGCCCTGTGCTACCTTCCATGGCCTTTTTCCATTTCCTTAAGTCATAAATAGATCGGTCCTTATAGGTTTTTGAGCATAAAACCATGCAAAAACTTGTCCTCTGGAGTACTAAAGGGTGTTGCTCAAAGAAGGGCCCGGTTATGACTCAAACTATGTTTTGAAAACTCTTAAATGTTTAGAAAATCTTTTCTTTCAAAATCACCTAGGAGTCATAATTGGATTGCTTCCAATTCTATTTTCATCCTAATCAACCTTCAAAAATAACTAAAGGTTCATCTTAGGTATCTAGGTCATTACCCTGTCCTAAGCATGAAAGTGCATACGGAGGTTGAATGATGTGATTTTGACGCTTGATCTCCTCCCTTCGATGATGTTTTAGGATCTTGAACTTGATAGCATCATGACCATGAAATATGTTAAGATTTACAGTGGACTCCATGAAATTAGTCAATTACAAATATGATCTAACAATGAGATTGTTTGGCGTATTTTTGGATTGTGGGCATGCAACAGTCCTAGTGGACTTAAAATCCAACCACGTACGACCTTTACCTACTCAAACCGATATGGGGCTCTAAAATCGTGATTGTTTAGGCGACTGTAGCGAGGCGTAAGGTTACCTCTAGGTTATTTTCTATGCCTTGGAGCTTCAAAGACTTTAAATAATTTCACCAGATAGAGACGTACAAACGACACTATAAAGGAAATAGCAAGAATGCAAAGTACCAAGTAACTTAAATTTGAATCTGGAAGACGAAACAAATATAGAACTTAGATTAAACGAAAGTAGTAAAAGATCATCGAAGTGATGTATTACAGGAAAAGTAAAATTGCTCAGAAGCATGAAACAAGTAAAAAGGTAGATTGGCTCTGTAAAGAGTTTTTTGTGTTTGATCGTGGGATCTCTATTAAATGGCCTGGCCTCTGCTATTTATGGAGATAGCTCTCAACCGTTGATCCATCTTTTTCGACCATTAATTGTGACCATGGTCCTATTCCTTGAGATACGTGAATGTGTGTTGAACCATTTTCTAAATGGCAGCTCATGATGTCACGTTTTCTTATTTCTTAGGATTCTAAGAGTCCTACTCTTCTAACCGTTCTGTCAATTGTGGACTCTCACAGACTCTCTTGCATCTGTCTGATCCTTTCCATGTGTAACCCTCTGATCTCGCTATTTTTTGGTGTAAACATTGCCCCCCAAAAATGATGCGACTGAATACCCCATATTTGGGGGCATCATTTTGGCTCTTTGAATTTAAACTTTTGTTGCTACACTGGCCCTGCTTAGCTGGCATACCACCGTTGGTTGTGAAGCTCAAGAATTGCGACTAAAATTCCACGTGCAGTCCTTTAGCCTATCCTTAGTCTTTTCAGATCAACAAGAAACGGTTAGCACTCGATCTGTCCATATCTTAGAACATTGTGGATAGTGTACATTGTCACGCATAATGACACACTGATAAATCATGTATTTATGTCAGAAAATCCATAGGGTATATGTCAACAAGGTACATTACAAAAAAAACTAGAAATATATTTATGAGACCACAAAAAAAAAAAAAAAAACAATCAGTTTGATCAAACAATGAAACCTTATTTATTGGATACAAAATCAATTATTGAATACAAAAATAAAAAAATAATAATGAATTTGAATGTCAAATTGCAGCAGTATATGTCTTCCTGTTATGCCGTCCTAACAAACCACATCTACCACACTTCATTTGTCCTTGATACTGATTAGTACTTAAACTTGACATATTATTATGACATTTTAAGACTAATTGTACTTTAATGGAGTTTAAGTGATGTCATTTCAGGCCCTAAACTGAACAAGGACCCAAAAACAACAAGTACCACACTTGGATGCAGTGCCAGTACATTATAGCCCAAAATTGGAGAAGCTTGGAACACTGTCACCACGTTCGAACGGCAACTCACGTTCGAACGTCAAACAAGACATTGTAGCAGACTCAGATGCTGAAGAGATGGCGTGTGGCAGCTAGGAAAGAAGACTGGAACTCTGAAGTACTTGAGTGTCACGTTCGAACGCCAACTCACGTTCGAACGTGCACTTGAGTGGATTGAAGACCAGACCACTGCAGAGAGTTGGTACTGCACTTCACAGGGGACCTACAGATCACTCGAGTGAAAGGGGTCAGAGCAGATCTGGCGTTCGAACGCCCTCAGTGCCAAAATAGAAGCAACGTTCGAACGACCTCAGTGCAAAAACAGAAAGAACGTTCAAACGCCAACTCACGTTCGAACGTCATCCACAGACTGGCTGCAGAGTTGTTGACTGTTCACTTGGACTTGGGCGGCAAACACTATTCTTTCACCCCCCCTACCTCCTCCTCTTGCCTATAAATACTCCCCTTGTTGGAGAGCTTGAGGAGCCAAGCATTGTAGGAAGTAGCATAGTGATGGAGGCTTAGACTCCCACTTTCATTGTAGTTAGTTCATTTTCCTTATGAAGTATTTATTTTAGAGATTAGTTTGGCTTTAGTCCAACATCTCTTGCTTGTTATAGCAGTAGTTTTATGCTTATGTTTATGTCTATGCTTTCAATTCTCATGCATAGAAGAGAGATAGCTCCCATCTTGGTTGAGGAAGCAACCCTCCAATCTTTGGTTGAGGAAGCCACCCTCCAAATGTGACTAGCTTTCTTCTACTTTAATTGTTCATGCATTTCACTTCCATTGCTTGAGCTTCCTTCTTTCTTAGAAGAGTGAAACTCTTCCACTTTTCTAGAGCTTGATCAAAGCCGTGAAGAGTGGAACATGATTCACCCATTCTTTGGGGAAGATTTGCTCCGTATTTGTGTTACTCTATCTTTTAAAGTTCTCCACTTTGAGGGATGAGCATCACTCACTTTTCTAGCTTTACCCAAGCCATGAAGAGTGATTAGTTTCTCATTCACTCTTTAGTGAGAGGAGAAGGGCATGTATAAGTTATCCGAGAATTATATTTGTGCAATGTTCTTTTATGCTTAACGTTTATTTTCCCCTATTATTGGATGATTGATTGCATCTAGCAAAACTAAGGTACTTTGTATAATTGTGAGCCCTTTCTATGACATGGATGACTCCTGCATAGAAAGACTCATCAGTTCAAGGCAAGTACCCCGGCTAGATCCTCATGACTACCCTTCAATCTCCCCCCTTATTGTACTTCACTAAAAAGAATGGACTATTAATATCATGATTGGATGTCTTGTAGAAACACTTGATTGTTTGTAGACGGGTTAAGTCTCGGCACAGGCAATGCTTGTAAACTTCTAGAAAGACATCGGAATCATGTTCTTAATTCTCACAATCCATCTTTATCTTCCGATTAACTTACTGTTGACACGGGAGTTAATTGAGTTATCAAGCACAATTATGACAAACCGGATAACTAACTACATGTCCAGATCCTTGCACTAAAGAGTGACTCTTTTTTTTATTAACATTCATTTCCTAATTTGTTAAGAAAATCTCCTGGAAAGAATCTTATATTCTGTCCAGCAAAACCCACATCTCACAGCAAATCCAAACCAAAAAAATGTTACCACCAAAAGGTCTCTACCACTGCTTACCTTAGAAATATCAACAAAAGTTCCATGTGGATTCGACTCCGGACTCAAACCGGATTATTACTATAGCTTGACCACCTGCACTTGGGTGTACATCGGATAGATAGCTTTCAAGTTTTTGGCGCCGTTGCCGGGGATTTTTTTTGAAAGGTGCTTTAAGGTAAAAGGTAAAAAGACCTTCAACATTGTGAATATTTTGTCTTACTGTACATAACTTTGTTTTATTTTCTTTATGACTGAGGGCACTCCTCACTTCCAAAATTTGCCAGCAGAATCGTGTGAGTCCGTGAATCAGCCTGAACCTAATTCACCTAGATCAGTAGCAGACTCTTGTGAGGGTAGTATGGCAAATAATGAAAGAAATGGAGAAGTCCCTATGAGAGAGGAGGAAGTCCCTAACATTCGAACTTTGCGGGATTACTTGAATCCCACAAGAAATAGTGTCCCCTCTTGTTTTATTTTTCCTGAAAACGCTCCCCTCTTTACTGTAAAGCCGGGGACAGTGCAGTTATTGCCCGTGTTTCATGGATCGGATGCAGAAAATCCATATCTGCATATAAAAGATTTTGAAGAAGTGTGTGGAACATTTCAAGACAATTCTGAATTGACCAAAATGAGACTGTTTTCGTTTTCCTTGAGGGATAGAGCCAAACAATGGCTAAATTCTTTAAAGGCTCTTTCAGTACCCAATTGGCAAGCATTGCAAAATGAATTTTTTAGAAAGTTTTTTCCTTTGCACCGCACAAATGCATTGAAAAGGCAAATCATGAATTTTGAAGTCAAAGAAGGAGAAACTTTTTATCAAAGTTGGGAGAGATTCAAAGATCTACTCCAATCTTGCCCACATCATGCTTTTGAAAATTGGACATTGGTAGGATTTTTCTATGACTCCTTACCCTCTAGACTACGTCAGTTTGTCAAAATGATGGCCCAAGGAGAATTCATGGGAAAAAGTCCGGAGGAGGCATTCAATTTCTTTGACACCATATCTGACAGTTCTCAGATATGGGACTCAGCCTCCCCTACCACTGTAGAAGCCAGACCATCTAATTCCCAAGGAGGAAAATATGTCTTGAGAGAGGATGATGACTTGAGAGCAAAAATGTCCACATTGTCTCGAAAGCTCGAAGCTTTAGAGATGAAGAAAGTCCATCAAGTTGATGTTAGCCCTTCCACTGAGCAAGTGTGTGGAATCTGTGCGCTAACAGGACACCCTACTGGGGAGTGTCCCACCATCCCAGCATTCAAAGAAGTCTTGTTAGAACAAACACACGCAGTTTCCAACTTCAACAAGCCCTACTCCAACCCACATTCTGAAACATACAATCCAGGGTGGCGAAATCACCCTAACTTCAGTTGGAAGAACACACAACCAATACCCATGAACCAACAACAAGGGCCATACCCACCACCTCAAGGACCTCCTGCATATCAGTCATACCAACCACCACAAAAGAGGAACCTTGAGGACACATTAAATCAGTTCATGCAAAGCCAAATGAATTATAACAATAATTCTGCACAGGCTTTCACTGATTTCAAAACCCAGACCACTCAATCTTTTGAGGATCTTAAAAGCCACATCCAAAAGTTGACTCAATCCATGGTCACACACGAAAAAGGAAAGTTTCCTGCACAACCAAAGCAACCACAAGGCCAATTCCATGTAGGGAACCCTTCAACAACAGGAAACACCCAAGACCAAGCCCAAGCTGTCACGACACTAAGAAGTGGCAAAGTGATTGACAAAACAATCAGGGACATACTCATTCCCAAGCCAAGACCTGAGTCAAGCCCAGCCAATCCATCATCTGAACCTGAACCAATTGAGAAAGACCCTGAGCCTGTGATTGAACAAAATTCAGAGCCTTCTGAGAAAAAGGAACCTTCATATTTTGTTCCGGCCCCATTTCCTCATCGACTCAGAGCCAAACAAAAAGTGAAAAATCAGCCTGAAATTTACGAGCTTTTTAAGCAAGTAAATCTCAACATCCCACTTCTGGATGCAATCAAACAAGTCCCGCCTTATGCCAAGTTTCTAAAAGACTTGTGCACAGTCAAGAGAAGCCAGAAAGTCCAAAAAAGAGCTTTCCTAACGGAACAAGCTAGTGCTCTCCTCTAACAGAAAACCCTTCCAAAATACAAAGACCCAGGATGTCCGACTGTCTCATGTATCATTGGAAACTTCAGAATTGAACAAGCCTTGTTAGACCTTGGGGCCAGTGTTAATCTGCTACCCTACTCTGTCTATCAGCAGTTGGGTTTGGGTGAACTTAAACCCACTTGTGTCACACTCCAATTGGCTGACAGATCTGTCAAAACCCCCAGAGGGATTGTTGAAGATGTGCTTGTCCAAGTAGATAGTTTTGTCTTCCCTGTTGACTTCATTGTTCTGGATACTGAACCAACAATAAATTCAGAGAACCAAATTCCCGTCATTCTTGGTCGACCATTCCTAGCAACTTCCAATGTTTTAATCAATTGCAGGAATGGAGTCATGAAATTAACTTTTGGGAATATGACTCTCGAAATGAACATTTTCAATATTGCTAAACACCCAGAAGAAGAAAAGGAAGAAAGGGAAGTAAACTCCATAGAATCTTTGATACAAGAGCATCTGGATGATACATTCTGTGAGGATCCTGCTGAATCATCTCTGTTAGAAATCATCTCATCATAACAGATGATGACCCAAATCCACCAGTTGACCCTAATCATACTGTTGAGACCTGGGCACTCAAATTTGAAGAAATTTCACCAAGTGGCACAAAACCAGTCTCATCAAGTGTTAGCCCACCAAAGCCTGAATTGAAACCTCTCCCATCTGACCTCAAATATGCATTTTTAGGAGAGAATGAGTCATACCCAGTGGTAATCTCATCTAAGCTCACAGACTTGCAAGAGTCTAAATTGCTTGAAGTTCTTCGGAGTCATAAAAGTGCCATTGGATGGACCATCGCTGATTTGAAAGGTATAAGCCCGTTAATCTGCAATCATGCCATATACCTTGAAGAGGACTCAAAACCCTCTCGTCAAATGCAGCGACGACTGAACCCTCACATGATGGAAGTTGTGAGAATTGAGGTACTCAAACTCTTAGATGTAGGAATAATCTTCCCTATCTCAGATAGTAAATGGGTCAGTCCAACCCAAGTTGTGCCAAAAAAATCCGGGGTCACAGTGGTCAAAAATGATGCAAATGAACTAGTGCCAACTCGAGTCGTCACAGGATGGCGAATGTGCATTGATTATCGAAAACTCAATTTGGTCACTAAAAAAGATCATTTTCCTCTTCCATTTCTTGACCAAGTCCTGGAGAGAATTGCAGGCCATGCATTTTATTGTTTCTTGGATGGATATTCAGGGTATAACCAAATTGAGATAGCCTTAGATGATCAGGAGAAAACAACCTTCACATGCCCCTTTGGCACCTTTGCTTTTAAAAGAATGCCATTTGGACTTTGTAACGCTCCTGCAACATTCCAAAGATGTATGCTAAGCTTGTTCAGTGATATGGTTGAAAAATTTTTGGAAGTGTTTATGGATGATTTCTCTGTCTATGGTGATTCTTTCGATTTGTGTCTAACCAATCTGGAGAAAGTACTGATCAGATGTAAGGAAGCCAACCTAGTGCTCAATTGGGAAAAATGTCATTTCATGGTAACACAGGGCATTGTTCTTGGTCACATCGTGTCGTCTGAAGGCATGAAAGTTGACAAGGCAAAAATTGATTTGATTGGAAATTTGCCTGCTCCTAAGACTGTAAAAGATGTTAGATCATTCCTAGGACATGCAGGATTCTACAGGAGATTCATCAAAGATTTCAGTACCATAGCAAAACCAATGTGTCACCTCCTAAGTCAGGATGTGATATTTGATTGGAATGAAGCATGCCAAAAAGCCTTTGACAAACTAAAAGACATGTTAATTTCCGCACCTATAATGCAATCTCCTGACTGGAATCTTCCTTTTGAACTAATGTGTGATGCAAGTGATTTTGCTGTAGGTGCTGTATTGGGACAAAGAAAAGATAAGAAACCCCATGTGATTTACTATGCAAGCAAAACTTTGAATGATGCCCAAATGAATTATTCAACAACTGAGAAAGAATTGCTTGTTGTAGTTTTTGCACTGGAAAAATTCCGTTCTTATCTTGTTGGTTCTTCTGTTACTGTATTCACTGACCATGCAGCTCTGAAATTTTTGCTCACAAAGAAGGACGCCAAACCGAGACTCTTGAGATGGATACTTTTGCTCCAAGAGTTTGATCTTGTCATTAAAGACAAGAAAGGCGTCGAGAATGTGGTGGCAGATCATCTATCCAGACTAACCTATGAATTTCATGAGGATGGACTGCCAATCAATGAGAAATTCCCCGATGAACAACTGTTCATGATTGATAATACACCTTGGTATGCAGACATTGCTAACTTTCTTGCTACTGGTACACTCCCTCCATCTTTTACCATGTTGGACCAAAAGAAATTTCTGAGGGAGGTACGTAACTTCTTTTGGGAGGATCCTTACGTATTCAAGTACTGTAAAGATCAAATCATAAGACGTTGCATCCCTGCTCATGAAAGTAGCCAGGTAATAACTTTTTGTCATTCTGAAGCATGTGGTGGCCACTTTTCATCAAGAAAAACCGCTGCAAAAATATTACAGTGTGGATTTTACTGGCCCACACTTTTTCAAGATGTCCATGCCTTTTGTTTAATTTGTGATAGGTGTCAAAGGTTGGGAAACATTTCTAAAAGAAATATAATGCCCTTAAACCCCATTTTGGTAATTGAAATTTTTGACTGTTGGGGCATCGATTTTATGGGACCATTTCCCCCTTCCTTTGGCTATCTATACATTTTAGTGGCTGTAGACTATGTATCTAAATGGGTTGAAGCAATTCCATGCCGAAACAATGATCACAAAACAGTGATCAAATTTTTAAAAGAAAATATTTTGTCTCGGTTTGGAATTCCGAAATCAATCATAAGTGATGGGGGTGCTCATTTTTGCAATCGTCCTTTCTGGAATTTAATGAAAAAATACTTGATTTTTCACAAAATTGCAACCCCTTATCACCCACAGACTAGTGGACAAGCTGAGTTAGCTAATCGGGAGATCAAATTAATTTTGGAAAAAATGGTGAACCCAGATCGCAAAGATTGGTCATTAAGACTAACTGATGCGCTCTGGGCATACCGAACTGCTTTTAAAACAATTTTGGGCATGTCTCCTTATCGATTAGTCTATGGAAAGCCATGTCACTTGTCTGTGGAATTGGAACATAGGGCATACTGGGCCATTAAAGCAATGAATTTTGACTTAGACAAGGCTGGGCTAAAAAGGAAACTTCAGATGAATGAATTGAAGGAATTGAGAAATGAAGCATATGAAAATGCTAAGATTGCTAAAACCAGGATGAAAATTTTTCATGACAAACACATTGTGCGGAAGTCTTTTGAGCCATCTCAAAAAGTCTTGCTATTCAATTCAAGACTCCGCCTCTTTCCTGGTAAGTTGAAATCAAGATGGGCTGGGCCTTATATTGTGAAAAAGGTGTTTGATCACGGAGCAGTTGAAGTGGAAAACCCAGCAAACGGTAATAATTTTACTGTTAATGGTCAGAGGTTAAAACCATTTTTGGAGGATTTTGTTAGAAATGTGGAAACCATTCTTTTAATGGAACCAGAGTACTCCTCCGAAATTCGCGCCTGCCGACACTCCTGTGGATCGGGTCAGGAAATATCAACTCCAACCCGACCCACTGGGGCGCCTTTATAAGGCGCCCACGTGTTCCCCAGCCGCCGCAGTTGGCCCCCCCCCCATTTTTCTTCTTCTTCTTCTTCTTCCTTTTTCTGTCTTCTGTTAGTCGTCGAGTCGCCGAGAAAACACCCATGACCACACACTCCACAAACACGATATTTTGCTTCATGTTTAGCATTTTAATCTTATATTTGCTCACGGGTGTTCTTCTCTTGTTCGCACTCACACATAAGGATTTTCAGCCTACCCGAAATCCGGATCTGCGCACAGATGAGTAATTTTTGGTGTTTTTATTTGTAGGTCTCAGCGGTGAACAGATCTTTACCATTCAACCGCGTCTCCACACTCAATGAACCGGTACATTCGAAACATTGGGGACAATGTTCAGTTTAGGTTGGGGGGTATGATCAGTTCATCAGTTCATTTTCGTTTATAGTTCAGTTTCGTTCATAATTTTTGCAAATTTTTTTTTTGTCGTTGTTGATCATGTTTGAACATTGATTGTATAAATTGATTATGCTTATGAATCAGCTTCAATCGTCTTTGTGACTGGCAGACGTAAAAGAACCAGATAGTGAGTCTTAAAATTTAGCAATCATGGATGTAAATCTGTTTTGGTTTAGCCTAGGAGTCCTACGTACTTTTCCATCTGATGTACATACCATGATCATGAAAAAAACAAGGTTAGTAAGGAAGGCTGAAATCAAAGAGAAACAAGCGAAACCCCTCTGTGGCAGAAATAGTTTTGCCAAACGCCGTCGTGCAAAAAGGCTTGGTGCCTGTAAACAGTGTGGCAGATACTTTCACGAAAGAAGGTACAACCAGTGTTCTGAACCAATTTCCGGTCGCGCACTTGATCGATTAGACTGGATAGTGAATGGGCTGAGTAAGGATTACCCTGATACGCCATGCTATTCCGGTACTGTGCTTAACCGATTTGTGAGAGAAGAAGTTGGGAGAGTTACTGGTTGTCCCTTTTACACAGACACAGAGGGAGACTCAGATTAAATAATTTTTTATAGGAAATATGTACTTTTGTGGGGGAGTGAATGCCAAAGGTCCGAATTTGTTGTAAAAAAAAAAAAAATGTAAAAACCTTTTTGTATAAATTTCTTTTTGATTGAAATGAAAATATGGGCCGAGTAAGGAATGCCCCAAAATACCAACCTGGAGCGTGGGTAGGGGTTCATCCTGAGACGCCTTAGTTTTTGAATTAAATTTGTGTGTTTTGTCTTCTTTGATTGTATATAGTGCAATAGGAAAAATTTTATTTTTGGATCAACGTTCGAACGCCAGGTAACGTTCGAACGTTGACTGCCTACAGTACTCAGCCTCTGATGAGCTTCTGCAGAAACTTGGAAGTACTGGGAGCTCAGTCCGTTCGAACGCCAATAGACCGTTCGAACGAGATTAACGTTCGAACGCCAATAGACCGTTCGAACGAAGAGTGCTTACAGTACTTTGGCCTCTGCAGAAACACAAAAGTACTGGGAGCTCATCACGTTCGAACGCCATACCACGTTCGAACGATCTTTTTAAATTTCTTCTACCCACGTTCGAACGTCACCAACGTTCGAACGTCACAACTCAGGCTATAAAAGCCTGGTTCGTCGTTTTCAACCAAAATCCCCAATTTTTTCAAAACCCTAGAATTCCCTGCCCCTCCACAGACCTCAACTTACCTTCATTCCCCAAAAACATCCAAATTCGACCTTCCCTAACCCCTCCCCACATCAAACATCATCAATCCCAGACCTAGAACACTAAGTTCCAGAACTTTTCAGGACCCTCCCATATCAAAAGAACGTTCGAACGCCATGCCAAGGATGAAGCTTCCTGCCAGGCGTGCTCCACCAGTAAATCAAGACCCAAACATGGTGGAAGAAGTGATAGAAGAAAGAGGAGGAAGGCAAAGGACCAAGAAATTCGACAAAACCAGATTTCCTAATGCCTTAAAGGCTGAAAGGTATGAGAATGTCTACCATAAACATGCTATTGTTTGTGAGAGGGATGTGGTGATTGATGATTTTGCTGAGATTGGGATAAAACAAGAAATGGAGAGAAGGGAATGGGTTTGGTATTTGAGAAATGGTGGAGACGCCGTTGTTGAATTGGTGCGGGAGTTTTACTCCAACGCCAAGATCATCAACGGCGCAATACGCACATACGTTAGGGGTACCCACATTGACGTGGACGAGGCGTACATTGTGGAGATAAGGGACGAGATACCCCGAGTACAAAACCCTACCTACCCACCAAAGAAGAATGTGGCAATGACTGTGGTAGGAAAGGAGTTGACTGGGATAGCTGACTTTTCTTGGGTGGGGAAGAAATTTTTTAAGCAAGGGGAGCTCATCGACAAGTATAAGATGTTTAATTTAATTGCGGTGTCGAACTTTGCCCCCTTGGGAAGAAAGAATGAGATTCTACCTGATATGGCCCAACTCCTATATGCCATTGGCAAAGGACACAACATTGACCTCCCATCTCTCATCCTGAGTGAAATGAAGAAGGGATGTGATGTAAAGAGGAATGCACTCCCTTTTGCGACTTTAGTGACTCAGATGTGCACGGAGCATGGGGTAAGGATAAAGACTGGGATGGAGATCCAGAAGCCAATGGGGCCACTGAACAAGGCTTCCTTCCGGAGGAGCCAAAGTCATAGTGGCGGCCCAGCGGCAAGGCAAGAAGAGCCCCCGGCCCAAGGAATGGATGAAGTGGAGGAAGAGTTGGATGAGATGGAGAGAGAGATAGAGAGAGAGGTAGGAGGGGAAGGAGATCAGCCAGCGGAGGCAGGACCTAGCACCAGCACCAGCACCCGACGCTCTTTTATGGACGTCCTGCTTAGCATCGAAGCTAAGCAGGACGAGATCCTTCGGTATTTGAGGGGTGGACAGGGTGGTGCTAGTGGCCAAGGAGGAGAGTGAGAGAGAGGAACTTCTATTTCTATTCTTGTTCCTATGCTTTTGTTTTATGTTTGTTTAAAATACTTCTTTGTATGAATTTCTTCTTTTATAGTTGTAAGTTTTTGTGTGGTTGTGAATGAATGAACCGTTGATGTTAAAGGATGATATTTTGAAATGAATGGTTCCATTTATCACTTTTATTTGGTTTTATACATTTGTAGATTTAGCATAGAAATTAAAAGGAGAAGGAATAAATGTGGATATAAGAATGCTTGCTAGAGTAAATATGCACATGATCGGTTTGACACCTCAATTTATTAACTAAGACTTCAAACCACATTTCTTGAAAAACATGGATGTTCTCTCTATACTTAAATTGTCATTTGTACATCGATATTTGTTATTTTAAAAGTACAGGAGGATCTGACTCGCAAATGGAATTGGTATATAACCGATACTCCCTGGAAAACCTGACATACACAGTGGAGATAACAAAGAACACCAGGGTGAGTTTCGAACCTAACAATGCTTTCGAGAGACAATCAATGTTTACTCAAGCAAATTCTTTTCAAATCTCAATTTTTGAATGACCTCATTAACCTTGCTTTGATTAACGCACTTAAAAGTGATCTATTGACATATCCCACACGGAACCATCACATACGACACATACATGTGCACATGCTTGAGAAATGATCTTAGGCCATCTTTGATATAATATTGAGCCTTAGACCTTTCTTTGAAAAAAAAAAAAAATTTCCCTCGTTAGCCACGTTTGAGCTATCAATGTTTAAAGTTTTCTTTGATAAACCTACATGATTACCAAACCACAGGAAAACATCCTTGACATACCTTGACTATCTAATTTTCTTACATCCTCTTTGTAAGATGATACAGAAAAAGGAAAAGAAAAAGGAGCATTCGAGATTATCATCCAAGAAGAGTTGATAGGAACAATTGAAACAAAACAGAAGCGAAAAGGCAAGAACTTGCCAAGAAAGTGAAAAAAATGAGAAAAATGAAAGAAAGAAATGTCATCTTTCGGCAAAATATCAAGAAGCTAGAAAGAGGTGTGCTATAATACGCAAATAACAGATAGCTTTTGAAAATCCCTGACGTCGTTTCGTTAGCCATTGACCTCTGGCCACGCTACAACCCATGCAAAGCCCTATTTGATCTCAAGTATGTTGCATGCATGCGTTGTTAATCACAATGGGGATATGGTAAATAGCATTCCTTTTAATTGCGTTGATATTCTTTCATGAGATTATGCCAAACATAAGTAGTTGCTTATTTAAAATTTCACTCCTTTCTTAAATAGTGCATGTGATTTTTCGACTGGCCATCTTCTGATCACATGATCTGTGAGAAACAAGTCACTATAATCAGAGTGAACCTTTGCTGAGAGTTTACTACGTGAGGTTTGTGAAATCGAAACTATCCATGGAAGGTGAATAAAAGGGAGTATTTGTTACATAACAATTTTTATTGCTTGAATGATCATTCCTATTGCATTGAGAATTTCAAATACCAATGTATCAAATGATAATTTTTGCATAGATTGAATACCTGTGAAATAAGGATGTGTGAGACATAAATCAAAAGTTGAAAATCTGGTGTCTCAACGACCATGATGCTAATTTACTTTAGACAGCATTCTACTATACACATCTGTTCGACTGAAGTTTGTGGGTAGCTTCTCTGGAAACCCTCACGAGACAACACTCGTCCGCTAGGGTAAACCTAGTGGTTCAAAAGCTTGTTGCATAAGCTAAATGCAACCGGATGACCTACGAAAATGGCATTAGGAGTATAATTTTCTTTTTCGTATTACTAGAGACTAGCAATATTTAGGTTGGGGAGTGTGATTAGTACTTAAACTTGACATATTATTATGACATTTTAAGACTAATTGTACTTTAATGGAGTTTAAGTGATGTCATTTCAGGCCCTAAACTGAACAAGGACCCAAAAACAACAAGTATCACACTTGGATGCAGTGCCAGTACATTATAGCCCAAAATTGGAGAAGCTTGGAACACTGTCACCACGTTCGAACGGCAATTCACGTTCGAACGTCAAACAAGACACTGTAGCAGACTCAGATGCTGAAGAGATGGCGTGTGGCAGCTAGGAAAGAAGACTGGAACTCTGAAGTACTTGAGTGTCACGTTCGAACGCCAACTCACGTTCGAACGTGCACTTGAGTGGATTGAAGACCAGACCACTGCAGAGAGTTGGTACTGCACTTCACAGGGGACCTACAGATCACTCGAGTGAAAGGGGTCAGAGCAGATCTGGCGTTCGAACGCCCTCAGTGCCAAAACAGAAGCAACGTTCGAACGACCTCAGTGCAAAAACAGAAAGAACGTTCGAACGCCAACTCACGTTCGAACGTCATCCACAGACTGGCTGCAGAGTTGTTGACTGTTCACTTGGACTTGGGCGGCAAACACTATTCTTTCACCCCCCCTACCTCCTCCTCTTGCCTATAAATACTCCCCTTGTTGGAGAGCTTGAGGAGCCAAGCATTGTAGGAAGTAGCATAGTGATGGAGGCTTAGACTCCCACTTTCATTGTAGTTAGTTCATTTTCCTTATGAAGTATTTATTTTAGAGATTAGTTTGGCTTTAGTCCAACATCTCTTGCTTGTTATAGCAGTAGTTTTATTCTTATGTTTATGTCTATGCTTTCAATTCTCATGCATAGAAGAGAGATAGCTCCCATCTTGGTTGAGGAAGCAACCCTCCAATCTTTGGTTGAGGAAGCCACCCTCCAAATGTGACTAGCTTTCTTCTACTTTAATTGTTCATGCATTTCACTTCCATTGCTTGAGCTTCCTTCTTTCTTAGAAGAGTGAAACTCTTCCACTTTTCTAGAGCTTGATCAAAGCCGTGAAGGGTGGAACGTGATTCACCCATTCTTTGGGGAAGATTTGCTCCGTATTTGTGTTACTCTATCTTTTAAAGTTCTCCACTTGGAGGGATGAGCATCACTCACTTTTCTAGCTTTACCCAAGCCATGAAGAGTGATTAGTTTCTCATTCACTCTTTAGTGAGAGGAGAAGGGCATGTATAAGTTATCCGAGAATTATATTTGTGCAATGTTCTTTTATGCTTAACGTTTATTTTCCCCTATTATTGGATGATTGATTGCATCTAGCAAAGCTAAGGTACTTTGTATAATTGTGAGCCCTTTCTATGACATGGATGACTCCTGCATAGAAAGACTCATCAGTTCAAGGCAAGTACCCCGGCTAGATCCTCATGACTACCCTTCAATCTCCCCCCTTATTGTACTTCACTAAAAAGAATGGACTATTAATATCATGATTGGATGTCTTGTAGAAACACTTGATTGTTTGTAGACGGGTTAAGTCTCGGCACAGACAATACTTGTAAACTTCTAGAAAGACATCGGAATCATGTTCTTAATTCTCACAAACCATCTTTATCTTCCGATTAACTTACTGTTGACACGGGAGTTAATTGAGTTATCAAGCACAATTATGACAAACCGGATAACTAACTACATGTCCAGATCCTTGCACTAAAGAGTGACTCTTTTTTTTATTAACATTCATTTCCTAATTTGTTAAGAAAATCTCCTGGAAAGAATCTTATATTCTGTCCAGCAAAACCCACATCTCACAGCAAATCCAAATCAAAAAAATGTTACCACCAAAAGGTCTCTACCACTGCTTACCTTAGAAATATCAACAAAAGTTCTCTGTGGATTCGACTCCGGACTCAAACCGGATTATTACTACAGCTTGACCACCTGCACTTGGGTGTACATCGGATAGATAGCTGTCAGATACTTCGTCTGAAGACTTTATTCTCTTCTTCCTTGGTCAGCCTAGTGGCTTTCTTGTAATGAGAGGTCTGATAAAATTTCAGATGTTGAATCCTCTTTAGGCTTTTCTATATCAGGAATACGATTAATGGAGTTGCAATAACAAAGTCTACAGAACTCCATCTTAAAATAATCCTCAATTTAATCATATACATATTCTGATTTCTTCTGGATTGCCATTAAGGCATGTGCACACGAGAAACCTCTAATCTGCCACTGACAGCACGAACAAAAATGCTTTTGCAAGTCAACCATCACTGAAATCCTCTACATGAACCTCAAATACAAACTCACTAGAACGACTAACATTCCAATGTCTTCCCATTGACAAATTTTCATTCAACAATTTCTCATACTCCGGCCATAGAATTGATGCCCACTAACTGCATTCCTCATTCCTGTTTGATATCATTTTCATTATCTTTATCTATATAACATCAATCATACAACAAACCGGCAAAAATCGTTCCTCAACAATCCAAACATTAAATGAATCTGCCACATTTGAACACACTTCCCTATAATGTTGACCCCTAAAATATGCATTGGACCAATTTTCATAAGGCAAATTGGCCAAAAATTCATGCAACAACGGTCCTTTTTTCGATCAGATATGAACGTGATCAGCCTTCCTTGTTGAATTAAAATGCATGCTAAAATCTCTAAGAACCAACTCTAGTTACACTCATTCTCAGAATCAACAACTGTAAATGCTAATGGGTAAAAACCTAAAGAAAAAACACACACAGTCAGCACAAAAATATATTTTAAACAATGTATCTGTGACACAAATAGTTACATAAATTCATATATTTAAAAATGTTTGACAAGCATCAACTATATTCACAACATACTCAATCAACAACCAATACCTAAATTAAACAACAAACAACAATAGGCACATAAGCAATAACTACTAACATTGGTTGCCATTCTTCCCAGTAGCAGTGAACAAATGTACTTGTTTTTCAAAAATGTACCATCAAGGAATAACATAATCCAACAATATTTTAATCCTTGTATATAAGTTGCGTACAAAATAAACAATATTGTGAAGCAGAAACTTTGGGGATCACACTCTAAAATACAATTACAACCCGGATTTGTTCGCATCATAGAATCCATATACCAACTCAACTGATTGTACGACAATGATTCATCACCGTGGACCTGACATTTTGTCACCTCCTTTCCATACCAAGTATTATGGTAGAGAATATCCAAACCATAGTATTTCTTGAAATCCTTAACCATCTCAATTGGCTTAATCAATGGTTTTATCTTTGATTTGCTCAACCAAAATAGACGAGACAATACTAGACCGCATCATTGCGCACCTTTTTGCTCACGATAAACACCTTTACATGAATGGACATTTTCCAAAATTTTAATATAGAAAAAACCATTCGCCTAACACACTAAAGCATGAACTCGCCAATTACAGCTATCAGTTATATTCTTAATACGCTCTGCAATTACCCTTATAAAGCCAAGCTCAATCGCATACTTACACAACTTGTCTCGAAAATCAACTGTGTTGCTCTCAAATTTCTATCCCACATGACTAATATAATTCTTCCATGAATCAGACATGTACGTACTCTTCACTGCATGACTGAATCTATCCAAAAATTCACTATCATCTGAAGATATTGTTCCATTCACAGAACACGACAAATCTACGTTGCTTCCATCACTCGCTTGACTCGACTGAACATTATTATGCAACACGTATAGATCAATGAATTTTGAATTTGTGAATAACTGAGACAACATCATAAGTCTAACATCCTTATCAGATTTAACCAAATATTTGTGGTTATCATCTATACAATAACTTACACTAAAAACAGATCCCTTTAAACCTTCAAAACTGGAAGTTATCTCATTACAAAGATCCTCATACGTACAACAATCGTTTAGAGCAACAACAAAAGTGACAAAATCAAACGTACACCTTGCAATCACAATCCCTTCCATCCTTTAACAACGAAATATTCAAACCGTTAAAATACATAAAAATGAACAACAGGTACATAACAAATAATCAAAATTTTGACACAATGGTTACATATCCATTCTTAGCAAAACTAATAAAATGAATATAAAAGGTAATGACGCTAAAAAATTCATGATCACACATATAGAAAAAACTGCATTAACGAACATAATAGGTACGCAATTAATATTTAAGTGTTCCATAGGTACACAACATATAAATCCACGACAAAAAACATACACGGTCATTCAGATATATTATACGAATATATACATCTGCGATATAGATACACCATTCTTTAATTGAGAAGAATATACATAAACGACATAACAAATATACAAACAAAATTACATATATGCCATTACACATATGTTAAACGCAAACATACATATACAACATAACATATACGATAGACATCATACACGATCATTCAGGTACAATATACAAATATTAAATATATTCACGAGATACATACATCATTATTTACTTGAAAAGAATATACATATACGCTATTACCGATACACAATTACACAATCTTAACTACTACGATAATTAATGTACCTACTAGATATAAGTTAAAGGTCTTCCAAATTGCTTGGTTCACGAATTTGAAATTCAAAACTGATATATAATACCACAAAATACTCAATAACAAACGATTAAAAAAAATTAAGTATATTTTAGATTGAAATTATGTGAAGAGGGCAAAATAGGTAATAAAAATATACTAACTACCCAACTCCTATATGTTAGCGTCATCACAGGGATCCGCATACAACATTTTTAAAACGTTGGAGGATCTTTTTATATATTAATAATCTGATTAAAATTGGTTTACCTAACCTAATTTATTATTGGGAAAATTTCAGCCACACCTCTCATAGTTTACTATATCTTCAAGGACACCCCCTCTATTATCAAAAATATCACTGACACCTCCTCTAGTTTATATTTAAACATCACTAACACCCCCTACCACTAAACTACCATTTCTAACAAAAAAATTAATCTAAATACCAAAAATGCCCCCACATAAATCTCAAGTAATTTTTCTACACAAAATTTTATTAAAATCCGAGCCGATTAAAATTTAATTTTCTACATATTAAAATTTGAACTAATTAAAATTCGATTATAGCTGAATAAATTTTATTTTTTTTAACGTATTAAAATTCGAGCCTATTAAAATTTATTTTTTACATATTAAAATTTGAGTCGATTTGAACTCTACACGAGTTGTTAGCGCCAGTTAAAATTCGCTTTCGAGTCGATTAAAATTTATATTTTTTTACTTATTAAAATTCGTGTCAATTAAAATTCGATTTATTAAAATTTGATTCAATTAAAATTTATATTTTTTATGTATTAAAATTTGGGTTGATTAAAATTCAATACGAGTTGATTAAAATTTGATTTGAGTCGATTAAAAATAATTTTTATTTGGCTTAAATAGAATTTTAATTAGCCCAAATTTTCATACGTAAAAAATATAATTTTTAATTGGCTCAAATTTTAATATGTAAAAAAATAAATTTTACTTAGCTTGAATCAAATTTTAATTCACTTGAATTTTAATACGTAAAAAAAATTAGAAAACAGATGGGGTCTCATTGAAGATATACTTATCTAGAGGGGGTCTCATTGAAGATATACTTACCTAGATGGGGTGTGGATGAAGTTTGTTCTCAAATATATCATGAGCAATTTAGTAAAATTGTATTCTAGTTAATATTTTTAATCTGACAGGGGTGTCATTGAAGATTCAGAAAATAGAGAGGGATGTCTTTGAATATATGATAGACTAGAGGGGGTGTGGTTGAAATTTTCCCTTTATTATTCAAATTATTAGACATTAGGGTTTTACTGTTTAAGAGACGGTCCCAGGATTGGGACTTGTAAACCCTAGCCTACCTCAATGGGGTTTTAATTTGGGAAATTTACACAAATTCCACAAGCTCTCTGTACGGTTAATCTACAATGGAAGACGAGCCCTTCTTGTATGATGCCCTAAGCCCCCTCTCCACCGCTGACCAGCCACCGCCGCCGCCGCCGTCCTCCGACGACTCCGAACCCTACGTCGTGTTGCGTAATCAAATTTCTCTATCTTCTATTCGATGCCCCTCACTGGAAGTCGCCGCACCCGATTACTTCTCTCTCGACGTCGACGCCGTTGCTGAGGAACCGAGCGAGCCTTTGATTTATACTCCGTCTCCGGCACCGATTCGGGAAACGGAGCGGAGGCTTGAGGGGAATTGGTTTCGGGCCAATTGTCGGTTCAAGAGCCCCATGCTTCAGCTACACAAAGGTATCAATATTGCTGTAGATTGTTTTACTTTGATACTAAACGAGAACCTTGTGTACTCATATTTTAAGTTTTTAACCGTGCCGGTGATTTAGAATTAGTTGGCAATTTCTATGACAATATTGACTTTGATTGTGAAGCTAAACTGATTACTATGAAGGGGTTGGTAATTTCAATTGCTGTTTGTTGGAGATTTTTACTTTTATTTTGATATTTGGTTGAGTTCCAATGCTGTTAACGTTCCACCTATTCATATAAATACATTACCTTTATAGGAGCTACTTGAAGAATTGTTGGGTTGTAGGGTCGGATTCCAATAATGTTTAGGCATGTGGAGATTGGATAAGTCCTGAATTTCCCTGGCACATATGACATGATTTGATTTGTTGCTTTGAGGCAACCGTAGTAATTTCAGGAATCAGTGGACTACAATTTTGTTAGGAGTGTTTTTTGTGGCTTGTTTCCTGACCAAGGATGTTGCAGAGATACTGGATTTCTGTGATTTCCTCTCTCCAACTCCAGAGGAGCAAGCGATCCGCCTTGCAGCTGTAGAAAGTGTCTTCGGTGTAATTAGATATATCTGGCCTAACTGTAAGGTATGTTCCCTGGATTTCCTGTCATATATAGATTTTTTTTTTTTGAAGAGGTCAAGATCGTTAAATGTTAAATTTTTTATATTGCATTGCAGCCAGAAGTTTTTGGGTCATTCAAAACAGGTCTTTATCTTCCATCTAGTGATATTGATGTAAGTTTGTTTCTTCCTGCTAGTTATTTATTAGTAAGGAATTTAGGGACAGTCGTTTATGGTTTATTTCAGAACCAAGAAAGTTAAGCTATTTGAACTAGTAATTTCTTCAAAGAAAAGTATGTGATTTAATTATCTCTTGGAATCCTAATGATTAATGCAGAAGATATTGATTATTGCCAAAAAGAAAGTTGAGGGTTTCAAGCAATTACATTTGTTGCAAGAATAAATTTCATTTGTTTTGATTATGACATATTTGCCTGGAATTCACAGATTCTTTTACTCATAAGCATGATTTTTCTTCATGTGCTGAGGAATGAATCTATTCAAGAAATTTTGAAGATTTATATTAAGCTTAAGCAAGAGGCTGATTGCTGAATTTCAGGTTGTAATTTTGGGGTCAGACATCAAAAGTCCTCAAATTGGCTTACATGCTCTTTCTAGAGCCCTATCCCAAAGAGGCATTGCAAAGAAGATACAGGTGTGCCTCTTTAAACAATTAGAATATCAGGATTTTCAATTTTTACCATCTGACTATTTTCTGTACCAGCTGTTTTGTTATTTTGTCTTTTTTTTATTGTCTATAGTTTTCTTTGTCTGTATCAGGTGATTGCAAAGGCTCGTGTGCCAATTATCAAATTTGTGGAGAAGAGAAGTGGTGTTGCATTCGATATAAGGTTTGTAGTGCCTAACTGCCTATTCTATTTTTTATGACACATTTTTCCTTCCTTCGGTTTTCTGTCTGTACGGTTGCATCCTTGATTTGAATAGTTCATGAGCCCCAAAGTTCAGAAATGTTACAGTTTGATATCTCGAAGGAGATATTATGCGAAGATGTTGATGGTCATTGACCCAGTAGTGTTTGGAACTAAAATGATTATCTTAAACTGTTTCTAGGTTATATTGTCAATACGCATAGTACATTTCAGTTGAGTTATGGTTTACTCTTCTCTCCACTTTTTTTTTTTTTTCAACAAACTTGTTACTATCAAGTTTTTAATGCACAACATTGTTTGGATATATAATGGTTGATGGCTTGAGTGTCAGAATAGCAACAAATTCAGTGCATCAATTTCTAAGTATGAACCTGGCTGCTTTGCAAACCACCAGGGCCATTACGTAGACTAGGTTTTCATCTTAATGCATGCCAAAAGTATATTATGGCTTGAGAGTCAGAATAGTTACAAAATTCAGTGCATCATTTTCTAAGCATATTGGGCCTTGCTGCTTTGCAAAATGTCCAAGACCATTAAGTAGGCATTCTTCGCCTATGTTTTCATGTTAATGCATGTCAATGAGTATATTATTGTTTGTTCGCTTATGTCAAATTACTTGTTATTCTTATACTGAGAAGTGCTTCAGTTGATTTATTTCTCTTGGTCACAGTTTCGATGTGCAAAATGGACCAAAAGCTGCTGAGTTTATAGAGGTTTATTCTATATCTCGTTTCTTAGATACTATACTTGAATGTTATTTACGTTGTTTTGATTTACGAATATATATGGTTCTCTTTTCAGGATGCTGTATGTAAGTGGCCTCCATTACGGCCACTGTGTCTGATATTGAAAGTTTTTCTTCAACAAAGAGAGTTGAATGAGGTGTAGTTTTATTTTCACTTTGTTGTAGCTAATGTGTTGGCCACCTTTCGGTTGAATCTGCCTCATATTGGACTCCTCTTATTATGAAGGTATATTCTGGTGGAATTGGTTCCTATGCGCTCCTTACAATGCTCATAGCAACGATGCAGGTAATTGGCATTAGAATCTGTAGTGGAATGTTGAATATAATGTGACTACATTGTGCTATATCTGGCAAGTTATAATTTGGAACATCAAGCCGATGAAATGATAAAAAAGTTAATAATCTCCTGATTGATTCAATTTTGAATTTGTATGTACTTTGGATAGTTTATCTTGTTTTCTTTTTTCGGAGGTCTCTATCTGTGTACAGCACAATTGGACTTGGGCTGCTTGCTGTCTTTGGCACTTCTTGGTGGTTTGTTAATTGTTACCCTTCAAGAAAAAAGTGATTGCAACGATTGATGGATGACAACTAGACTACTAAGTACAACATGAACATGATACACTGTACCTGTAGCATTGTTACATTGTCTTTTTTTTTTTTTTGAATATTATTGTCTGATACTATCCTAAAAGCGTCGCTGATCAGAAGACTTACTATCCTAACAGTCTCTATATAATGGAGTAGACAACCATTCTCCTTCTGTTGGATGTTAGTTTTTCAATACGTATTGTGAAAAATAGTTAAGACTGATTTTCAATCTTTTCTGACCATGTTGTAAAAAAAGTCGTGTCCAGTACATAAGGCTCCCGCATATTGCCTGTGGGGGAAAGATTAATGGTAGGTAAGCTTACCTCCATTTTTTGAGTGGCTGATTCCCGGACTTGAGCTATGTATAATGATGAGTTGTGCGCTCCTCCTTTCCCTCTCCACTTCCTTTCCTCACCAAAATCTTTTTTCTTTGCTATCAATTTTTCTCTTTGGTTAGGAAAGGTACTTTTCTACTTTTTAAGGTATGTCGTACGTGTCTACAAATGCCCTAAAAGTTTTAACTACCAGTCCCAATTTCAAGTATTTTGGTAAAAAAGAAAAAAGTTAAGACTTCTATTTATGGATACATTCAGGACAGATTAAAAGTGACCATTTTTTTGAGAATTGTGGATGTCTACCAGATGTCCAACAATTTTCCAAAATGACGTGGAATTATCTTTGGTGCATAGCTTTGTAAGAATTATATTTTATGTTTCTATTTTTAATTTTTCTGATGTAATAGAATCTTGGTGTTGGACTATTAGTCTGTGTAAGGTTCCCTTTAATATATGGTGCTATTATTCATTCATCTGGCAATTCTAAGAGGATTGTGTACCTAGCTACACACTAACTTGAGAATTTCCGGCTATGCTTATTATTTTTTGATTTATGGTTACTAGAATATTGATTGAAGATAGGCCTACAAATGGTTCGCTCACTGGAAATAAAGATCCATGAGGTTGCTAGAGTGAAGGAAGCGATCAGCCTTGGTGAAACCTGAGTTTTTTGAGGTTTTAACCAGGGATGTGTTTTTGAGATTGAATGATGAGATGAAAATATTAAACACTATGTGTGACTGACGTTTTTTAGTGCTGCCTTTGGAGCTGTAGTCCTCTGTGATAATCATCTTTAGACACTAGTTTGTCAAATAATTGTTGCTGCTTTTTGAGGGATCTTTTACTGCAGTTTGTTGCTTTGAAGGTGTTCTGGTCTGCCATTCAAAATATGGAAAAAAAATATTTTTGTGCACCACTTCAAAGCCAATTTCGTCTTTACATAAATTGTTGAATAAAATCAATTATCAGTTCCTTATGCCCTATTGATTAGCATCTTTGATCTTTTGATGATTTCTTGCTTTTTCTTTTGCATTTTATCATGCAGAGTCGCAGTGATTGCCAAGCTTCTCCTGAACGTAACCTGGGAGTGCTTTTGGTATGATTCCCCTAGCAACTAGATTACTTATTTTTTGCTTTTTTGTTTGGCTAAGTTGTTGAAGTGGCACGTATTTATCATCATGATATGTTGAGCATTGACATTCCTGTCTAAGTTTGATAGTTCTATTTAGCATATCATCATAAGAAATGATATAAGTTGTAACTGTATGAATTTCTACATTCCCACTTATGTTGGTGTTTATTGTCAGGTCAACTTTTTTGACATTTATGGACGCAAACTGAATACATGCGACGTTGGTGTATCTTGCAGTGTGGGAGGCACGTTCTTCTTGAAGAGTTGTAAAGGGTGAGAGATCTTTGTGATATACATATAACTTGTGTCCGAGTCTGGTCATGCCATTAATAACTTCTCAAAATTTGATTATTGCTTCCTTGTGTCTTTCCTCCTCCTTTAGGTTTTCAATTAAAGCACGACCATTTCTTATCTCCATTGAGGACCCACAGGTTACTTGCAAAGTTATATTTTGTTGGCTATGTTTTTTCCAGAGGGATATGTTTAGAGTCTCAGAGCACATCCATGGGGGTGTATTCTGACCGAAAGACTTGATATTCTTAAGTTTGTTATTCTTGTTTTGATTTAAAGTTGGGCTTCTTTCTCTTGGTTGGCTGGCTATGTCCCTGTAGCATGTCTGGGATGCCTAGGCAGGATCCAAGAGAGATTGGGGTAACCTTTACCCCCAATTTTGCTGTTTGTTCAGTTCAAAACTAGGGTGGTTATGCAAGGTTGTTTTGTTCCTTATCTTGAAATGATGGGCTTGCATTGCTGCACTTTTGGACTGAATGAACAGTAAAATGGGGGCATGGGATGACCTTTGCTCTCTAGCAGCAATATTGTTTTCTACTGAATATTGATGTGATATATTTTTGGTAAAATAGGCACCAGAGAATGACATAGGGAAGAACTCCTTCAACTATTTCCAGGTGAGTTCCTCCATGGTTTCATTTTTCAACACTTGCATCAAAATGCCTCTATAAAGTCATCTTAATTATCGTGAGGATGAGGACCATCCTAACAATCTGTGCTTTTTGAATTTCTATTATATGTGAGATAGAATATATGATCTTCTAATTAGGAAAAAAAATGATATGTAATCAATCTGTTCCTCAATAATTTGTTCTGGGGAATTAATGATGTATTAGGAAAATAGATTGCCAAAGACGTGTGTTAGGGTTTCACAAGCCTCAGGTATATGGTCCTCGATGATTTTTTTAGAGCTCTTGTGATTGCTATTGTGTTGCAATCCTGTCATTGAATCCTTCATGATGCCACATATGCTGGCATTCGGAAAAAAATGGATTATTGGAACTGTCTTGGTGCAACTCCTTTCAGGTGAATCAATACTGTAATTGTTTTTCCGCCTGCACAAGTGGGTAATTGTAATATTGTTTGGCAAATGATTGTAAAAGGGAAGTTCTTTCTCCTTGCAAAGTGACTGTCAGTTAAAATTAATATGGAGTTTATCTACGTCATGACTATGGTTTGCTATTTTAATTCCCGCCAAGGACATGATTTATTCTCAGTGAGGAAGGGTGGAAACTCAAATTTGTTTTTAAACTTGCCTGCCCTCCTTTTGACTGTTAACTACATTTGTTTACTCTATTTGCTTGCTACAAATCAGAATAATCTAATTAAATCTGCCTTCACTGTCACAAGAAGCTCATTTCGGTCTTCAGTTTGTTTGCTTTGAAGAAAAACCATAATAATAATGCATGAATACCTTGACCTGATGTGTGATAACTTCTATTGGTTTTTGCTCCTGCAGGTTAGATCTGCTTTTGCTATGGCTTTCTCAACGCTGACAAATGCCAAGACCATTTTGGGCCTGGGCCCAAACAGGAGCATTCTTGGTACCATAATAAGACCAGACAAAGTACTGTTGGAACGAAAAGGGGGGCCTAATGGCGAGGTGACATTTAATAACTTGCTTCCAGGGGCTGGAGAACCATTGCAGCAACAGTGTAGTAATCAGCAGGGGATCTATTGTAATTGGCAGATAGATGATGAAGAACCACCGCTGCCCCGAGGAAATGCTATTGCGGAGGCTAGTAGTGCTCAGTCCTCTGGAAAGAAGAGGAAGTTGTCAAAGGAAAAGAAGGTTGTTAAAAAGGTGAAGGAAAATGGGGATTTGGGAATGGTCAGACATCAAGAAAATGGCTCTAGGAAGGAGAAGAGTGTGAAGAAGCAGCGTTGGAGACATTATGGTAATGGTGGGGAAAGCACTGGTTACAGTTATCATGGTGGGGGTTCGCCATGGAGTCGCACCTGTTAATTACCTTCTCGAGCGGGGTGCTCATTCATCAGTTATCCCATAGAATCTGGTATGAGCTTGGTTCATATAAGATTGTGTTTTTCGGTGATCATAGCTGTTGGAACAGGTTTTGTTTGGCTTGGGGAGGTTTTGATCCGAGGTGTGGAGGATGAGGATCCACAGAGAGCTTCGGGTTGGATTTGATGTCCTGTAGATTCTTGTCAAAGAAAATAGACCCTCTGACGCTTAAGTCAATAACTTCATGTGAGCTCGGGTCGAAAAGTAATGCAACATGCTCATGTGGGAATCAGTGTGACACTTTGAGGGAAGTTAGTTGTCTTACTGATTTAGGAGTATTTATAAGGATGCTTGTGGGCGAGTGTAGTATTAGTTTGTAATCAGAGGCAGGGCATGGCTGTATTTTAGGCAGGGTAAGGTGACAAACTGAACCGATTGGACAGGAGGAATTAATACGCCTGACACAGCTTCAAGTCCATGCAAGCCAGGAGTCACCATGCCTCCTTCATTTAGACAACACTCTTAACTCTTGTGCTTGTAAATCATGATTACAACTAATACTACACTCACCCACAAACATCCCTATAAATAGCCCTCATAAATGAGAAATAAAGGCAAGTAACTTCCATCACACTGTCTCTCTAATTCCTAAGAGCAATCATGTACTATACTATTACTAACCATGCACATTTACTTCTTGCATTTTTTTTTGACTTGACCTTCCATACACGTACCAACTTGAGCGTCAAAGGTATTTGGTCGGCAACAGTGTCACATCTGATAGCTCCTTTTTTTTTTTGGACAGGAATGTACTGCACATCAAATCCAAAGAGAAGCACTCTGTGGATCTTCCACATCTCGGATCGTGACCTCCGTGAGCTGAACGAAACCTGTTCCAACAATAGCAAAAATGATCTGCTGATCACCCAATTCAAGTTGCAGAGTCGCGGTGTCAGGATTACTGCTGCAATTTCATCAGTAGTTCACCTTTTGCACCGACTTTGATTGGAAGAACAGTTTTTGGGGCCTTATGGTGCTTAACTGTGGAGAGGGGATGGGGGATAGTATTATACCATGGTTGAAGCTCATCATGGCTTCAATGTTGAGTGTACAATTTTAGCGATGTGGTGGTTTTTTGTTTTAGTGAGCATTTGAGGCTGTGTAACCAATTATTACGTTCAAAAAACGCTGCCACCCAGTCAGATATCTCTCTCTCTGTCTCTCGTAATTGGCAATGTATGCAGGTTGGCCATGGTGATTTTAGGGGCTGGGCGATGGTGGTTGGTGGGGCTGGGGGTGGGAGCTGGATGTAGACTAGGTGTTGGGGATTTGGTGGTGGGTAGGGTGGAAGTGGTGGATCTTGGGATTTGTTTGTTTGCTTTTTCTAAGATGGTTGGAGTTTGGCTGTTTCTTAAGTTGAAGTTTTAAGAAACTTTGAAAATATTTAGTTAGACCCAACCAAAAATCAAAGCACAAATCTTTATCGATATGGATGTGAAGTTAAAATGGTTGAAACTCACATGGCACTGAGCTTCTAAGATAAAAAATGGCTCCATCATCAATACCACATTCCTATCCTAGAATTGCATCTTTAGTATGTATTTGTCTCCAAAGAAGTCTAAGTTAAGATGTATTTATCAAGGATGTTAAATGTTGTTTGTATAATCTGATCAATGTTGAATGCACTGGAGTTCATATTGTTGTAACAATAGTTGGGACTGTAAGCCATACTATGAGACTAATAGGTATGCTAAAACGAACAAAATAATATAAGAGAACCATATTAAAATCGGAGTAACCCATAAATAACCAAAATATACTTCTACAATTCTACAAATCCATCAAATAATTAACGACGGAGGACTGACCCGAAATTAAAGATACTCATGTTGAAATGTTACTTCACTGAAATTAGCAAAATGATTTTTGTATGAGGTGAATTTATAAATGGGGAATCAAGACTGATCTCAACAAGCACCAAAATATCAAAAAAATTCGCACCAGGGCTTGATTTGATTTAGATGAGTAGCTAAACCTTCACAAAATTAGTTAGATAGTAAAACTCCTTGACTAGTTAAGATGAGTAGTTAAACCTTCAACAGAGGATTCCAACGACATTTAGTCAAAGAATAATTGCTAACTCCCAACTTTGTGAAGTAAACATAAGTGCTTCACTTATAGTAATAGATGGTTTGATACTACATAAATCTTAGTTCTTCATTCCCTAACGTTCTCCAAGCCTATTACATACAAGAACAGATCATCCTTCACATCACTTCAATAGATTTTAGTCCTACATTATCTATCCTCTCCTTGGTAAATTATATGGTGTATGACAACATCACGTTTCAATAAATGTAAACAAAAAAAAAAAAAAATTGATCAAGGAGTTTCATAGGAACTGGAAAATGTGTCCTTAGCATGGCTTTGTTGTCACAATAAGATAGTGTGGAGCATCAATACCTTCCCAAACTTACAAAAAAAAGACTACGGGCCTGTTTGGTTTGTGTTTACAAAAATTTTTTGTTCTCAAATCTTTAAAAACAAGAGAGATGCTGTTTGGTTAGATTTTTTGTTCTCCAATTTTTTGAAAATTCTGCGAATTGAAGTATGATTTTAGAGAACGACAAAATGGTGTTCTCATTGTTTTCTAAGGCAAAATAAAAACACGGGAAACACTCATCTCCAAATTAATGAGGTCTCCCCTTCGAGTTTCGTTGGAGACAAAAAATGGTGACTGCAACTTTTCTTCTCCACCACTCTCACTTAGCTATCTCTCTCGCAACTTTCCTTCTCTCCCTCCCTCTCTCTAATCCAGGTTCAGATTTGTCTATATACACAGATCTGTGCACGTCTGTGTGCGTGAGTATAGATTTGAGCACATACCTATAGCCTTCTATCTCTTTCATGCAACCCATCTCATCTCTCTCTGTGTGCAACATATCTGTATAGATCTGTGTATATATACAGATCTGTGTTCAGATATGTATCTGTGTTCCATTTGGTAACATGATAATAGCACTTCCGGAGTCTTCAATCAGGTTTATAGAACCTGATATTTTATTTACATTAGCTTCGACTAACGTTAAGTTGGAGAAAAATCTTTTATGTTGAAAGATTATATGGGTTGTGCCACTGTCTACTAGCCATGCATCTTCACCACTCATTTCAGAATTGAACAGTTGGTAAATAGGGTCCATTCTTTTTCATTCATAAAAACAAAGTCACAATAAGCTTAAATTAAAATAAAACATCAAAAAATAAAGGAAATTCATGCTTAATAACTTAGAAAAGATAATACGATAAGGAAAATAACACTAATCGATGTGGACATTCCCATCACTCATCAAATGATCAATTTTTCCATTAAGGATCGGCAAAGAAATCAAAAACATCAAGGTGAGTTATGTCCATTGGATAGAGAACATCAAAGCAAGTAAGATCCACTGGTTCACAGTGATCAATGAAATTTGTTTCTATCTTTTTTCCTTTTTCCTTTATAGATGTCTTGTTAAACTCGGGTAAATTAAAATTTTTATGAAATAGGGCAAAATAGTAATTTATCACCACGGTACGGGTTGAAAACCCAAATTTTTCTAGAACTCGGATGACGAAACAGACCTCACGTTGGATTCGTCTCTCGAAATCTAGTTACCTAATCAATTTTTGTTGAATTCCGAGACCGTTGAATTTTTTGCATTTTACGATGCGATCGGGTGCCGCGTGACGTAAATAAACGAGATCGGGAATTAAATTCCGAAAATTGAAAAATAATTTAAATTTAGTTCAAATAAAAATATTTTGAACTTGAACCGGAACGGAATTTAATTGATTCGGGACAAAATCGGACCCGAAAAAGGAAGACGTGTGGCGCAACGTGGGGCAAGTGTTCTAGGAGTATAAATAGGGGAGAAAATCAGATTTTCTCCCCATTGTTCAGCTAGTTTTTTACGTTGAAGAGGAAGAGAAGGAAAAAATGAGGATTCTCAACTTCTCTCTACAATCTACGACTCTACGTTCGTCGAATCGACACGGGCCAAGAACAAATGTTGTTCTATACGACGAGGGCTACATTACTAAGAAGCACGAACTTTGACGAAGTTCAAATGACGGGATTTGGGGAAATCAAGGGCTAAGACTTGATTTAAGTTATTGAAGAATTGTACCACGTGTTTTACGCTTCAAGAGGTAGGGTTCCTTTCCTAATTAGGTTTATTTCCAACCTTGGGTTGATATATGAAATGTGTAGGGTGTTAGAAATGTAATCTCATGTATAGCACATACCTATGGTGTTTGAAATGTGGGAAATAAGTATTAAGAATAGTTAAAATCAATTCTAGCATGAATTGGGTATGTAGAAATTACTTCTTGTGATTTCTTGAGAAATGTGATGATTTGGAGCATATTATGTGATACATCATTTTCTTGCCTTGAACGTGTGTTTGATTAAATGCCTATATAGATTAAGTGTATTATTTACATTGATTATGTTGTAACATGTTTGAGATTTGATGTTGGTAGATGTTAGTATATGCATATGATATATTGACATTGAGATTTTTGATGGATATTGAAATATTCATAATGTGCTCATGACTTATTGAACATGGTTGAAAATTATAATTGTACATGTACATTGCATATGCACGGATAGCATCACATTCATGGGGCATTTGACATGAGTGTGGGTGTGTGTGCATGTTTTTAAATCAAACACCATTCTTGGTGGTTGAGGCATGGACTCGGGAAGGTTGGACCTAGGTCCGGCTGAGTTGCATGGTTGCATGAAAAACTTGTGTCAGGTATAGCAAGCAGGGCTAGATTCTCTCTTAGGTGCAAGACCCAATTACTGGTTTATACACTTCCGCCGGCGAAAGTCCAAAAAAATGTATTAGTGTGCGAAACCGATGGTGAGACACCAAAATCCCGCTACCCAACAAAGACACATGGTTTATTTTAAAAGGTCATTGGATGTGTAACATCAATGGTGAGGGCTTGGAATGCCAAGATTCATACATATGAAATTGCATGGGTTATGGGAGTCGGTAAAAGTTCGGGTTGAGTTGCATGTGTGAGTCTCACCTCATATCATGACATGACATAAAAGATTCCATTGTTGAATTGCATATTCTTGAATGAAATAATTGTTGCTTGTGGTTTGCATGTGAACAATTCATATGCATCTAGGTTGGGGAGTAGCCTCTTTAGGAGATACTCTATTGAGCGTGACTCATCTTTTTTGGGGATAACATTTCAGGTGCGGGACATACACCGGTGGACGACTCTCACTCGGGCCCTCATTGTTGAAGAAAAGCCGAAATGTGGCTTTTAAATCATGTTGTGTAAAACTAAGACGTAATTTAGTTTTTGGGTTTGTAATATTATGAAAAGAATTGTACAAGAACTCATATGAACTGCATTTTGTTTAAAAATTGATGTTATATGAGTTTGGGTTGATGTTGTATAAGGTTGGAATGAATTGAAATTGAAAAATGATGGAATCGAGAGAAAACTGGGAAGACTTACCTGTAGAACGACGAATTCTTCTATCGGTAGAACTTTTCCAGTAGGTTTTTCCTACTGGTAGAATGTTGAGTTTTGCCGGTAGAATATTTCCAGTGAGTTTTCCTACCAGTATAACTTTTCCAAAAGGTTTTCTTACCGGTAAAACATGGACATCTTCTACCGGTAGGTTTTCCTCAAATCTCAAAATTTAAAATGTTTTGCTATGCTTTCGGGCCTTGAGTCCTTTTATTTTAAGGGGGTAAATGGTGTTATATTAAGAGTAAATTAATGTATATTGGACCTCGGATGGGTCATGTGATTGAAATGTGCACAAGTTATGTGTTTGGGAGTGCCCAGTACAAGGGAGACTTTGTCCAAACTATGTGTTGTCTGTGATCTAGGTAAAAAGGGATGTTGTACCGTGGTGTCGGGTTATGCGGTATTTACGGGTATTTCTATGGGTTGATGGGTGATCAACGGATTTACAAAGGACCCCTGATTTTAGGGGCGTCACATGTCTGGTAAAAGTCCACCAAATGTTTGGGCGGACGACTGGTATGTGACCAAATCCTTTCATACCACACCTATGACAAACTTCTTCATAGTTCTTGGGTGGTTTATTTAGCAAACCCTTCCATTTATGTTAGTTTTCATTTTTGTTTGCCCACTTCTGGTGGTAAGGTGTATTCTAATGACCACGGTGTCGATTATCATTTTTTACCATGACCACATTTCTTATCACAACCATGATATGAGGCGGCATTCGCATCAAGTAATACTATAAAACCGGTAGGGCGAGATTCATGGTTTTTCATCAAAAACTCATTATTTTGTTCAGTCTCAAAAAGACATGATATCAGGTTAGAGTATTTAGTGAACATGCGCTCTCTATATTGCTGCTACAAGAGCACATTAGAGGCGTGAAAAGTAGAGAATATTTTCTCTAACATGTCTTTATCAGTAATTGTTTCTCCACATAGTGTCAATTGTGAGCTGATTTTGAATAGTTTCGAATTATAATAACTCACATTTTTAAAATCTTGCAACCTCAGGTGCATCCATTCATGTCGAGCATTTGAAAGTATAACAGTCTTTTGGTAGTCATACCATTCCTTTAATTTATCCCAAAGGACAAGTGGATCATTTTCCGTGAGATATTCGTTTTTCAATCTTTCAAGAAGATGATGACGAATAAATATCATTACCTTTGTGCTATCCTACAGGGATACGGTATTTTGTTTTTTGATAGTATCACCAATATTCATGGTTGTCAAGTTGATTTCAGCCTCAAGGATCCAAGAAAGATAGTTATTGCCCGAAATATCAAGAGCGACAATCTCAAGTTTTGTGAGGTTCGACATGGTCTAAATATGATTAAAAAAATCTATTTAGAATTAAAAAAAAAATAGTATAAGTAGCAATCTAAACATGTAAATATAAAAGATCAAATTTAGCATTAGTGAATCAAAAACACCATCCATATAATATTTCGTCAATGAAATATTTAATGAACTAATCTATCTATGATTGTAAACCATTACATACATAACTAAAAGATGATGAATAAATTATCAATGAACCTATAAGATTGATTTAGACAAATCTCTGTTGGAGCTTGTATTATCACATGCAATTTATTAAAAACTCTTCAGGAGCTTGGTTCATAAAATTAAAACAGCATCACACCAATGATAATAAAACTACAATCAAAATAGATATAAGGAATGAACACAAAATGAATATAATATTGATTATAGTAGTAATGCTTACCACCTACCGCAAAAAATCAAAATTTTAATTCTGTATAGGTTGAAATTGGATCTCCCTTTTATGAGAGAAAGAACAAGAGAGGAAAAGTCTCGTGCTGATAACGTGTTGTGAAAGTAAGAGAACTATATAGACTACAACGAGAATATATATATACTAGAGAAAGAACTTCTCAACTTGTGTATTTCTCAATGTAGTGAAGACCTTTTTATAGGTCTCAAATCATAATGATCATCAAATACAATATTAACTTTAGGTAGAGGTTATAGAGTCAAATACTAATACCTATTAAATTGGTAGGGTAGAGTTCATCCATATCTATATATAATATATTTACAACACCCACAGATTTTTGCAAAGCTCTCACACAGACAGATTTTTGCAAAGCTCTCACACAGACAAATTTTTGGTGTAAAAACGTTCAGACCCACATAGAAAGCTTAGACAAAATTGTTTTTTAAGGCTCACACACACAAAGAAGTATTGTTTTAAAAACACACCCACATAGACTCTCAAAGACATATAATTTTTTTTTTAGCAACACACACATAGAAAGTTTAAGACGAATTGTTCAGGCAAAAAAATTCAAGATGACTGAGGGGAGCGAAATCACACACCCACATATTTTTTGAAGCACAAACACAGATTTTAAAAAAATAGCCACAATGCGGCGAGCAAAAAAAACAAACCCATAGATTTTTGCAAAGCACTAACACAGATAGATTTTTGTGTTGTTAAAACACTCAGTCCCACATAGAAAGAATTCATCATAATTGAACAAAAAAATTAAGTAAAGAAAAACAAATATTGAATGTGAAGGAAGAACAAAAGCTAACGCAAAAGCTAGGAAGAAAGACGTATCGTTTTGCGCAGAGGAAGACAGAGGAAGCTTCTTGCGAAGTCGATGAACTGTGTGAACGTGTCACTATAAAAAAAGCTCTCGTATTGGGGGGAGGAAGACACGGGAAGCTACTTGCGGCGCCGACAAACTATGTGAATACGCCACACTATTAAAAAAGCTTTCCCTATGTCAGAATTTAACACCAACGGGCCTTTGGTTCAATGGTATTCCTTATCTTATGAAGGCTTTGTCTTCTTAAGGTTAAGGGTTCAAATCCCCCTTCCCCTTCCCCTCTCCCTCTCCCTCTCCCTCTTCCCCCTCCCCAAAAAAGAAAAAAAAGAAAAAAAAAAAGAATTTAACAAAAAAATTAGTTAAAGAAAATCAGATATTAAATGTGAAGTAGGAAGAAAAACCTATCGTCTTGTATCGAGGATGCTAGTCGACGAGGAAGACAGAGACAGAGGAGTCATAGATTTTCGTCGGCGAGGAAGATAGAGGAAGCCACAAGTGAGAGAGAGAGAGAGAGAGAGAGAGAGAGAGAGTGTGTGTGTGTGCATACAGTTATGGGAGAGAGAGAATTATAAAAGTCGTGGTTATGTGAGAGAGATAGTTATGTAGGTGGTTATAGGAAAGAGGTGGGTAGCACCGTAGCAAAAGCGTGCAGTGCTAGGTCAGTGGAGTTTGAATTTAAATTAATATCCAAATGGCAGCAATTTATTGGTGGATTAGTAATTAAATTATTTGGAATAAATACACATGATAGCATATGGTTGGTTCAGTAGGAATAAAATAATTGAAAAGAGGAGAATTTGAGAAAGTGGGAGGGACGGAAGGCCGTAGGTTGAGTCTCAGCCTGAATTTGTTTGTTTGATAGTATAGTAAAGATGTATATATATGTATCTATTCTCTATACATATAAATGTGAAGAGAGAGAGAGAGAGAGAGAGTGTGACAGATGAGGATCACTCCTTTCATTTAAGGTACCAAATGGAGAAGAAACCAGATTCTAGGTAAATGAACAAAGTGCACAAAAGTCGTGGGTTCACCTAACCCAAAAAAGGACGAGTATAATGCTACACTAACCAAATAAATGGACCAAAATAAAAAAGACCAAATGACATGTGACCGTAGTGGCAGAGCTGATTAGGCAAAATTCTATTTTGATGTTTGATGATACCAAAAATTATCCAAGGTTATGCTGAGCCTAGAAGTAGCTTGGAGACATGCCCCCAATAGGGGCTCACATGATAACGTTAGAATCTAGGTTTAGGTTCGAGACAACTAAGATCTCTAGCTCGGACCTCCCATCTCAGTTCTTCCATCTTAGGTCTTCTATCTTAGGTCTTCTAGCCGAGGTGTACAAGTCGGGAATCTTCAGCAAAGAGACCTCGTGCACGCGATGACAACGACAACTGACACCTTCCAGAAGGCCACATCATGCCTAGGGAATATAACCCATAACGGCCAAATATTCTGGCACATGGGTCACAATGGCCTCAAGGGAAATCACGTTGATTACGCCAGGATGACATTGGTTACGAGAGGATTGCAAAAATCACGCAAGGCAATCACGCAAGACAACTGTACACTATAAATAGGGATTGAACCCCTCACACTATAATAAAGCGATCATCTTTATATTCACTCTGTGTAATCTCGTTCCTCTCAATTAATAGAAAACTCCTCAAGAACAAGTGACTTCATTAGAGTGGGCTAGCCAAGTTTCCAAGATTGCAGAAATCACGCAAGGCAGTCACGCAAGACAACTGTACACTATAAATAAGGATTGAACCCTTCACACTATAATAAAGCGATCATCTGTATATTCACTATGTGTAATCTCCTTCCTCTCATTAATGGAAAACTCCTCAAGAGCAAGAGATTTCATTAGAGTGGACAAGCCAAGTTTTCGAGATGGTGAACCACTATAAATTCTATGTCTACTCACCTTCGTTCTTGGTCATCTTATAGCTTAATCCCTAAGAGCCTAGAAGCTCTGATTGGACATCCCAATGATTCCCAAACAGATCACCTCCACTTAGTTGTGCAGAACACACCATCAGTTGGCGTTGTTTGTGAGAACGATTGTTTCGATTCCTGCAAAAAAATTCTACTGATTCATTCAAAAATTGATGGTCTCTACGTACAACATGAGCAAAAATCAAGCTAATCCCTTATGTTTACAGAAATAGCAGGAAACCATCGTCGGTGGACAGTAGAGAATTCCCATGAACCCTCTGCTGAACCTAGAAGACAATTTGCCAATGGCAAATCCCCCTCCAAAAAATGAAGTACAAGCGATGCGTCAAGCCAATGAGCACCTCCTCAAGCAAAATAAGAACCTAGTAACTTTTATCCGCACTCAGAATCTTTGGAGGGCACAACCAGCCCAGGATGATCCCCAGCATAGGGAACATCATCTTCAGAATCCCTTGAAGGAGATTACAGAAAAGAATGATCTCTGTCACTCTGCTGATAACGTGCATCGCGAAGCCCTAGGAAATAGGGAGGAATATGAAGTCCATAGTCAAATCAAAGGAGTCGGCAAAGACGAGGGTGTCCCAGCTCCTCCCCAACAAAATGGGAGGGATCAATTTTAGGGGTGCTGTTTCGGGGAGATCCAGCATGAGTTAAGCCACATGAAGGAGGCGGTGAAAAGCAAAGCTCCGATGACTATGGATCCTTTAGTTCAGCAAATAGAGTCACCATTCACTTCTAAGGTGCTACACTTTCCTCTTCCCCAAAAATTCAAAATGTCTTAGAGTGAAACATTTGATGGGACAAAAGATCCCATGGACCACCTCAACACATACAAGAATTAGATGGAATTGCATGCATACCACGATCCAGTGTGCTGTCAGGCCTTCGCCATCACTTTGAAGGGCTTAGCCATAGCTTGGTTCAATAGGCTAGTCCCAGCTTCGATTTCCTCTTTTAGAGAGCTCTCCATTTTATTTGTATCCCACTTCATAGGGGCCCAAACTTACCAAAAGCCTTCTTACCACCTGTTAAGTGTGAAGCAGGGTCCAAACGAATCACTGTGGAGCTATGTTTAGAAATTCAACTCAGAGTCCTTAAAAGTGGATGCCCTTGATGAGAAGTTTTCCCTCACAGCCTTTACCACCGAGCTAAGGGTCCAATCGAAGGATTTATTATTTTTGATTGCCAAGAACCCCCAAACCAATATGGCCAAGGCATTGGCAAAAGTAGAAAAGTACATTAATGGTGAGGAAGCTCTCCTCTTAAAAGCTGGAAACTCTTCTACTCAGGGGGAGAAGGAAAAGAGGAGAGATTGGTTCCCTAGGAAGGACCGTACATAGTCACGAAGGTGGTTAGGCTCGAAAAATATAAGTCATAAACTGAAGAAGGAAAAACCTACCTCACTCGTAGAACGCAGACCATTTGAAGAGGTTTTACCAATAGTGAGGTGAGACTAGAAAACAGAAGATGAGAGGTCTTTTGTAAAGATGCTCCATCAAAGAATGAAAGATTCAACTCATTCCTTTAGAGAACGCGATGAGCTCTGAAGCTCAAAAACTCAAGATGAGCTTTTCAGCTTATAAACTAAAGATGAGCTCTTCAGCTTATAAACATAAGATGGACTCTTCAGCTCATAAACTCAAGATGAGCTCTTAAGCTTATAAACTCAAGATGAGCTCTTCAGTTCATAAACATACAATAAGCTCTTAAGCTCATAGACAAGCGATGATCTTTTCAGCTCATAAACATACGATGAGCTCTTCAGCTCGTAAACATACGATGAGCTATTTAGCTCGTAAGCATACGATGAGCTCTTCAAGTTCATAAATTTTCGATAAGCCCAATTCAAGGGGGCAACGCAGACCTTAGACTTGACCCCATATACAAGCAGTATTATGCAATATTCCAAGTAAAATACGAGCTGAACTTATCTACAGCCAGAAGCGCAGGTCATTCCCAATCCACGTCAGGCAAGACAAACCTAGCTCAGGATAGAGGAACAACTGATCATACCAAAAATTATCTAAGATTAAGCTCGACCCCGAAGCAGTTCAGAGACATGCCCCCAATAGGGGCCCACATGATAACAGTAGAATCTAGGTTCCAGTTTAAGACAACTATGATCTCTAGCTCGGACCTCCTAGCTTAAGTCTTCTAGCTCGGGGTGTGGAGGTCAGGAATCTTCAGCAATGAAACCCTCGTGCACGCGATGACAATGACAGCTGACATCTTCCAAAAGGCCACATCATGCCTAGGGAATGTAACCCGTAACGGCCAAATATTCTGGTACATAGGTCGCAACGGCCTCAAGGGAAATCACGTTGATTACGTTAAGATGACATTGGTTACGATAGGATCGCAGAAATCAAGCCAGGCAACTGTAACGCCCCAAAACACACCCTGGACGGCATTACATTCTAAGACCATTCACAACATGAGAGCACTAAGATAATTCCATCAATAAGAAAAATTTTCCATTCATCATCCATAAAATTTACAATATCATCCCAAAAGAATAAGCCAAGATATGGCATTTACATCTCAAATGATCAAACGTAACTTAGCAGCGGAATAACAAAAGAAAACTAAACTTCAAATGATTTCAAAATAAATTCTCAAGTCTATTACAAAGGAAGCTATGTCTCTACAGGTCCATCTCGGGATCCACATTCCCTCCTATAGGAGCTTCCCGATATTTCGGCTCGTCAGTTCCGAGCTCCTCCTCTATACCAAGACCTGAAATATGTTGTTTGTAGGGGGTGAGCACTAAGCTCTGTAGCAACATTCCTCCCAAACTCGAACAAGGTTTATAAAAGTATATAAAATGGCCGGTCTCATTTCACAAATAGCATATATAATCTTTGAAGTAAAACAGGGACATTTTAAAATGGATCTTAAGTTTAAGTAGCGACAGTAATTTAAATGAACAGTAAAAGAAACCAAGATCCAAGACATATCCACTTTCCGAAATATAAACCGGTTTCCCACAAGACCTTGTGGAATCCCATACTCCCACAAGTTCTTATAGGAAACCATTTTCCACAATACTACAATAATTCATAACTTGACATTAATGGCCATAAACAATTCCCAACAATTCTTCCGGTAGGTGGCATACTTTAGAGCAACCTCCACCCCCATTTATTCCGGTAGGTGGCATACTTAAGAGCAACCTCCACCCCCATTTATTCCGGTAGGTGGCATACTTAAGAGCAACCTCCACCCCCATTCATTTATTCTCAAGCATCCTTAGGAACCTCTTGAGAATGGGTGAGCATTCTTACAAGAAACCTCCCACTCATTTGCATCACCAACAACCCAACCAAAAATAAAATCCCTATATTTATCTCCATTTACAATCATTTATCCAAAATCCCCAAATTTAAGCATGTGACATTTTCAATAACCAACCAAGAAAATACATGAGATCACAATAACATTATTTTTGCTACCCAACACAAAGCACTAAGGTTTCGAAAAATCCATCATAATGAAAGCATTTAAGAAAGAAATACATCACTCTCCAAAAACTAGGGTTTTGAAACATAAAAAGAGATTTCATGGGTATTCAACCCTAACTTTGTTCAAAACATGTAATCTTTGTCAAAAAGCCTAAGAGAGGATGATTTCATAGCATATATATATACCATTAATAGCAAAAGCATACATATATAAATACCCTAGCCTCAATTGTAAGAGAAAAGGAGAAAACCCCTACCTTAATGTTCTTGGAAAAATTAGGGCTTTGATCTTGAATCAACCATTCAATCCCTTGTTTTCTCTTGATCTTGTGTTTCTCTCTTTCTCTCTTCCTCTCTTATGTTTTCTAGGGTTTGGAGTGGTGTAAGGAAGGCTAAGGAGGTGACAAAATGTATTTATAGTGGAGGAAAAATCGAGGGTTCGCGAACAGAAAAATTCGGGTTTTTTTTTACAGTGGCTACCGGTAGCTCGGACACACGGGACCCTCGACTACCGGTTGGCTACCGGTAGCTGATCTTTACTGGACCATTGGCTACCGGTAGCTGATTTTTGGCTACCGGTAGTCACTACCCAGATTTTCTACTTCCACTTCCAATGAATTTTTGACCCATGTAGAGGTCGAATTGGAAAATTTTCATGAGATACACTTTTGTAGCCCTAGATGTCTACTATCTACTGTAAAAATTTCAGGTCATTTGAAATTAAGAATAAAAAGTTATGACCGAAATAGTAGACAGTGTCCAAAATCCTTTATACCCAAATTTTCTCTAAAATGTGTTTTAACTCCAAAATACTTCCTAACTTCTAATACACCCCATAATACCTCTCCCAAGGTTTTTCGACCTTCCGGATTCAATGGAAGCATTATTTTGACCTAAAAACCTTTAGAAACTTGTCTATTCACCCTTTCCAAGTTTAAACATCTTCGAAGCTGAACTTCCCAATCAATTCGCATCTCTAGTTTTTTATTCCTATCGTCACTACTCATATCCATGTTTTTACAACAATTATTTACTATATATATCTATATAAATATCTATAAAATAAAAATACGGAGTGTTACAGCAACTGTACACTATAAATAGGGATCGAACCCCTCGTACTATAATAAAGCGATCATCTGTATACTCACTTTGTGTAATCTCCTTCCCCTTAATTAATAGAAAATCTCAAGGAGCAAGAGACTTCATTAGAGTAGACTAGCCAAAATTCCGAGCTGGTGAATTACAATAAATCCTCTATCTACTCACCTTCGTTCTTCGTCATCTTATAGCTTAACCCCCAAGAAGCTCCGACTGGACATCCCAATGATTCATAAATCCTGAAACCTATCACGTGCTCAACTGTGCAGAACACACCATCAATGTTAATCAACAATTTTCTACCCCCTAAACTAAGCTATAAATCAAGGAGGCTGCCAAATCTAACCGCACCATGTCATCGCCATCTTCCCCGCTATTGACGATCTAGACCAGAGGAGGAGAAAACTGCTTCACATTGTGCCCCTCTGTTTCGAAGAAGAGCAATCCAACTTTTATGTTGTTATTCCAATCTGGTCAAAGATTTAAACCTCTGTTCATCAAGTATATTATAGATTTCAAGTTGTCCTCTAAACCTTTAAAAGGCTCGCTAACTTGTTAGTGGCTACTATAAATCAACAAATTGTCAATAAACCCAATCTATTCGATGAAATGCTTATTTGAGGGCACCTTCAGATCTAGAATCTATGTGCCTGACCAGTAGTTGAATCTTGAGAATAACATGGAAGCTGAATCTCTAGTATTCGACGAAAAGGGAAGTGACGTGTATCAAGAAAGATGGCAATGACCAAATAAACTAGCTCCGTCTTCTCTGTCTTAGTTTGCCGATCTCTCTCTCTCTCTCTCTCTCTTTGATTTGGCGGTATCTTTGTCTCCTTGATTTATGACTTAAATTTAGGGACTTCTCTACGGTACAACTAAGTTTTTTTGTCTGGTATCGAAAAGCTTATGGCTGCATAAGGATGTAGATATTGACATGTGTAAAGATCAAGGTAAGGTAATTGGAGTCACCAATTATTTTTTTTAAATTGTCCATACCAATTGAGGGTAAAATTACAATATCAATGAGAAATTTATAATAGCAGTGAAGAAAATTACAACATCAATAAAAAAATTATAATAATTGTAAAAAATTTACAACAATAAAGGACAAAGTTACAAAAGTAGTTGGCAAAATTACAACATTAGTAAAAAATTTACAACAGTAGTGAAAAAGTACAACAGTAGTAGGCAAAATTACAACATCAATTGAGAAATTTACAACATCAGTGGAGAATTTCTAATAGTAGAGAGCAAAATTATAAAGTGAAATGGTGTTTTTTCAATAGAAATGGATAATTTACAACAATAACAGTCGACTCAATGGATACGAATTTACAACAAAAAAGGTTGAAGGTAACAATTACCACATTTAGAGGAAGCGTTATCATAATTGTGGATGAGTTTCCACAATTAAGGGTATGTATACCACTATTGAGGGCGAGGTTACCATAATTGTGGATAAAGTTAGTAGTTTAAAGGGTAACTTAATGATATTAAATCTAACAAATATGGTAGTAAAAGTATGATTGACACCGTTAACCACATTTGTCGTAAATAAAACACTAGTGTATCTCACCGATGTCATACATTTCCCTTTAGGTTTGTATTATTATCAACAGTTATCATAATGTTAACCAAAATGAAAATAAAATTGGTCTGCATACTAGTAACCTTATCCACAATAATTTTAACTTATTCCTAAATTGTAGTAAATTTTTCGTTTGATGTTGTAATGTTACCGTTGTTGTGGTAAACTCATCCACCATGGTTTTAACTTAACCTACTTCTGTGATAAATTTCCCATTTATCTTCATAATGTTGCCCAAAGTTGTCGTAATCTTGATCAAAGAAGTCATAAATTCTCCTCTAAATTTATAAATTTATCCACAATCATGGTAAACTCGCCCTCAAATATGGTAAATCTGACCTTAATTATAGTAAATTACCCGCAATTCTAGTAAATCTTACCATAATAGTGGTTAATATTATCCTTAATGATATTAAATCTAACCAACATAGTGGAAAAAAATATGATTGACACCATTAATCATATTTGGCGTAAATACGACACTAGTGCATCCCACCGATATTATAGATGTACCTTTAAATTTGTATTATTATCCACAATTATTCTAATATTAACTAAAATGAAAGTAAAATTGATATATATACTAGTAACCTTATCCACAATAATTTTGAGTTAACTCTAGGCTATAGTAGATTTTTCCTTTGATGTTATAATATTACCCCAGTTGTGGTAAACTTATCCACCATGGTTTTAATTTAACCCAATTCTGTGATAAATTCACTCTTTATCTTTATAATGTTTCCCAAAGTTATTGTAATATTAACAAAAGAAGTCATAAATTCTCTCATAAACTTATAAATTTATCCATAATCGTGATAAACTCGCCCTCAAATGTGGTAAATCTGACTTTATTGTAAATTACCTATACTTCTAGTAAATCTTACCACAACAGTGGTAATATTAACTTTAATGATATTAAATCTAACCAGTTTAGTGGTAAAAATATGATTGACACATTTATCCACATTTGTCATAAATACGACACTAGTGCATCTCACCAATGTCGTACATTTATCTTTAAGTTTGTATTATTACCCATAATTATCATAATATTAATCAAAATAAAAGTAACCCGTTGAGTAGTAAACCTCCTTCCTGAGTTATAACCAAGCCTCATAAGTGGTAACCATGCCCCATGAGTGAGGTAATCATTTCCTTAGTACTTGTAAACATAATCCTAAGAGCAGTAAACTATCCCCTATGAGTTGTAACCATATCCCCACGAGTTGTAAACATAACCCCAAGAGTGATAAATATATCCCAATAACTTGTAAACATAATCATATGAGTCGGAATCATAACCTCAGAAGTTGTATTATCATCCTAAATGTAAGCAATTGTGATCCATCACATAATATCTAGGTTTTAATAAGATTGTGGTGATTACTAAGAATTGGGTAAGGAAATTAGTTGTGGGAGAGACTCCATTAACCTTGTGATTAATCGTAGGTGTTTGTGATAGCTTCGCTATATTTCAAAATAGTGTTAGTTACACCGTAAAAGATAGTAATATTCGAATTCATCTAATTAACGTTTTATTTTATCAAATTAACACTAAATAATATTCAATTTCATCAAATTAACACCAAATTCACCTTCAATTTTATTTATTAAAATTCAATTTCATCAAATTAATATCAAATTGACCATCAATTTTATCAATTAACATTGACATTTATTTTAACATTCAATTTCATCCAAATAAACATCAAATTAATATTTAATTTCATCAACTCAAAATTATATTTCATCAAATTAAAACCAAATTCACCTTCAATTTAATTTATTTTTATATTCATAAAATTAACATCATATTGACAGTCAATTTTATCAAAATAACATTAAAATTCAATTTCATCTGATTGAGATCTAATCCATTAAATCAACATTTCATTTCATTGATTCAAAATCTAATTTTATCAAATTAATACCAAATTAACTTTCAATTTCATTTATTAAAAAATAATGTCATCAAATTAACACCAAATTGAGTGTTAATGTTATCAAATTAAAATTAAATTTCTTGAATTTAACATTCAATTTCATTTTTTTTAACACCAAAGTAACATACAATTTCATTTAATTAATATTTGATTCATCAATTTAACACCAAAGTAACATACAATTTCATCTAATTAATATTCAGTTCATTAAATTAACGTCAAACTAACATTCAATTTTATCCACATATTCTTGATGCCCAAGTCTTATCTCCATATCGTGGGTCCCAAGGAACTCATTGTGAAGACAAAATGGTGGGCCCCATTGTTTCCCACTTGCTTGAAATTCATCTTCCTTTATGTAGTTGCCAACCTTATAGATTATCTTGCTGAATAAGAATCCTTCCAATGAAAGGATTATTCTTTAAGGTTTCATGCATGGTGGACTCTACCACCAACTTATTTTACTTCCATCCATGGACTGACAAATCTTCCCCTCATGAAGATTGTAGCCGAAACTTTCTCCTCCCCATAACCATTGCTCTCAATCTTCGACTAACTATTCAAACTTTCATATATATCTTGCACGGGTGAATTCCTGTAATGAATAGAGATAACGATCTGCTGGATGATGAACTTGAGACAATAAAAAAGTTAGGAAAGGGGTCGGGTGAACACCCGAATTTTTCCCTCCGAGACTCAAGTCAGTTGGCATTGGAGACATTAGCATAGTATATTTTCTGGATTTAGTTTGCGTACATTTGTTCATCTTTCTAAGGGGTATTTATACTTGGGCTAGTAATGATTGTAGGATCTTTGAGTCCCATCTGCACATTTAATGGCTCGTACTCGCATTCATGCGTAATTAATGTTGTCCCATCAAATCCTCTCAAGACCGATTCACTCGGGCGATCAAAACCATGATCGGCACCTGCCGAGCCTTAATGGCCCTATCTCCGATCATTAAATACCACTGTTGGGTGCTTGAGACCTACGCCCGAGCATTCACTGCTCGGGAATAAGCACCCCTCGGGTTTCACCGAGGATAGAAGGTCGGCGCCTTTGCAATTAATGCTTTGTATTGATGACGACCCTCACACTTCTCAAGGACCTGGATGCGCATTTGATGAGTTGTAGCCACTCATGCCCCTATTTAATGAGTTGTCATATCTTCTTTAATGCCAGGTCTTGGCGGGTGTACTCAACCTCCCTAGGCTTTAACTCCTTGGCGCCACAGCCAAGCGTCATTTGCGCTCCGCACCGGCTACAATGATCCACGTGTCGACTTTGAGGCTACTGAGCTGCCTAAAGTCCCGTCATATCTTGTCCCCCATTTTGTCCAAGTTTGTCTCCCACTAAATGCGGCAAAACCTTCAAAAAAGTTGTCATACATATGAAACCGAATTTTCCTCCAACCATAGCAATGTTCTCCATTTGGAAGTTCCAAGAAATTACACCTTGCTTGAAACTCTCCATTTTAAAATTCAAGTTGCCTCTCTCTAAGCAAGACTACCAGTTGAAAGAGTCCAAAGTAAATTCCTCTCTTTAAAATTCTTGAAAATCCTCCATTTAACGCCTAAATCCGTATGGATTCTTTTGCTTTGGAATTTTGAAGGCTAGCTTGGATTTGGACCTAGTCATTATTACTGAATTTTCCACGGTTGGGATATTTTTCAACACCAACGCTAAAACATCTAGCTCCTCTTCTTTTCTCTTCTTCTTTAGCTCAATCTTATTGAATATTGACAGTAACTTTTTGGACAATGCCATAAAAGAATTAAAATCATCTGCTCGAGCCAAAGTCTCCTCCTCACCATCGGAGTAAAAACCCCTTGTGTGCTCGTGAAGAGAAAACTCCTTAACATAGTCATCCTTGGAACAAATTCTCTTTAACTATAAGGCTTTGTGAATCTCTTCTCTTGACATGCTTGGAATAATATTCCTTTGACTATGAATATTCTTATGAACTTCTGCCACCATTTCTTGAGTAATAGGCTTCGGCACAACCTCCACTGACAAATGTTCAAAATCTTGCAAAGAACAAGGACCATAATCCGACAAAACCTGAATCAAGGATAAAGACTCACCGATTCCATCATCTGAGACATCTTCAGAAGTAGTAGAAAATATATTGTCATCCTTCTCATTATTTAAATTAATAAACTTGAACACGGCAGCTTCACCACTTTTAAGTAATTGATCATGGCCAGAACTAACGAGATCCTCTCTCCTATCATCCACATGAGGAACTTCACAGTTTTCAACCAATGGAGGTTGAGAAACTTCAGCCTGTACTCCAACCTCAGTAGTATCATCGCTGGTACACATCTCTGCACATTTTTCTTCATTTAGCACTACACGATCTGTCTCCATAGAGGGATTATTTCTTGTCAAAATGGTATTAATGTCTTCCTGAATATAGTATGTGTGTATCTTTCCTTGAATGTTCACCTACATTAATTACATTAATTGCACCATGCATTTCAGAAGGAAGGTTGATATTTTCCTGCAACACAGGTAATGTTTCCTTATCGGTCACAACTGTTGTTTCCATATTACCATCGATTTGTTTCTCTTTTGATTGTGGTTTCCAAATTAGCTTTCTTTGCTGTGCGAAATTTGAAGTTTTTGATTGAAGGGGGAAACTTCTCTGTCCAGAATTCTCCAAGTACTGTTGTACTTGCTTTCCTTTAGAGCACTCCAAAATTGCCTTACTGACCTCCTCTTTTTTAGAAAGTAAATCCTTTCCTTTTGCCTCCTCCGATATCACATGCACCTTCCTTTTTCGACATTCTTCCTCGCCATGGCCTTGCTTTCTGCAAGCTTTGCAATACTGCTTGTTTCTTTAATACAAAATTCTTTGCCAACGAGCCCCTTCATCACCCATGTCTGACCATATGCGAGATGGATTGCAAGCCAATAGATTGACCTCCACGCATACCCTAGCAACCCCAGGACGTGACAAGGATAATTTGGCTTGATCATATGCCAAAAATTTCCCTATAGGCTTGGTTAGGACTTCTAAAAAATTCTTCTTGAAGAAGTTCAATGGTAAGCCTGGTAAAGAGATCCACATGGGCATTATAGAAGGCTCTATCCCTAGTACAAAACCTGAGAACCACTTGAAGAAACGGAACAAGTAATCATCAATCAATGTTGCATCCTTTAACCAAGTCTTGACATAGTCTTCTTGAAGTTGAAACCTGATAAGAATATGCCTTTAATCAAGCGAACCCACTTCGAAATCCCCTTTGAGATGCCATTTGGATCTTATGACCTCCTTAATCACCCCAAGAGAAGGTCTACCATAGGAACATTTACCGATCAAAACATATTGCAAAGATTGACATGAGTCTCTTACCTCCTCATTTGTGAAGTAAAAAGCTGGCTCCCCTTGATAAAATACCACTGGTTTATCAAGCTTAGTTGTTGTTTTGTCATCCGAAATTGGTTGGGAATGATTTTTGAATAGTGATGCAAAGGAATGTTGTGGATTTTGAACTAAATCTGGTGGCTTTGGTGGGATTTGGTGTTGCTTTGGTGAAGAACTCACGAGAAGGAAAAAATTCTAGAGAGAATGCAGAGCTTCTCTTTCAAAAAATTAACCTTCAATCCCAATTTCATCTAATTAAGATCTAATTCATCAAAGAAATAACAAATTAACATTCAGTTTTATCAATTCAAAATTCAATTTCATCAAATTAACACTAATTCAACTTCAATTTTACTTATTAAAATTTAATTTCATCAAATTAATATCCAATTGACCATCAATTTTATCAAATTAACATTAAAATTTATGGATTTAACATTTAATTTCATCCAATATCTCATATTAATAGCAAATTAACATTTGATTTTATCAAATTAACATCAAATTTACCCTCAATTTTACTTATTAAAATTCAATTTCACCAAATTAACCACCAATTTTATCAAATTAACATTGATATTCATGAACTTAACATTCAATTTCATTCAATTAAGATCCAATTCATTAAAGTAACACCAAATTAACCGTCCAATTTATCAAATTAACATCAAAATTCATGAATAGAACATTTAATTTCATCCAATTGGGATCTAATTCATTAAATAAATACTAAATTAGCATTTGATTTTATCAATTCAAAAGTCAATTTCAGCAAATGAACAACTAATTTACCTTCAATTTTATTTATTAAATGTCATTCATCAAATTAATACTAAATTGATCGACCCATTTAGTTTATCCAACTAGCCAAATTTGTCACCCTTCCCAACCAAGAGGGCAGAGGTTCAATTCCTAAAAAATAAGAATCGAATGTAAATTTAGTGAAATCGAATGTTAAAATTTATTAATTTGGTGTTAATTTAATGAATTGATTGCTAACTGGATGAAATTGAATGTTAATTTGAAGTTTATTTAATGAATTGAATGTTAATTGGATGAAAGTGAATGTTAATTTGATAGATTGAATGACAACTGGATGAAATTAAATATTAATTTGATAAACAGAATACTAATTGGATGAATTTGGATAATAAATTGTGGAAGTAAAATACCAATTTTTTCTTCTCGGTATCCAATTTTATTTATCGATATCATAGTCAAGTCCTACCCACAAATATAGAGCACTCAGGCCTATTCTCTTTTATTGTTCTACTCATACATAATATCAAGTTATTTTAATTTAATCTATAAGTTGTCTCCTTTGTTCATCAACCATAGAAAGTCGCAGTCCATGTTACAATTAATATCATACTCAATGTAATAGTTAATTCTAATATAAATTGAGATGAAATAATTGACGAAATTTGGTCTTTCAACATCCTAGATTCAAATTTTATTGTTGTTCTTTTTCTTGAAATAGTGTCTTATACATAAAAAAACATGGGATCCTTAAAGTAATTAATTACATAAAATCAGTGAAGAGAACTCAATTTTCTCCTAAAGCCTATGATTGTTTGGATCATTGATTGAAAGTGCTTGGAAACAAAAATGATTGATTGGATCATTTGATTGAAAGTTAGAAAAGGATCGTGGATGCCTTTGCCTTGGCCCCACAATTTGGATAGGGTACAAAAGCATGCGTATGAATGAAGTGGCCATCCAGATCCAGATAAGGTTCATACGTGGCAATCTTATCCTCTTACTTTTTTGGTCGGCCATGTTACGCCTACTTGTCGGGAAAACACATCACCCTTGACTCAATGCAAATCAATTGACAGAAGTTCAATATTAATTTTGATATCGTAATCTTGTCCATGCAAAAATATTCAACGGTTGATATGAAACTTCTATAATAAACTAACCTGGTTTATACACGAATCTAGATTTTTTATATTTTATATTTATAAATTATTCATTATTAATAAATAAAAGACTCATTTATATATAATGGGCTCATCGTATTAGAAATGAATAGATTAGATAAAGTAATCCAGTCTAATATAATACGGAAGGCAAAAGACAAGATTAAATAAAATATCAGAATAATACGTAATTTTATCTAGTGTTTGGCAATACACAACATAAACGTTGAATAGTAGTTATTTAATTCAATTAGTTGTTTGATTAGAAAATTATTTCATCGTATTAATGTTGAATTAACAAAAATATCCTCAATCAGTGTTTGTTACATTGATGACAACTTGATTTTATCAGTTAGGAGGTTATAATAGTAAATGTGTAGAATAATACGTTTAAACTGGATTATAATACCACATTTTTTTGTGGTATTAAAATACCTCTATAATATAGGTCTATCGTATAAAAAATATACGATAAGTATATTTTTTTGAAATTAATACTGTATCAAATTTGCTTACCAAACAAAATATTAAGCCTGATTAAAAAAAAATAATACAATCTAATATTTAATCTCCTCATAATACATCTAGCAAACGAGCCCAATAAATCTTACTTAAATTACTTATAGATAATTTACCAAAAAAATGAAGAAAAAATTGTAAATGTTACCCACTTATCCTCTAGCAATTTTAGATTAGGAAATGTTATTTTACCTTATTTTTTTGGTGTTGGATTAAAATTTATAGTTCATTTGGATCAAATTATTGTTTAATGAGATTCATTAGAGTCGACTTAAAAAATTTGAGATCGATCCCTATATTTTTATATCGAGCAAAATGTTTTTTAAATATGAATATGTGGTAATTTTATTTTATTTTATTTTTTTGTTTCATAAGATTAGTGTAACTTAAAATTTGCGGCTACCTTGGTCGTGGGAGTCGACCATGTCTATTTCTGAACCGTTGCTCTCCCATAAATAATCATTATCAAGTCCGGTTTAATTGGATTTGATTACGGCACTGTCAAAAAAAAAATGTGGGATAATATATTTTCATCTCTCACACACCACACGTGCCACGTGTCAACCCATCCAAATACGTACGTTTAGTATAGGGATGAGCAATTTACGCGGTCGATCCCAACTTTAAAAGCGTCCCGATTTTCCTCCTCCATTCGCTCCCAGCCATCCCCTTGCTTCATCTCTCTCTCTCTGTGCAAACATTTCTCTCTCTAGAATCGCCATTGCCGACAAACCCCTGTCTCTGGACCTGGAGATATATTTTTTTCAGCTTAGCAGGTCTTAGATCTATATCGGTATGTTCTCTATTGCTTGTCTTTAATAACTTTTTTTTTTTCCTATGCATTGAAATTGATGTTTTCTGGATCCATTTTGCAATAAAACTCTGGAAAATGAAATTAAATTTCCAATGTACCTAACCTATTGATTCCAAAACATTTTGCTCAACAACTTATTTTTTTTTTTGTCAGACCATTTGATATCCGAAAGTCACATTGGGCTCCGACTAATCCGGATTCGAGCCGGGTGGGATCACAAGGGCGGCAAAACTCTCCCTACCGAACGCAACTGCGTTCCCAATACTCTAACCCGAGACCTTGGTTAAGCTAGAACAGTCCCAAGGCTCAACAGCTTATCTGCCCTCGCCCTCCTCCTCTTCTGATTCCTGAACCAAATCACCGAAATTGATGTTTCATTTTTCTATCAACTTACCGGATTAAATGATTTTCAGCCTTTTTCTTGAACTCAAAATTTGCCTGTTTAGGTGTAAACGGAATGAAGTTGCACCTTTCCATATAAAATTTCATTATCCGTCCATTAATTATGATGTTCTATCCCCCGTGACTTTAGATTAGGTTGCAAACTTTTTGAATGTTGTAGCGTTGGATCTTGTCTTGTTGTGACGCCAAATCCTTTTAACTTATTTCGGTTTCTTCTCTGTCGACGAAAGTTACTGATGAAGTTCTTGACTTTATAGCATTTGAACTCAAACCTTGTCTAACTTTGATAAACTTCATAATTTTGTTGGTGTCATGCGCACGTACGTAACTGTACAATACTTTTTTTTTATAGTGGTTAAAAATTTTACTGTAGTTAAAATATTTATTAGGGGTAATTATATGATTAAAAGATTAATTGTGGCTAAAAGTTAGAATAAGTAAACTATTTGGCCTGTTGTTAGAAATTTTTGAAAAATTGGGAATTTCTTTGTGGTGAGGCTACCACAAAGCAATTTAGTTGAATGACTTGGATGGGGCACATAGGAGTAGGATTCTATGGGTCATGGTGAAAATTCATCCACATTGTTTATGGAATTTTTGATCTGCATTGTAATCTGCTTTCTTTTGAAACAGAGCTTATGGCATTGGAACAAAACTTCCAACAATCCTTGGTGCCTATTGAATCTATTGGAGATATTTGCGTCGAGCAAAAGTGGAAGTTAGATTCAGGTCCAACAACGACTTTAGAAAATGCAAATGGATGTTTCGATTGCAATATTTGTCTAGACTCAGCACATGACCCTGTGGTGACCGTCTGCGGTCACCTCTACTGCTGGCCTTGCATTTACAAATGGCTCCATGTCCGAAGTTCCTCCATTGAACCAAAAGAGTGGCCCAAGTGCCCCATCTGTAAAGCAAACATCTCCACCTCCTCATTGATCCCCCTATATGGGCGCGGCGCATCCCCATCTCCATCCCCATCGGAATGCCAAGCCAAGAGGCCCCAACTGAATCCGATCATCCCCAACAGACCACCCGCTTTTGGGGCGAGCACACTGCTTACTACTGCAACATCAATGCCTTCCTATCCATCTCAGGCTCAGCACCCACAATATTTCCCTCACCCTTTTGGCAATTATGCTCCTATGTCATCATCTAGCTTTGGGAGCACCGCAATTACTGCAATGACAAGTTTCTTCAGCCCAACAGCTGGGATGTTTGGAGAGATGGCATTTGCAAGGATGTTTGGGAGCTCAGGCACAAGATTATTTACTTATCCACACCCGAATTCTTCACCTCCTCGTTCGAGAAGTGGCAGCCCTAGAATAAGAAGGCAGGAAATGCAGGTGGAGAAGTCTCTCGGCAGAGTATCAATGTTCCTTTTTTGTTGCTTTGTTTTGTGCCTTCTCTTGTTCTGAGTATTTCTTTCCTATTGCGTAGTTGTACAAAATTATGAGATTGAACGAGATAAGATCAGATGCATATACCTTTTCACATGTTTTGCAGCAAAACCTTCACATGATGTTTTTTTTTCTCCTCTTGTACAGACGATTTTACTGTAAATTATGGTTGCAAATCTTCATTTCTGTCATATCTTTAAGAGGATTTACATTTACGAAATGCTTCCCATCTTTCTAGTCTATGCCATATGAGTGTCGGAAAATGTTATTTTGTATCAATCACAACCATTAAATCCAAAATGATCCAAAACAGACTTTGCAACACATTGATTAAATTCCCAGCATCACAACAGTGTGGCACGAGCTATTTGATTTTGGCTCATCTCTATTTCGTAGAAGGATCCTTTAGTTCTTTTATAGTAAAAAATATTTCGCAAAAAATTAGATGACTTGTCCTATTATTGGCTAAGAAGAATATCTCTAATAGTAATCTCTAAAATAGAGAGTATCTTTTTTAAAATAAAGAGTATCTTTGACAAAAAATTAAAATAAATCATAAAATTTTGTAAATCACTCAAATAAGATTCTTTGTTCTTATTAATTTATAGTTTTTTTAAGAATAAATTTGACTTCTCTTCTTTTTCCCTCTTTTTTAGCATTGAAATATGTAGGGCTGACAAATTTTGACATAATACGAAAACAAGATTCGAAGTCGACATGAAATTAGCGGGATAAGATTGGTCATTTCTTGACACAACCCGTTAACACAAATAATAAATGGGTTGAGTTAATGTCAAACACGAACAATACGAAATTGACACGATTAACACGTTTAAGTAGTATTATAAGAATAAAATGCCAATTTTTATTTAGATTTTATCAAGTAGTGACATAATTATTATACAAAAAAAAAAATTTTACTTATTTTTTTATTATATCTATTAAGGTAGTATTTAATTTATTAAAAAAATATGAGCATAAATTCGATTAAGTGATAATGAAATTTAAGACATAAAACATAGCATTGAAATTTAAGACATAAAATATGGGTCAACACGAACAAGATACGAAAATAAATAAATCGACATGACACAACACGACACGACACGATTAGTTAAACAGGTTGAATTATAATTTACTAGTACTTGACACGAACCCAAAATGATACGACCCGACCCGATAAGACATGATAGTCACCCCTGGAGATATGTTTTATCTTGAATGTGTTAAATGAAAAGACAAACATACATTTTTCTGTTCTAAAAAAATAAAGTAGAACGTGAGTTTGACTCTCCAAATATTGATAGTCAAATTGGACTCTTTATTTTAAAGATTCTAAATAAAAAAAGTCTATTGGAAATGAAATTTTATCAGTTGACTCTCTAAAATAGTTAATTGAGTAACAATAAAGAACTTATTATAAGTGCTCTAAAAATACTACTTTCTTAATTTTTTGGAAAAACAATTACATCTATATATTTATTTATACTAGCAATACCTCGTACAATGGACGAAACGTCTAAAAATTTTGCAATTGCGAGAACCATGCACCCCACCAAGTTGACCCCTCTCGACAATCCACCCGTCATTCCCTCCCCTCCTAAACCCACCTCCACCCAAGAGCCACCCCTTAAAACCTCGAATCTATTACCAAAACACAGTTTTTTTTTTAAACTTTAATATCAAAATACAGCAGTTCTGAACTTATTTATCAAACTACGGCACTTTTTAAAAGCGGAATCAAATACCAATGGGTCTTTGGTCCAATGGTACTCATTGTCTTGTAAAAATTTTACCTTTTTGAGGTCAAGAGTTCAAGTCCTCTTCCCTCTTCCCTCTTCCCCCTCCCAAAAAAATAAATAAATAAATAAAAGCGGAATCAACAAATCCGACTTCATCTGAAAACGGAATCAACAAGTACGACTTCATTTTGAAAGTGGAATCAACAAGTATGACTTCATGTTATAAAGAGGAATCAAGAAATCCGTTTTTATTATTGAAAGAGTATTTATGAAATCCGCTTTTACTTGAATAATCGTATTATACAAATGCGTTTTCAAATAGAAAGCGTATTTTCTAAGTCCGTTTTATCAAATGAAGCGGATATAATAAATCCGCTTTCATTCAAATATTTCTACTCCCACCAGGCACCCTTTATGTTATTTCACAAGTTTCGCCTCTCTCTCTCTCCTCTCTTCTCTATGTGGAAGGCGAATACTCAGACATTTGTCTCTCTTCTCTTTGATGTGATTATTCTTCTCTCTTCTACGATTATCTTTGCTTTCTCCATCCCCTAAGCTCAGCCCTTAAAATGCACACACCCTAACTGAGGAAATCCAACCGTAGCCCTAAGCTTGTTTGAAGAAAACAATTGAGGTCTTCTGCAAGCTTCGGCTGTGAGATTCGCCTGAGGTTCCTTCTGAGCCCTAATTCCAGTTATGAGATTCTTAATAGGCCCTAGCTTACTCAATGTTTTGTCAAATTGTGCAGTGGACTGGACTGGTACACACCCGTGGGATAGGTCTGAAGCAAGGAGAATACAGGGTTTCACGTGTTGAACAAAAAGCTTTCTATTTAACCAGGTACGCTACAATTGACTCTGTAATTCAGGAAATTCCCAAGTTTAGAAAAATATACCCATTGCCCAATCCCCATCACTGTTGAATTCAAAAATCCCCAACTGTAACTCAAAATTTCAATCCTCATTGCCCAAATCCCATTACTGTGTGATTTCGAAAATCCCCAATTTTATAAAATTTTCAATCCCCATTACTGCTTCGAGTAATTTGAACTGCATCCTTACTTCAGAAATTTACAGTGTGAAGGTAAATTAAATTTTTGAATTTTATTCAGAATATCTTAGTGTATACTGAATGCTATTTTTTGGATTAAATTATGTTTTTTGTGCATTAGGAATATTGGTATGTGCTTATATTCCATATTACAGTTGAAGGTGTTAGGAAATTTACAGTGTGAAGGTGTTATAGTGTGAAGGAATATTGGTCTGTGCATTAGGATATTTACAGTGTGAATGTGTTACAATGGTTATATTCTAGACAATAACCATTATGAGTGACAGTGTGAATACATAATTTATGAATACACTAGGATATTCTTCTCCATGGGTTTAATCACTGGGAAAGATGATATAATAGAAAATGCAGAACTTAACAATTTAGTGTTTAAGTTTCCTTAGTCATCATTTCCTATGTTAATGACTTCTTTCCATACTCATAACTTCCTATGCTAAAGACTTGTCATTATTAAAAAAACCATGGTTTATGGAAATTCTATCTCGATTATGACTGTGGGAATAACATTTTGACTTCTGAACTTGCCTTTGAAGGGACTGCCCTGTTTAAAAAAAAAGGAAAGAAGAAAGCCACATCAATAACTTACTATCACATCAACTTATATAAAGATTTTGTCGAGCTATATTACATGCTGAAAACTGAAGCAGATTCATGTAATTTCATTCTTTTCTCTCTTCTGTAACCTTACATGTATCTTATTTTAACTTGTGTTATGACCTTGGGGTATGCTTTTCCATTTTTGGGAAATCCTCAATTTGAGACCATCTTTTCAGTAACTTGCTAAGAAGAATGGAGATTTCAATGGATCCATATCCGAGTGAGACACATGTCAGAAATTGACACTTTTTGGGCACTCCACATATATGATACTCCTTCAGCTATGCATACAGTTAAATAACAAAATCTTAATTTCTAACGTGCCTCCAACTCCTTTGACCACCTATCTGACACTCCTTAGGTCGCGTCAGTTACTAAAAACAAACACTAGATTAACACTTTTTGGAAACTAAGTATGATTTTATTAATAAACCTTAGAAACAAGCACATAACTATGTTATATCGTTTAAAAATTTATAATGAAACAATGAACGTAAGCAAAAAGGTGGATCATTTTCACAAATAGAAGCCTTTAAAGTAGTTTGGCCTATAGCTTATGATGTTTATACATGCCTTACGTATCAGTATCATTAGAACTTCATTCCTAAATTTCTTTTTCTATCACACACACAAAACTAAGGATTATCTGGAAGCAATATACTAAACAAAAAATATGGGAAAATGTTCGAAGCAAAACCACTGCTACTTCACTAAAATCCTCCTCTTTGTTAAAAAAACCTTTCATTTTCACAAATCGCTTCCCAATCCCAAAAATGAAATTTTCAAATAGACCCACTGTTGGTTTTCCCATGCTTGCCCCTTCAATGTCGTTTAAGAAGGTATACAAAATGGCAAGCTAAAATAGAGATGAAGGGAAAATAAATTGAATATATGTGTTAAATAGCTGTGAATGAAGCGGAATATGGAAGATGAAATGATTTGCTAACTGATATGTTTATTGCATCGAATGAGTATCCACTGTTGGTTTTCCCATGATATGTTTTCATTTTCTAATGATGTTAATAGGTTTAAAAGTAAAATATGTCATGCAACCCAATCCAGTAATTAAAATATGAAAATTATTTGATATTATATTTTATAGTGAAGGTATAAAATGTCGAGGAGACGAGCCACAGTAATATGCTATTTGGGAGGTAATATTATATACAATGAAGGTTGTTTATCATACAATAGAAAGTCTCAACATTGTATAAACTTAAAACACGGAACAACATATGAGGAATTGTTGAGAACTATGTACACGATAATGCAGCTGGACAGTTCAACATCAGAACTACAACTAATTAGTCGGTGTCCATCATTTTTAGGGGATCGCATGCAACAGTGCGTAGAATTTGAAATTAAAAATGATGTTCGTGTAGTGGCGATGTTGGATACTATATTTGAGAACCAAACACTAAATAGTATTGACTTGTACATACAGGCCGAGCACATCCAACAGTTTCCTCAGCCAATGGTGAATGAGTATGGCCCATATATCCAATTGCTTACACAGGAGAGTATCAATTCGTGTCCCAATTCACATGTGCTTGTTAACTCTTACTATGTTGAAGGGAGTAGTCAATATGCGCATGGCTTTATGGTAGACGATACTTTTGCAGCAGAGTTTAATTCGGACCATGGAATTCCGGAGGTTGAGCCTTATGTGCCAGAATTGAATATAGGGCCTAGTACGCAGACCTTGATATTTTTGGGATACACCACATCTTCTTCGAATGTTGGTATCCAATCTTATACTGAAACAAGGACCAATGTCATTCAAAATTTGGTTCAGTCAGACGGTGATGTGTTGGCGAGCAATGAAATGCGTGCAGTTGATCGTGGAGAATACACAGACAATGAGGACGAGGAGATTACATTGTTGGATGATGTGAAAAATATTAATGATAATGGTGACGTAAATGGCCCATCAGTTATAGTGCAAGATACTGTTCGTATGCATGAGTCATCGTCCGCCTTCTTCATCAATGATGAACTTCCCTAACTGTCTGCCCCCAACAATCAAACAAGAGCTCCATTGTGGGATCCTGATCAGCTTGAGTTATCCATCGGCCTAATCTTCAAGGGTAAAGCATAATTGCAAGATGCAGTGAAGATTTATTCAATCAACAATCATATCCAATTCGAGGTTGTTGAGAGTGAAAAAAAGTTATTGGTTTTGAGGTGTAAGAAATACCATTTCAGGTGCAAGTGGAGACTTCGTGCTTGTTAAACGAAAACGCACGGCATGTTTCAAATTATCAAATATGAAGGCCCACACACCTGTCTGCATGTGTCAGCCACCCCAGGACCATGTGCAATTAGATTCTTAATTCATTGCCCGCCAAATAAAAGACCTTGTGAGGACAGTTCCATCTCTGAAGGTTGTTGTGATAATAAAACACATTGTCAATGTGTATAAGTACGAGATTTCATATCAGAAAGCATGAAAAGCAAAACAAAGTGTGTTAGCTATGATTTTTGGTGACTGTGATGAATCATATTCTATTTTACTGAAATTCATTGTTGCACTACAAAAGTATAATCATGGCACAATAGTCAGATGGCAGTTGGTCGACCTTGGAAATGGGACGACTGTCTTTGACAGAATCTTTTGGGCATTTAAACCGTGTATTGACGGTTTTCGACACTATCGTCCACTTATAAGTATCGATGCCACATTCCTGTACATGAAGTACAAGGGGAAGTTGTTAATTGTACGAGCCTCGATGGAAATTATTAGATTTATCCTCTCGCCTTTGCAATCGTCAATGAGGAAAGTGTAGATACATGGGGTTGGTTTCTTTAGAGACTTAGACACGATGTTGTCAGTGACCGTCCATCCATATACCTGCTATCTAACCGTCATCAAGGTATAATTCAATCAGTGGTTACTCATGCTTCTGGTTGGCAAACACCGTATGCATACCATCGATATTGCTTACAATATGTCCACAGTAACTTCAACAGTAAATTTCATAACTCTCATCTTAAACGTCTAGCATGGGACGCTAGTACTGCACATCAAATCCAAAAGTATGACAAGATTATAGTGAAAATCAACCCATTCGCAGTTTTTTGGCTTGATCAGATACCAAAAGAGCAGTGGACACTTGCACATGACGATGGAAGATGTTATGAAGTCATGACAACCAACATTTCTGAGGTGTTCAACTTTGTCCTAAAAAAAGTAAGACATTTACCGATCACGTCATGCATTGAAATAATATTTTACAAGCTTGTTAAGTATTTCAATGACAAGCGTGGTTTGGCGTAAAATAGCGGGTGCGTGTTCACACCTCACGCTGTGGAGAAGATGTCGTATGTTTCACTCAAAAAAGTCAGTCAAAATGTTACCACATTCAACCGAACCACTAGGGAGACATATGTGCTCACTAAAAAGGTTAATGCACAGGTACTATAAAATGCACAGGTACATTTTAGACTGCACATGTTCATGTGGAAAGTGGAACACCTATAAAATGTTATGCTCTCATGCGATGACGCTTTTTTCAAAGAGACATTTAGACCCGTGACAGTATGTTGATGAAATATACACTGTTGCTGCCCATGATATAGCTTGGGCCTCTAAATTTCATCTACTACATCATGGAGACTATAGGGATACGTGCACTGGTCCAAAAGTCTGTCCTAGTCCGAATCTACTACACTTGAAGGGTCGTCCCTAATCTACTCGCATCCGAAATGACATGGACCTACGATAGGGTTGTAGTATGTATCAATGCAAATTGTGTGATCAATCAGGTCATGATCGACGTACATGCCCATCAAGAACTGCACAAGATGTGCGTAGGGGTCATTGAATGTAGATGTTAATGTAATGTCTGGCTGTAATAAATGAACTCTGTTCATCTGAATAACTATGTTGTGTACGTGTAACGATGAAAATGTAGTAGTCGTGTTTATGTAATTACATCATTGTTCATTATATTCTGCCTATATTCACATTGCGTACTTGTTGCAGATACTTAATTCAACTGAACTATGTCTACATCCCGTGGACCAATAGTTGCGAATAATCACAGACAGCAAAGGGTTTGGCTTTTGACAGAGCGGAACGATGATTACAAAAGTGAGAAATTTACTGACCCAAAAGAGTATTATGCTGGACTAAGATGAGAATGGGTGTTTTGTGCTAATGAATCAAACGATTTATGCACTGAGTTAAGAATACTTGGTATACCGGTGCCACGCCGAAGATCTCTAATGATGCAAAGGAGGAGCAGACAAGATTACGAATTAGCAGTTACTCAAGTTCGGAAGGAGAATAATAGAATGTTGGTTCATAGGTGGTAATATTATATGGTTCAACTTGCAACGGACATGATACAAAATGCATATGGACGAGACTTATCAGATGTAGAGCGTAGTAATGTATTAAATAATGAACAATACATATCAGATGATTATATGTCTAATGAAGAATAAAAAGTGTAAACTTCATTTGAAGAAGTACGTGTGGTTGTTTGTTGTATTGAAATGTATTAAATAATGAACAATACATATCAGATGATTATATTCTCCTATGTAATGACATGAAATTTTATGTATATGTAATGAGTCTATGAAATTTTGGTTATTGGTGCAGTGACAATCTCTTACTGCAATGTAATTTAATGCAATTAAGGTATGGAGCATCAACAGGCGCGTGACTTAGTACATCCGGGACCTATTGACCCAGCAATATTATACTTATAGGCACAACATCGGTCCACACAAATATGGGATGGACAGACACGTAATTTACTGACTACAATACATATATTCAAAGCTTAACCCACAAATTTTCATTTTTATGACTTTATGAAATTATTAAAGGAATTAGCACCATTGAAGTGCTATCGGGCTGAGGCGACTATGCATCGCTTGCAATGTCCCGATGAAAAGGTATTGCGTCGTGTTATGACTGCCAGATTTTATGGGATACACAGTATTGGGTTTATACAGCTCGACCACCATTTGGTCACTGCGCTAGTGGAACGGTGGAGGGTGGAGATGCATACATTTCATTTGCCCATTGGCGAGGCGACGATTACATTGCAGGACATGACACTACTTTTCAGACTCCCCATTGACGTTGATGTAGTGACCGGTGTTGACACACATCGTACAGTGCAGGAGTGGTAGGATTACTGTGACCAACATCTAAGCATTAGACCACCAAACACTGCTTTCTCTGGATCTCGAATTAAGATGACCTCTCTGGCTGCTATATTTGCTTAGCCGTTCCGAGATGATGTTGATGTCATCACCATTGATCGATATATTCGTGCCTACATTTTGCTTTTCCTTGGGGCTTATATTTTTCAGACAAGTCTCAGAATAAGGTTGGACTTATGTACTTATAGCATCTTGAGTACCTAGATGCTTCTGGGAGACTGAGTTAGGGTAGTGCAGCTCTAGCGTGCTTGTACCGTAAGATGTGTCACGCCACTGCCCCGGATGCATCCGACATTGGAGGACCGCTAGTTATATTACAGGTATTGTTACATTTACATGTAATTATAAGTTACGTTACATTGGAGGACCGCTAAATATTATGTTACATTTTTTATTGTATAGTTGTGGGAATAGAAGCGACTTACTCATATCCGTCCTGATAGAGTACTAACTCATTAGGCAGCAGCGGCAGATATATCTGATGCATTTCACGTTCTAGAGGGGCCTGATGCTGGGATTCCTGAGCATCGTGATCCATTACCTAGGGGTCCGTTGGGTTGTAGGTGTGTAACGAGGAATTACTAGTTGAGCGTAATAATGTATTTTTTCACCATTGATCGAAATGAATTGTATTGTGTTGCAGGTGGAATATGCGTATGACATCATATGTACATAGCCCCAGACACGTCCTCAGATATTATAGATATCAGCTAGACTAGATGCGCGATGAACAGGTTCGAATTGTACACCAACGTAGAGTACATTATAATGTCAAACGTGTTTACACTAACATTTAAATTGAGTACTTGTTTTGTTGTAGATGGTGTGGATGTCATACACTGTAGAGGTCATAGCAGACTTACAGGCATACTGCACTATTGGGAGCGACGTATGAATGTCGCGCGCCCCATTGATATATTTTACAGTAGTAGAGTGACATTTCCCTGATCGTGTCATGCACCAGTTCAGATTGAGACAGGTCATATCTGAGCCATGCGACACTGGGTCAACTCTTCATGCTACTGATCGATGCGACAGTGGTGGTTACGACTAGAGTCTTGTACATCAGTCCTGTGTACATGTCTGGATCCATCGATGAGAGCATCTTATCACGGGGGAGGCACATACATCTATGACCGATATGATTTTTAGCGCTTACATGGTTTGGTACAGCCGTATCACTCAACGATTGATTGGACCTCCATTAGATAGGCCACTTATCGGATTCCAGCCTATGGGTAGCATAGTCGAGATATTTGTAAGATAATAGCTAAGTGCATTTGTCATTATAAGCATGATTTACAAATACATAATTGATATTATCCTAATGTAAACATTTTTTACATTTACAGGAGCGTACACTTGTACAGATTCACCAGATCGCACAAGATGCCCTTGAGGATGGTATGGACACAACACATGCACAGACACTGCGGGCTGCCCGATCTCTTAGCTCCACTTGCCTCGAGGTGGTTCAAGAGGACCATTATCTCCATTGTACCGTCCATGCTGAGCCTCCACCTATACCACATATTGCACTGCGTGCACCACCCGATGTACCTGCACGGCCTCATGGTGTTGTTAAACGACGATAGAGACCTCCACGTCACCGACCTGATATTCGGGTAGATGTCGGTGTCAACACAGTACCAGACACGAGTGTTCCAGAGCCTACATCAGGACCTAGTACACCTCACCATCCACAGACACAGTTCGTAATACGTGCAGAGACACCATCCACGTCGAGTCCCCCGCATACATCAGCACATATTGCACCTTTTCCACTACCATTGACTGAGACCTCCACACCATCTGAGTATACCGCAGGGCATGTTTCCCCTATGGCAAGACCAAGCACATACACATCAGATGCTTCAGGAGTTACATTGCCTAGCCAGCTTATCTATCACGAGGCATTGATGACATCACCTCTGACAGATGTTCAGATTTCACAGCCATCAGATGATGTCACGCAGGATCATGGTATAGGAGTTGCTACAACTCCCACAGTTGTACATAGGTCACAGCAACGAGCTACGACTCTACTTAACTATCTTATTTCACTAGTTCGAGATCACGGTGGTAAATTTCGAGGTGTTAGAGGCCGCGGTGGTAGAGGACGGGGTGGTCGAGGCATAGGTTGAGGCGGAGATACTATTCCAGTTGGAGATCCGGTGTCACAGGTGATTAATGGCGAGCCGTCACATTAGAGGAACGGCAGACGAAACGGCTCAGGAAAAAGCCGTCTTGTGGCACTTAGTGTTATCATTTTTTGAAATTTATTTTCACATGTATGTTATAGAGTAGTTTATATGTATTGTTGTTGATTGTGTGGTGGAGTGTTTGTGGTGATGTGGTTAGGTGTTGGTGGTGGTGGTTGTGGTGCGTATGTGTTTATGTTGTTGTTGTTGTGATTGTGATTGTTGTTTTTTGATATTGTGCATACAGAGCAAATTTAATTTGGTATGGCAGAGATTTAAGGGAAACTCTGCTGAAATTTTTTAAAATACAATATGTTTAAAATTAGTATTTACAATACATACTTAATCCCAACTTGTAGTTTCTATTGTTTTCAAATGTATATGTATTTTCTATATATTGTATGTATTGTTATGTTTAGCGTTGTTTTCCACTTCAATGGGTATGATAACATAAGTCAACAAACGGTACATTATATTTTAGCATTGTACAATGACAGTACAGATAAACTACAACAACACATTAGTACAAACATATAAGCATGATTATAACAAAAGACACACATTATTATAATCCCTGGAGGATAAACCAACATACGCGTAAATGGTTATTAATCAAGGAATCTTCATCATGGGAAACTTTCTTCGTCCGACATTTCAACATTAGAAACACATCTTGCTTCCGTAGACAACTGTAAGCACAAACGTACTTCGTCAACCAAACCTTCTGCAGCACGGTCGCGTGCAATTTGACAGAGGTTGTACCGAGTTTGCCGTATTTCCATACGGTTGTTTTCACATCGAATATGCCACAATGCACATTCCAACTGTTGTGGTAATGGCAATTTGTCGCGGCCTGCATATGTTGCAAATGCGTAAATCTTCATTTAGAATTTTCCTCTCATTCAAACGATATTAGCATTCCTCCCTCATTCTATTCACTAACCTTTTGTGAGAAACGTAAACGAGAATTTAGAGGATAGAATAATTCATCCTCTAACGTCCAATGATAACCCATACTTTCAAACACCGTGCGTAGACTGTAACTCATGTTTGTAGTTAATAAGTATGGTAAGAAGGCAATGATTAACCATCAAAAGTGCTATTTTATTATATTTAATGATTGGTTAATTGCATATTATTTGTGATTAAATGTGTTAAATTCTTTGATTTTCTTGTTTGATACTTTGTCTAGTTGTTTGGTTTATTTTGCAGGTAAATTGATTGATTTAAAGTAATAATGGATAAGACAAGTGAAACAATCACTAGAGGAAGTATCATCATTGATAAGGATTGAAGAGTCAAGATTGAGATAGGAAGACTTGAAGATAAATCAGCAATTGAATCCTTATAAGAGTCCAAGTTTGAAGAAAACTCATTTAAAGTTGGATTGGGAAAATATCTTAGAAGATAAGGATTTGACACGTCTTCAGTTTTTTTGTCATAACTTTTGACTCCGATATCAGATTGACAAGATTCTTATGGGGTTAGAAAGAAGATTTCAAGAGCTACAAAAGTATATTTTACGAAAATTTCGTGATTCAGCCTCTAAATATGCGAAATCCAAGCTCGAAATCTAAACATATTTTGCACCCGCGGCCCCAAGATTTTATGTACGGGATTTAACCTTACAAGACGTTTTTTTGGAAAGGAATTCCTCCCAAGCCAACCGTATATCTTTTACCTGTACCTATGATTTATTTGAGTATAAATAAAGGCTCTCATCTATTAAGAGAGGTCATTAGAATTAGGATTATTATTTTCTTCTCATCTTTTCTTTTCTAATTTTTGTTCTAAATTCTATGGCTTGCTAAAAGCCCAACTAAAGCTAGGGGAGATACTTTCAATGATGCACGGTATTTATTATTGATTCAATGTTCTTTTTAATGCTTGATTTATTCTTTTAATTTAATTCTTGTCTTTTAGTAAAATTTTTGCTCTGTATAATTTCTTGATTTGTTGTGACACGTACATCGAATGCTTGAGATTTCATGCGAATCAAATAACTGGTTATTCCATGCTTGAATTAATTAATTAGAATTTTTTATAAGATGGTTGATTTATTATTTGCAATAAAATAAGGTTTACCTGTTAGAAAGCTTGATTTATCGTAGACTCCGGGCACGGTAAATGCTTGCGATCTACAAGTAAATTTTTATATTTGTTCAGATAATTCATTAATTATAACTTTTGATGTTTTCATATTATTACCGCTAAATATTCCGATTGGGATTACTTTTCAGTTGATTCTCAATTGAGTTCGAAAACTGGATCATTAATAATTATTGTGTGGATTTGAAAGGGTATTCCCGATGCTTTAGTATTTTCAATTATTGTTTTAAAAATAAATTTATTGTTTTCTAATTTCAAAATCTCTACAACAATTCTTTCAAAATAATTTTCTTTTATTTTTCTTTGTGTTCTAAGTTTTTCAAAATTCCCTGTGGTTCGACCTCAGATTCCCGATAAATTTATTACTTCGCACAACCTGCACTGGGGTGATCAATTCTAAAGTTGTAGCAGCCAACACACACAATGAATTTATAGTGATATTGTGATGGTAGTCGTGGTCACTGTTTTGCCAACTGTGGATAATTTTTTTTTAAATATGATGATTTGACTAATCGTGCAACACTTTTGATTTATCTCATCACTGAACAATGCACAGCACTATCAGTGTTAAGTCGTCAGTGATGATTTAACACAACATTGTTAGTATGTTAGTATCAGTGTTATGTCATCAACGTCTGATTTACCACAACACTGTATCAGTGTCTAGTCGTTATCATTGTTCACTCCTCACTGTATGTTCACTGCAATATGTTATTACTCAGTTCAATGATTCTAATATTAAAATAAGTTACGTTTCTGTTTATATACAGATACTTAATTGCAGTGTAAACCCTATGTACACTATAATGTCAACAACATGAAAAATTGGGTCTTCAAGTCAAACAAACGATGACTCATTCCCAACCAACCACTAGCATCATAAGACATTTTCTTCATTCAGTTCACCAGAACCCGATAATTACACAGATCCCGATGGAGTAACATGGTATGGAAAATTGTGTTTCTTTAAGAATGAATCAATCAACATTCATAACCCTTTCACCGAAGTTGGTCATGTGATGATTGGACTTGTAATCTTTGTTCCGCCTCTAGAGTTTTATTATCACCTATCGGGACCAAGTTAGTTGAAATCTTATTTCAAGCGCCGTGAGCTTAAAGTATATTATTGTTGGCATGAAGTACGAGTGCCACAGGCACGTTCAGCTGAAATGTACGTGGAATGGTGCACCGATAACTACCATGATATCATTGCAACACTGGCTCTTGAGAATGATCAGATGGAACGACGTCTAAATTGATTCTACCTTATTACAATGGCAAAGATTGAATATTCAGACCCTGTAGAGCCTATTAATGCAATTTTGTCCGATCCATCCTTGGCTTTTGTCAATGAACTTTCTGATTTTGAAGAATCAACTGATAATGATCATTATGAAAAACTTCTCCCTACTACTATTTGCTTACATGGCACACCACTATACTGTTGAAAATATAATCGTCATTAGAAATATTATGAATAATATGTCTGCATTATGTCATTTAAAATAAAATCTTATAGTTCTATTTCAGCAAAAGACATAAAGTCTCTTCATTTTGAATGTTTTTTTGTAATGTTTTTATCGCAAAAGAAATAAAATATCTTTTCCCCGGGTTTAGGGTTTGTTGCTTGGGTTTGGGGGTACGATTGGTATTCACTTTTTGAATAATAATAGTTTCAGCGGGTAGGATTTTTTAATGTTTAGGATTTAAGGTTTTGTTGGGGTGGGGTGGGGTGGGTACTCTTTTTGGAAATTAAAAAAGGTGAACTTAATAGTTTTATTATTTATTGTTTAATAGGGGTGGGAATGAAATTTTCATTTGTGGGGCTACGTAGAAATAGTCCCACTCGGGTTTTTATCTTTTTAATTGTTATCATCTTGTGTACAAGTTGGATAACTTTACAACACCGTAATTTAATTTTTCAATATGCTAAAAATAATTTTACAATACTTTCAAAAAGTGTGATAGCGGGGGATAGTTATTAATTTTTTAATGTTTGTTTTGGTATGGGGAGAGGATGGATGGGCAAACCTTTGAAAGTGGATGTGTTAAATATGCTTTCACTATAAGTCGGATTTGAGAAAAACGCTTTCATTACAAAGCGTTTTCAACAAGTCCGCTTTCTAATGAAAGCATTTTTGTCAAATCCGACTTATACTGAAAGCAAATGTGTTGAATCCGCTTTCATTGGAGGATACAAAACACGTTTTTGTTTTAAAAACGGATGTGATGATTACGACTTCATGTGAAAGCGGATTCTACAAATCCGATTTACAAGATGAATTTGTACTTGTTAATTCCGCTTTCAGATGAATTCGTACTTGTTAATTCCGCTTTTAGATGAATTCGTACTTTTTAATTCTGCTTTCAGGTGAAGTCGTACTTGTTAATCCCGCTTTCAAATGAAGTCGAATTTGTTGATTCCGCTTTTAAAAAGTGTCGTAGATTGATAAATAATTTCAAAACTGTTGTATTTTGGTATTAAAATTTAAAAAAAGTTGTGTTTTGGTAATAGATTCACCTCCTCTGCCTAGTAGCGCCAACACGCCCTCCCCCAACAAAAAATAGAAAAATAACAAAACTCCACTATGCCAACCCCTAACTTCTTGACTGGAAAAAAAAAATTTCATACCTCCACTAGTCCACTTCTCTACAATAACTTGCACCCCGATAGGCCCCTCAGCAAAAGACAAAACAATTGAAGGTAAGCATCCTTGACTTGATCCGAAATGTGTACACCCAAGTGCAGGCGGTCAAGTTGTAGTAATAATCTGGTTTGAGTCCAGAGTCGAATCCTCAGGGAACTATGGTTGGTGTTCTTTGAAGTAAATAGTGAGAAAGACTTGTAACTGGAAATATTATGATTTTGAAGTTGTGGGAAGTTTTGGATAGAATGTAAAATTCTTTCCAATGGGTATTTTTCTAGACAAAATATAAGATGATTAAATGTAACAAACACTCTTTGGTTCGGGAATCAGAATATGTAGTTGATTATCCGGTGCATTATGTTTATGCTTTATAACTCAATTAACTCCCGTGTCAACGGCAAATTAATCGGAAGATAGGAATGAAGTGCAATAATGGTGGACATTGAAATTTTATCATGAAGAGTTAGTTAGGGTACTTGCCTTGAATCAATGGATCTTTCCATGTAGGAGTCATCCATTTATCATAGAAAGATCCGTTGATTATACAAAGTACCTTTACTTTGCTAGGTGCATTCAATCACCCAAAAATCAAGTGGAGTATAGAACATTTAAGCATAAAGGTGATACACAAACATAATGTCCGGATTAATCTTTTACATATCTATCATCCCTTCCCAAAGAGTGAATGAGGACTACTCACCCTTCATAGCTATGGTAAAGCTAGAATGATGAATAGTACTCATCCCCAAAAGGTGTTACAAAGTAAAATACTCTAAAGTAAAATATCTAAACAAGGAGTCGTTCTTCGACAAAGAACAAGTGAATCACGTTCCACCCTTCACGGCTTTGGTAAAGCTCTAGAAAAGTGGAAGAGTTTCACTCCTCTAAGGGGAAGAAGGAAGCTCCAACAATGGAAGTAAAAGAAAACAATACTTAAATTAAAAGAAAGCAATAAATACTTGGTGTTTAATTCACAACCAAGAGATAAAAATACATAAAAGAAAACAATAACTACTTGGTGTTTAATTCACAACCAAGATATAAAAATACATAAAAGAAAACAATAACTACTTGGTGTTTAATTCACAACCAAGATATAAAAATACATAAAAGAAAATAATAAAAGCTATAAAGAAATGACAATTAGAAGAGGAGGCTCAGCCTTCCATTATATTTATACAAGCAAGTAAATATAAAAGCTATAAAGAAATGACAATTAGAAGAAAGAACTCTTACCATAAGAACATAAGCATAAAATCTTCAATACATGAATTGAAATGGAAGCTACAAAAGATGAAAGAAAATTTGCTCTCTAAAAACTCTTCTAAAATCTCTCCTAACTCTTAGTTCCTCTCTTGGTTTTTCCACCAATTCCACCCTCAGATCCCTCCTTGAAATGCAGAAGGAGCAGCCTATTTATAGGCGTAGGAAGGCTGGGCAAGTGGGCAAGTGGGCAAGTGGAGAATGAACGGTGGTGTTGCTGAATGCTGATTTTTCAAATGCTTTTATTACACTTTGTCCTGCTTTTATTACACTTTGTCCTGCTTTTATTACACTTTGTCCTGCTTTTATTACACTTTGTCCTTCATTCTTTGCATTCTCCTGACATTGCTCCCTTGGTCTTGCGTTAATTCGGCATTTGTCCCTCAGATGTACTTCTTTGATGCCTTTGGACTTTCCTTCACTTTAGAACCTAAAATATCATCATTTAAACTCCATCAAAGTATAATTAGTCCAAAAAGAGTGTAACAATATGCTACTTTTGAGTGCTAATCACACCCCCCAACCTAAACATTGCTGGTCTCTAGCAATAAATAACAGCATAACAAAATCACTTTCGTAGATAACACGATTGCATTTAGCATATGCAATAAGCCGTTAAACCCCTAGGTGATTCCTAGTGGACGAGTTTTGTCTCGTGAAGGTTTTCAGTGAAGCTACCTACAAACTCCATTGTGAAAAAAAAATGTGTATATGCATTAGCACCATGATAGTTGAAACTTTTTTTTTTTTTTTTTTTTAGAACATAGAACACTTCTCTGTCATTGGTACGTAATATACGCAAAAATAAACACTTGTTATATTGGTATTTGAAATTCCCTATGTAGTAAGAATGATCATTCTAGCAACAAGAATTGTTATATAACAAACACTCCACTTTACTACCTTCCATGGATAGCTTCGATTTCACAAACCTCTCGTAGAATGCTCTCAGCAAAAATTCACTCCGATTATAGTGACTTGTCTCTCACGGGGCATGTGATCAGAAGGTGGCCAATCGAAAAATCACATGCACAATTAGGAAGGAAGTGAAGTTTACGGAAACAAACTAATCATGTTTGGCATAATCTCATGAAAGAATATTGATGCAATTTAAAGAAATACTATTTACCATACCCCAATTTTGATTAACAACACACACATGTAACAGACTTGAGATCAATTAGGGCTTTTCATAGGTTGTAGCGTGGCCAGAGGTCAGTGGCTAATGAAATGACGTCAGAGGTTTTCAAAAGCTATCTTTTCATTCTGTAATGTAGCACACTTCTTTCTAGCTTTTCGACATTTTGCCCAGAAATGATTTCTTTTTTTTTTTTCTTTTTTTTTCTTTTTTTTTCATTGATTCTCCTTATCATCGAAAAGTAATCTCCACAGTTTTCCCATTTCTTTGCATTTCTGTGTCATATTAATTAATAAGAGTGTGCAAGAAAATTAGATAGCAATGGTGTGTCCAGTATGTTTTCTTGTGGCTTGGTAAATATTTGGGTTTATCAAAGAAGAAATCATACATTGAGGGCTCAAACATGGCTGACTAGGGAAATAATTTTGCAGAAAAAATGGCTAAGGCTCAATATCAAATAAAAGATGGCCTAAAATCCTTTCTCAAGTATGTGAACATGTATGTGTCGTATGAACAGATTTCTTGGGGATATGTCAACAGATTACCTTAGTTGCGTCAATCAAAGCAAATTTAATGAGATTATTCAAAAATAGAGAATGAAAGACCTTACTTGAATAAATGTTAATTATCTCTCAAAAGTATGATAAGGCTCAAAACTTACCATGGTATTCTTTATCATCTCCACTGGTAATGTCAGGTTTTTCATGGAATGTCGGTTATATACCGATTCTATTTTTGAGTCTGGTCATTCTTTACCTTAAGAATAACAAATAGCAATATACATTTGACATTTAAGCATAGAGAAAATACCATTTTTCAAGGAAGTGGTTTTTTTTTTTTTTTTTTTTTTTTTTTTTTTTTTAGAAAACAAGAAAAATAAAATTCAAAATTATAAACATACTCATTTATCTATGAAAATTGAAAGAAGACTAGATGCACCAATTAAACTTGAAAAACTATGGCGTCTCAGGATAAGTCCCTACCCACACTACAGGTTGGCATTTTAGGACATTCCTTACTCCGCCCACATACTCATTTATCTATGAGAATTGAAAGAAGATAAAATGCACAAATTGAACTTGGAAATTTATGGCGTCTCAGGATCAAATCCCTACCTACACTGTTAGTTGGTAGTTCGAGACGTTCCTTACTCGGCCCATATTTTTATTTCAACAACCAGACTTTGTACAAAAATATTTTACAAAAGAGTTCAGACCCTTAACCTTCATTCCAAAACACATTTTTCCACAGCTTTGTTTTTATAGTCAAAATCTAATCCGAGTCATCGCTTGGATCTATGTCATTATCAGTGACCCTTCCAACTTCTTGTCGCACATAACTTGTAAGTCCTGGACTGGCATAAGATGGCGTGTTAGGATAATCCTTACTCAGCCCATACACTATCCAGTTTAATCGATCGGTTGCACGACCCGAAATTGGTTCAGAACACTGATTATGTTTTTTCATATGAAATATCCTGCCACAATAGTAACAAGCACCCAGTCGTTTGGAACGACGATGTTTAGCAAAATTGCTTCTGCCACACAATGGTTGTTGTTGTTTCTGTCGGATCTCAATTTTTCTCACATCCCTTGCTTTTCTCATTATCACAGCATGCACATCAGATGGGAAAATGCGTAGAACTCCTAGACTAAACCAAAAAAGTTTAGGATCCATGCTTGCTAAGACTAAAGACATTCTATCTGGTTCTTTAACGTCTGCCAGTCACAAAGACAGTTGAAGCTGCATCCGATGTGATCATGAAATACAGGTACAAATACTAAAAAAAAAACGCGATCCAAAAAAAATAATTTTTTTTTTTTTTTTTTTTTTTTTCAGATCTAAAACTAAAATTACAAATACGAAACTAGAGAAAATATACCAAAATACAAGCGGAAGGAAGAAGATTTAGGATTAAACAAACAAATTAACGAAGAAGGAATAAACCCAGAATACATATGATTGAGGAGGATTATTTGGCAAATTATCAGATCTTACTGTAACAGCAATTACAACATAGTCATTGGAGGGCATAGCAAATTCACAAGGAATCTTATAAAGACAAATAGCCATGAGAATCACAAGCTGTAGATATCAAATTTCAAATATATATATAAATGAAATTACAAACAAGCAATACTTACAACACTAGCACTAGTGGGCTAGTGGAGATAAGGTTGTAAGGTACAGATCTGTTCATCTGCCGAAACCTACAAACAAAATACAACAATTACTCAACTCAAGGAATATCTGGGTTTCTCTGGAAACTCCTCATCCTAAGTGTGAGAACACAAAGAGCACCCAGGTACACATACAAACATATAAGACAAATTATTAAACAAAAGACTGGATCGTCGGCGTATATGGTCATGGATTTACAGGGGGTGAGTTGTTTTTACAGAGAACAGAAAGAACGACGACGAAGAAGAAGAGAAGAAAAAGAAAGAGAAGAAGATAAGGGAAAGAAAAAAGGGGGAAAACCAACACCGGTAATGGTGGAAGAAAAAGAAAAAGGTGGAAGGCCTAATAAAGGCATTCCTCAGATTTTTTTTTTTTTTTTTTTTTTTTTTAACTTTACTTTCGGCAGTGTCGGCAGGCGCAATAATGGCAGCAGGCGCAATAATGGTGCATAGTAATAAAAATGAGTAGGGTAAGAGAACACCTCGCACTTGAGCTTTGACCCATGCACCGATATCTGAAACTAGGAACAACAAAATTATACAACAAAATAAAGTGACATGCATTAAAAATAACATTTAATAAATAAAAGCAACTGTACTTCACTCACGGTTCCAACAAAGAACCAGACACACACTAAATTTTATACCATTAATTGCACACACCCACATTTTCTAAAATGTAATGAATGAACGGCTGCCTACTTTTGACTTTTTTTTTTTTTTTTTTTGCCAGTCTTCACGTGGCTGAAGACTCAATTATCATAAAAGTTAAAATAGTTATACTTTGCTCCCCTATATTTCACTTATTATATATATCAACCACAAAACTTAACTATTCCTTATACTTTCCCATCAAAACTCATAATATATATACTTAAACTATTGTCAAAAATTTCAAAAATTTGGGATCTCACAATCTACCCTCCTCAAAAGAATTTCGTCTCCGAAATTCCTTAATTCACCAAAAATCCCAAAATTTGTAGGGGTACAAAGTGTAACACAAGAAAGAAAAAAAATATAAAGTGTTTATTATTCAAAAGAAAGGGGTGTTATTAAATTTTTTTCAATAAAGTTGTAATTATTCTCAATTCACTAAACCGAATGAATATAAAATTTCAGATTTTACACTACTAACCCCTTTATTTTACTTATTATATATTTCAACCTCTCTATTTTACTTATTATATATTCCAACCCCTTTTTTTTTTTTTTTTTTTTTTATGCATCCTAAAAGGAATCAAAATAAACATTCTTAAGCCAAAAGAGTTTGTACAGAACATAAAAAAAAAAAAAAAAAAATAAAATAAAATAAAATTTACAGACTCGGACCTTCAGCTTTCATTCCCAACCTCAGTACACTTTTCCACAGAGGTCAATCCGATTCCCCCTCCGTATCTGTGTAAAATGGACAACTAGTAACTCTCCCAACTTCCTCTCTCACAAATCGGTTAAGCACAGTACCGGAATAGCATGGCGTATCAGGGTAATCCTTACTCAGCCCATGTTTTATCCAGTTTAATCGATCGGTTGCGCGACCGGAAATTGGTTCAGAACATTTGTTGTATCTTTTCTCATGAAAGTATCTGCCACACTGTTTACAGGCACCAAGTCGTGTAGCACGACGACGTTTAGAATAACTGCTTCGGCCACAGAGGGGTTTCGCTTGTTTTTCTTTGATTTCAGCCTTCCTTACTAATCTTGCTTTTCTCATGATCATGGTATGTACATCAGATGGAAAAGTACGTAGGACTCCTAGACTAAACCAAAAAAGATTTACATCCATGATTGCTACTCTATGACCCATTATCTGGTTCTTTTACGTCTTCCAGTCACAAAGACGATCAAAACTGACCCACAGATATTATCATTAATACAAGGTACATAATATGAACAGATACAACAATAAAAACAAAAAAAATTTACAGAAAATTTTACGGGTTCAACCTGCGCAGATCAACTACTGTAAACTGCAGATCAACTATTGTAAACTGTAGATCTCACCCCCCAACCTAGACTGAACATTGTCCCCAATGTTTCGAGTTTTTCGGTTTGTAGAGCTTGAATACGCAGTTAACTGTGGAGATCTGTTCAATCGCCGATGACCTATACCAAAAAAAAACAGAGATTAAGCATCTTTGGGGTGGTCTGGGTTTTCATTGGGACAAAAACCCTTGATCATCAGTGCGGCCCGAAGAAGAACAGCCATAAGTAAATAATACAAACAAATGTAGATCATGAGAAGGAGGATAGGGTCATCGAAAAATGCAGACATGGTACTGTTATGGGTTGGATCGTGGTACAGAAGACCAGATGCAGTGGAGAAGAAGAAGAAAAGAGAAGAAGCAGAAGAAGAAAAAGAAAAGAAAAGAGTAAAGGTGTGGTGAGGAAAAGAAAAAAAAAGAAAAAAAAAAAGCGATGGGAGCCTTATAAAGGCAGTCCATCGTGTCGGGTGTCTGACTGACCCGACCCTTTTTTGTGTCGGCAAGCGTAATCTCCGGAGTGATATCCGGAGATACTTTCTGGATCCATTAAAAAAATGGTCTCCACATTTTGGACAAAATTCTCCACAAAGGGTTTTAATCTCTGACCATTGACGGTAAAAATGTTACCGTTTGATGGGTTCTCCACTTCCACTGCCCCATGTTCAAATACCTTTTTAACAATGTATGGTCCAGTCCATCTTGATTTCAACTTACCAGGAAATAGGCGAAGTCTCGAATTGAAAAGTAGAACCTTTTGATCAGGTTCAAAAGATTTTCGCACTATGTTCTTGTCATGAAAAATTTTCATCCTGGTTTTTGCAATCTTAGCATTTTCATATGCTTCATTTCTCAATTCCTCCAATTCATTAATCTGAAGCTTCCGTGACAGTCCAGCCTTGTCTAAGTCAAAATTCATTGCTTTAATAGCCCAGTATGCCCTATGTTTCAATTCCACAGGCAAGTGACATGGCTTTCCATAGACTAATCGATAGGGAGACATGCCCAAAATTGTTTTAAAAGCAGTTCGGTATGCCCAGAGCGCATCAGTTAGTCTTAATGACCAATCTTTGCGATCTGGGTTCACCGTTTTTTCCAAAATTAATTTGATCTCCCGATTAGCTAACTCAGCTTGTCCACTGGTCTGTGGATGATAAGGGGTTGCAATTTTGTGAAAAATCAAGTATTTTTTCATTAAATTCCAGAAGGGACGATTGCAAAAATGAGAACCCCCATCACTTATAATGGATTTTGGAATTCCAAACCGAGATAAAATATTTTCTTTTAAAAACTTGATCACCGTTTGATGATCATTATTTCGGCATGGAATTGCTTCAACCCATTTGGATACATAGTCTACGGCTACTAAAATGTATAGATAGCCAAAGGAGGGGGGAAATGGTCCCATAAAATCGATACCCCAACAGTCAAAAATTTCGATCACCAAAATTGGGTTTAAGGGCATCATGTTTCTTTTTGAAATGTTTCCCAACCTTTGACATCTATCGCAAGTTACGCAAAAAGCATGGACATCTTTGAAAAGTGTGGGCCAGTAAAATCCACACTGCAAGATTTTTGCAGCGGTTTTTCGAGATGAAAAATGACCACCACATGCTTCTGAATGACAAAATGTTATTACCTGTCTACTTTCCTGAGCGGGGATGCAACGTCTTATGATCTGATCCTTACAGTACTTGAATACGTAGGGATCTTCCCAAAAGAAATTGCGGACCTCCCTCAGAAACTTCTTTTTGTCCATGGGAGTGAAAAATGGAGGAAGTGTTCCGGTAGCAAGGAAATTAGCAATATCAGCGTACCATGGGGTTTCATCAATCCTGAATAGTTGTTCATCGGGGAATTTTTCATTGATTGGCAGTTCATCCTCATGAAATTCATAAGTTAATCTTGACAGATGATCTGCCACCACATTTTCCACACCCTTTTTGTCCTTAATGACTAAATCAAATTCTTGGAGCAAGAGGATCCATCTCAAGAGCCTTGGTTTGGCATCTTTTTTTGTAAGCAAAAATTTCAGTGCTGCATGGTCAGTAAATACAGTAACAGAAGAACCAACAAGATAAGATCGAAATTTTTCCAATGCAAATACTACAGCAAGTAATTCCTTTTCAGTTGTTGAGTAATTCATTTGGGCATCATTTAAAGTTTTACTTGCATAGTAAATCACATGTGGCTTCTTATCTTTTCTTTGTCCCAAAACAGCACCTACAGCATAGTCACTAGCATCACACATCAATTCAAAGGGTAGAGTCCAGTCAGGAGGTTGCATTATTGGGGCAGAAATTAACATGCCTTTGAGTTTGTCAAAGGATTTTTGGCACGCTTCATTCCAGTCGAAAATGACGTCCTGACTCAAAAGATGACACATAGGTTTTGCTATGGTGCTGAAGTCTTTTATGAACCTTCTGTAGAATCCTGCATGACCTAAGAATGATCGAACATCCTTCACAACCCTAGGAGCAGGAAGATTCCTTATCAAATCAATTTTTGCTTTATCAACTTTCATGCCTTCAGACGACACAATGTGACCCAAGACAATGCCTTGATTCACCATGAAATGACATTTCTCCCAGTTAAGCACCAGATTTGCCTCTTTGCATCTCATCAAAACTTTTTCTAGGTTAGCTAGACACAAATCAAATGAGTCACCATATACCGAGAAATCATCCATGAAGATTTCCAAAAAATTTTCGACCATGTCACTGAACAAGCTTAGCATACATCTTTGAAATGTTGCAGGAGCGTTACAAAGTCCGAATGGCATCCTTTTGAATGCAAAGGTGCCAAATGGACATGTGAATGTGGTCTTTTCTTGGTCATTCAGAGCTATCTCAATTTGATTGTATCCGGAATACCCATCCAGGAAACAGTAAAATTCATGGCCTGCTATTCTCTCGAGGACTTGGTCAAGGAAGGGAAGAGGAAAATGGTCTTTTCTAGTCACCAGATTGAGTTTTCGATAGTCAATGCACATTCGCCATCCTGTGACGACTCGTGTTGGCACGAGTTCATTTGCATCATTTTTGACTACTGTGACTCCAGATTTCTTTGGTACAACTTGGGTTGGACTAACCCATTTGCTATCGGAGATCGGAAAAATTATCCCTGCATCCAGGAGTTTGAGCACTTCCAGTCTCACAACCTCTTTCATGTGAGGATTCAATCGTCGCTGCATTTGACGAGAGGGTTTTGAGTCCTCTTCAAGGTATATGGCATGATTACAAATTAACGGGCTTATACCTTTCAAATCAGCGATGGTCCACCCAATGGTGCTTTTATGACTTTTAAGAACTTCAATTAATTGAGCTTCTTGCAAGTCTGTGATTTTTGAAGAAATTACCACTGGATAAGATTTATCCTCACCTAAAAATGCATACTTGAGATCAGATGGGAGCGGTTTCAGTTCAGGCTTTGGTGGCCTGTCACTTGAAGATAGTGGTTTTGTACCACTTGATGAAATTTCTTCAAATTTAGGAGCCCATGTCCCCACATTGAAGGTAGGACACTCAATGGAGTTTTGTTCCAGAGAGTCAGATGAGTCAGATTTTGACAAAGTTGATTCACTAAGATCCTCACAGAATGAGTCATTCAGATGTGCTTGTATTAATGACTCAATGGAATTTATTTCTCCTACCTCCTCGTACTCTCTTGGGTGTTTTGCAATGTCAAAGACGTTCATTTCGAGAGTCATATCCCCAAAAGTCAATTTCATAATACCATTCCTGCAATTGATTAGTGCATTGGAGGTTGCTAGAAAAGGTCGACCAAGAATGACAGGAATTGGAGTTTCTGAATGAACTTCTGGATGAGTATCTAGAACAATGAAGTCTACAGGGAAGACAAAATTATCCACTTGGACAAGTACATCTTCAACAATACCCCTAGGAATTTTTACAGATCTATCTGCCAATTGGAGTGTGGTGCAAGTGGGTTTCAGTTCACCTAAACCCAACTGCTGGTAGACAGAGAAAGGAAGCAAGTTGACACTAGCTCCAAGGTCTAACAATGCTTGCTCAATTTTGAAATTTCCAATGACACATGACACAGTGGGGCATCCTGGATCTTCGCACTTTGAAGGAATTTTTTGTTGAAGTAGGGCACTGGCTTGTTCTGTGAAGAAGGCTCTTTTTTGAACATTTTGGCTTCTTTTGACTGTGCACAAGTCTTTTAGAAACTTGGCATAAGCTGGAACCTGTTGGATTGCATCCAGAAGTGGGATGTTGATTTTTACTTGCTTGAAAAGCTCGTAAATTTCAGACTGATTGTTTGCTTTCTGTATGCTCTTGAGTCTATGAGGGAAAGGAGCAGGAATAGAACACGATGGTTCTTCTTCCCTTGATGGCTCTGGTTCTTGTTCAATCATGGGATCACAGTCATTTTTTTTTTCAAGTTCTGGCTCACTTAATGGGTTGGCTGGAATTGAGTCTGGTTTTGGGTCTGGAATTAGCATGTTTCTGATGGACTTGTCAATCTTTTTGCCACTTCTCAATGTGGTGACAGTTTTGGCTTGGTCTTGTGGAGTTTCCATAGTTGATGGATTTCCCACCTGAAATTGGCCTTGTGGAGGCTTTGGTTGGGCAGGAAATTTTCCCTTCTCATGTGTGCTCATGGACTGGGTCAGCTTTTGAATGTGGCCTTTGAGATCCTCAAAAGATTGTGTGGTCTGGGCCTTGAAATCAATAAAAGCCTGAGTAGAACTATTGTTATAGCTCATTTGGGTTTGCATGAATTGATTCAATGTATCTTCAAGGTTCCTTTTGTGTGGTGGTTGATATGGAGGATATTGTGGAGGTCCTTGAGGTGGTTGTGGTGGCCCTTGTTGATGAGGATATTGTGGAGGTCCTTGAGGTGGTTGTTGTGGACTTTGTTGCTGATTCATGGGGGTTGGTTGTGTGTTTCTCCAACTGAAATTTGGGTGGTTCCGCCACCCTGGATTGTATGTTTCAGAGTATGGGTTGGAGTAAGGCTTGTTGAAATTGGAAATGGCATTTGTTTGTTCCAACAAAACTTCTTTGAATGCCGGAATGGTCGGGCATTCCCCAGTAGGATGCCCTGTTAGCGCACAAATCCCACATACTTGTTCTGTGGGAGGGACAACATCAACTTGATGGATCTTTTTCATCTCTAAAGCTTCAAGCTTTCGAGACAAAGTGGACATTTTTGCTCTAAGATCATCATCTTCTCTCAAGACATACTTACCCCCTTGGAAAGTAGGTGGTTTGGCTTCTACAGTGGTAGGAGAGGCTGAGTCCCACATTTGAGAACTGTCAGATATGGTATCAAAAAAATTGAATGCCTCCTCCGGACTTTTTCCCATGAACTCTCCTTGAGCCATCATTTCGACAAACTGTCGTAACCTAGTGGGCAAGGAGTCATAGAAAAATCCTACCAAAGTCCAATCTTCAAAAGCATGGTGTGGACAAGATTGGAGAAGATCTTTGAATCTCTCCCAGCTTTGATAAAAAGTTTCCCCTTCTTTGATCGAAAAATTCATGATTTGTCTTTTGAGTGCATTAGTGCGGTGCAGAGGAAAGAATTTTCTGAAAAATTCATTTTGTAGAGCCTGCCAATTAGGGATTGAAAGAGATTTTAAAGAATGTAACCATTGTTTGGCTTTATCCCTCAAAGAGAAAGAAAATAATTTCATTTTTGTCAATTCAGAATTGTCTTGAAATGTTCCACACACTTCTTCGAAGTCTTTGATATGCAGATACGGATTTTCTGTATCCAATCCCTGAAACACGGGCAATAAATGCACTGTCCCCGGCTTCACAGTGAAGTGGGGTGCATTCTCCGGAAAAACAAAACAAGAGGGGACACTATTCCTTGTGGGATGTAAGTAATCCCGCAATGTTCGAATGTTGGGTACTTCCCCCTCTCTCACATGATCTTCACCCTGCCTGTCAATATTTGCCATATTGAAGTTACAAGAATCGGCTTCTGATTTGGGTGAAGGTGGTTCAAGTTGATTTACAGACCCAGAAGATTCAGCAGGCAAATTTTGAAAGAGGCGATTGGTGTCAGTCATAAAACAAAATTATTCACAATAAGGCAAAAATATAAACAAAAAGAGAGGTTTTTTTTTTTTTTTTTCACCTTTTTTCTAAAAAGAGCACCTTTTATGATTCCCCGGCAACGGCGCCAAAAACTTGACTTGATCCGAAATGTGTACACCCAAGTGCAGGCGGTCAAGTTGTAGTAATAATCTGGTTTGAGTCCAGAGTCGAATCCTCAGGGAACTATGGTTGGTGTTCTTTGAAGTAAATAGTGAGAAAGACTTGTAACTGGAAATATTATGATTTTGAAGTTGTGGGAAGTTTTGGATAGAATGTAAAATTCTTTCCAATGGGTATTTTTCTAGACAAAATATAAGATGATTAAATGTAACAAACACTCTTTGGTTCGGGAATCAGAATATGTAGTTGATTATCCGGTGCATTATGTTTATGCTTTATAACTCAATTAACTCCCGTGTCAACGGCAAATTAATCGGAAGATAGGAATGAAGTGCAATAATGGTGGACATTGAAATTTTATCATGAAGAGTTAGTTAGGGTACTTGCCTTGAATCAATGGATCTTTCCATGTAGGAGTCATCCATTTATCATAGAAAGATCCGTTGATTATACAAAGTACCTTTACTTTGCTAGGTGCATTCAATCACCCAAAAATCAAGTGGAGTATAGAACATTTAAGCATAAAGGTGATACACAAACATAATGTCCGGATTAATCTTTTACATATCTATCATCCCTTCCCAAAGAGTGAATGAGGACTACTCACCCTTCATAGCTATGGTAAAGCTAGAATGATGAATAGTACTCATCCCCAAAAGGTGTTACAAAGTAAAATACTCTAAAGTAAAATATCTAAACAAGGAGTCGTTCTTCGACAAAGAACAAGTGAATCACGTTCCACCCTTCACGGCTTTGGTAAAGCTCTAGAAAAGTGGAAGAGTTTCACTCCTCTAAGGGGAAGAAGGAAGCTCCAACAATGGAAGTAAAAGAAAACAATACTTAAATTAAAAGAAAGCAATAAATACTTGGTGTTTAATTCACAACCAAGAGATAAAAATACATAAAAGAAAACAATAACTACTTGGTGTTTAATTCACAACCAAGATATAAAAATACATAAAAGAAAACAATAACTACTTGGTGTTTAATTCACAACCAAGATATAAAAATACATAAAAGAAAATAATAAAAGCTATAAAGAAATGACAATTAGAAGAGGAGGCTCAGCCTTCCATTATATTTATACAAGCAAGTAAATATAAAAGCTATAAAGAAATGACAATTAGAAGAAAGAACTCTTACCATAAGAACATAAGCATAAAATCTTCAATACATGAATTGAAATGGAAGCTACAAAAGATGAAAGAAAATTTGCTCTCTAAAAACTCTTCTAAAATCTCTCCTAACTCTTAGTTCCTCTCTTGGTTTTTCCACCAATTCCACCCTCAGATCCCTCCTTGAAATGCAGAAGGAGCAGCCTATTTATAGGCGTAGGAAGGCTGGGCAAGTGGGCAAGTGGGCAAGTGGAGAATGAACGGTGGTGTTGCTGAATGCTGATTTTTCAAATGCTTTTATTACACTTTGTCCTGCTTTTATTACACTTTGTCCTTCATTCTTTGCATTCTCCTGACATTGCTCCCTTGGTCTTGCGTTAATTCGGCATTTGTCCCTCAGATGTACTTCTTTGATGCCTTTGGACTTTCCTTCACTTTAGAACCTAAAATATCATCATTTAAACTCCATCAAAGTATAATTAGTCCAAAAAGAGTGTAACAATATGCTACTTTTGAGTGCTAATCAATCCTCTCGCAAGATGCCTGAGATAAGACTGTAAGCATCAATTATATTCATTAAAATGAAAAAAAATCTCATACCGACGTAAAACAATTTTTGACTAATTCTACAACTCCTCGCAACACAAAAAAAATATAGTTAGAAATTTCCAATTAACGTAGAACTACATAATTTTGAGAGAGAAAATGTGAAAATACGCTATTACCAAAAGTACCTTATGATTGGTAAAAGTGTGGACTTGGCCTAGATGACATCAACAAACCACCAAGAACTACATAAAATAACACACATCGCCATTATCTTATTGTTTTGCTCCTCAAGTGGTCCAATAATGTAGAGAGCAATTCATAGGTTACTAAAGTCAAAATTAACAAATATAATGCCTTCAATAGTTCAAAAAATACAAAAATACATTTTAAAAAAAACAATGCAACATATTTCTACAACGGTTGATAGATAAATAGAGATAGAAATTAAAAGATTTGAGAAAGGGGGTAGAATCTTAATGAAACATACAAAACAAGAGGTTGGAAGAGAAAAGAGACACAAGTTTATACTGAGAGAATATAGGAAATGGAGAGACAAGTGAGAGAAATATGGGATGGGAGCAAAAGATAAGGTTAACCAGCATAGAGAATGAGGTGTTGGAATTTATGTGGCTAAATCTTTCGATAATAATTAATCCACTGCTGGTGTTCAAATTCAAAATATATAAAACCTTAATCCGTTGGTTAAACATTGCATTATTTATAAAATATTATTTTATAATGGTGCATGCATACATATATATATATATTGTATTGATATGATTAGATGTTTGGGTTAGATTTTTTCTAACCAGCATTGGTGACCTAGCTAGAGGGACCTATCAAGTAGTGAAAAACTAGGTTAAGGAAATTAATCCTACTTAGAGTGTTTTAACCTACTTTGAGGGAATTGAGAAAATATTGATGGACATTGAGACTAATCAAGGGACTGATAACGGCTACTTGATAATCCTTTCGTATAAATAAGACTCTCTGATTATAGAGAGAACTATCATTAAAAAACACTCATTTGTGAGAAAACCCATTAGGGGTGAAATCTCAATTCTACTGCATTTATATCCAAAAGAGTTTCGAACTCTCAAATACAAGCTCCACATTCATCACATAATATTTTTGTTCCACAAATTCCTACGTGGGGAAGATAGACATATGAAGTGAGGAGTTAGGAAGTGAGGAGTTAGGAAGTTCAGAAATATAGGAGTGGGAGGTTACATATTTTGTATTTTGAATGTAAAGTTATCCACTGACCAGTTATATAAACAGTTGTCCGACTAAGAAGTTAGGAGGAGTTATCCAAGTAAAAGATTAAGTTGTTAAGAAAATGTTAAAAGAATCCAATAACGGGAAGCCACATAAGATTATGCAAATTAAAATATTCAAAAAAATCTAGAAAATACGATTGCTAGAATGAAGGCCTCTCCTCATTTCTAGATACATTCTTTTAGTATATAAAGATTCTATTTCGAGGAATAAGGAGAGGTCTTCAAACTAGATTCCCTAATTTTTTAGATTTTTTACTTTTTAATTTTAGAAAAATTTACGTGGCTTCTTTCTATTTGTCATTTCAATTTTTGCCTGATAATTTAATCTTTTCCTTTAGATAATGGAGTAATGCTGCATAAGAGCAACTCCAAGGATGAGTGGCATCAGGGGTGGCAACCCCATAACTGCCAAAATGCCACCCCAAATTCAAAAATTTTCACTCCAAGGGGGTGGCATCAAGGGTTGGAAAATGACAACAATGCTCTTGGGGTGGCAAATTTGGCAACTCTGGAGAGAGAAATGGAGAGGTTGCAAATGATTTGATGATATAGATCCGTTAAATTACTAAATGATCTAACGATGAATATAGATCCAACAATTTATATAGATTGATGAATAAAAATATGAAAATGACACCCCATTTTGACACCTGCCATTGAAACAAATTTATAATTCAGGGATGTCAAAACACTGTTAAATATTGCAAATGGGTGATTTGGCACCCCAAAATGGCAACTCCAAGCTTAAAAACTACACTTGATAATCACAATCATTGAATAGGTAGTGAGTCCCAATAAATGCTAGGACATATAGTAAAATCAATTGTTGTAATTATCAAGTCTACTTTTTAAGTTTAGTTTTTAAGTTTATGTAGCATTGATCTTAGATAATGATAGATAACTATCATTTTTTAACTGCTCGGGTTTCTTAATTTTGAACTCTCCCTCCAGTTCTTGTCTTTCGAAAAATCAACTCTCCACTTAATCACGTCTCCTACTTTTCAATTCCCCTATCTCTAGCGCAGCTCTCTTTCACGTTTCGGGACAAAAGAGAAAGAAATATTATAATGGAGCCCTCTTTTTAAGAGCAGGATTGCTCAAGGTAATTTGAGGTCTAAAGCAGTAATACTAAATGAAATTTTTTTATTTTTAACATTATTTTAAAAAGAATAAAAATATATTTTTAATTTTTTTTAAGTGAGAGTGGAGGATGTGATGCTTTGTTTTTGTTTTTTAAGAGAGAGAGAATAAATGTGAGTAAATATGAGTTGACTTTTGAATATTTTTTTTATTATTTTTTTTAAATTTTTTATTTTTGAGTTTCTAATGTTATTAATAGAATTGTAGGCTCAAATTATTGAAATTATAATTTTTTGATTGGGCTTAAATTTTTTGGGGCCTTTTTGTTAGGCCTAAAATTTTCATGAATTTAAATTTTTTTTGTGGATTAGTTATGTATTTAAAATTATGAGGTCTTTCAAAAATTTGAGGCCTAAAGCCCACGCTTTTTTTTTTTAATGCTGTTGGGCCGGCCCTATTTAAGAGCAATGTTGCCCCAATCTGTTAGTTGACGAAAGAATGAAGGAGATGTGGATGATGTGTGTGTTTTATTTGAGGTAGAATTTGTTGTTGTTGGTGGTGGTGGTGGTGGTGGTGTTCATCTAACTTGGTTGTGTAATTTCCCATTTTCATCTATGTTTATACAATTTTATATGTTTATAAGTTTACCACTCACTTCTGCTTTCTAAGTAGAATTGTTTGGAATTTCCTGTGTCAAAAAACTTGATATGAATTTTTGGATGTTGCTTTCAACTTTATGAGACTATATGACTACTTAAACTGGGTTCACATCTTCATGAGCTAGTTTTCCTTTTTATCTCTTTGTTTCTATGTTGCTTTTTTTATTATTTGGTTAATGAAGATGTTTTGTGATTAACGGCATTTGTTTTTCAGACTTCAATTCAACCATTATGTACACATGGGGAGAGACTTTTAAGCTCAAACAGATGAAATAAATTTGTATATCATGTGTCTTATTTTTGTCCGCCAATATTTAATTCTTTTATTGTTCTATGAGGTTTAATCTGTTCACATAAAATTTTTGTGGGTCCATGAGACGATCTTCTGACTGTAGCTGAATGGAAATTACCATTTAGTATTGTCTTTCTTTATCACACATGAGCTCAACATATCACCCATTTGCTGAGATGGGTATATAATCCATGAGATATATTTTTTTGAGCAAAATTATTGAGACTTAATTTGTTGATCTAATTTATCGACTTAATTCATTATGATCTTTAGATTGACTATGGGTTTCATCAAACATTGAAACTTGATATTGGTCTAATAATTCTAATAAAATCACATCGTTATTTATTAGAATTAAGTTGTTCACATAAGAGAGATAAAGAAATGTTTTGTTGTAAGATTGATAATTGAATCGAACTACTCGAATTCAACTCGGCTTGTTTTTTAAATGAGGCACATTTTTTAAAGAGTCGAACTTTTAAACAATTTTTTAGGCTCGTTTAGAAAATTAACTCAACAGACTTGAAATGAACTCGACAGGCACGATTAGTTTGTGTAAATATTCGAACTCAACTTAAATTCAACTAATTTTAGTCTCGTTCACACTCGGCTCATTTTCTAAACGAGTCATACTTGAATAATTTTTTAGACTCATTTGAAAAAATAAACTCAACAAACTCTGTCAAGTTCGTTTAGACTTGTTCAATTATCAGCCCTAGTTGTAGGAGTTGTTTAAAACTTTGAATGCATGAAAATTGTCCAAGTGTAAAATTATTATCTGCATGGAGTATCACTAGTCTTTATATATTATAAGAATCAATTTAGAAACAAAAAAAAATTTTGAGAAACTTTCCCTTGTCAAATTCTATTTTCTCCTAAGTTTAAATTATTTAATAGAAATAAATTGACCTCCTCCAATACGTGACCTATATAACAACTTTCAACTCTTTGATAACTTATATATACTAGTTATTTCACATGTCTAAAGGCATGAAAATACTTAAAATTCGAACACCCAAAAAAATCTATCTCACTATATTATATAATAGTTTTTTTTCCTTCATATCTTTGATTACATCATTTAAAATCTACATTTATCCATTATATTCTTAAAAATATCGACAATGTTTTTCAAAATACGTAATCCGACAAAATTTTCCCAACATATGTATACTATCGTGTATGGATAATGTTTGAAATAAAAATTATATTAAACTATAAATTAATCAAATATTAAAATAATTGGACAAATGAAATGAGTGATGTGATATTTTTTGGGAAGAAAATGTATAATGGATAAAATTCAACTTGTGAGCTATCTTATTATATATATATATATTCTCAACAGAAAAATGTATATTATCACGAATTGCAACAAAATGAATATACTTTCCAATGTCATTTACCAGTTGTGTACCTGTTTTTTCCCCCTTTTTGGCGACAAGATATACCAGATTCAATCATGCAAAAATTGCAACTTCTGCCCCTCCTATAGGTTTGAAGGTAATGGAACAAATTTCCACATTTTGGCTTCATGGTTGCCTCCCAAGGGGAAGAAAAGGAGTGCCAAGATGATACACCTACCCTCTCTTTTAGCAAAACATGGGTTCATCAAACTTCAAAAACTATGAAGATCCAAGTTGATTATCAACTACAAAAATTTTGAAATCAGTTTCACCCTTCAGATGAGGTCATGCGTTACAATCTGTCCCAGGTTTCTCAGCAAAACTCAAACGTTTGGGATTGATCTTATCCACCTGGATCACTATCACACGACCATTTCCTTCCTCGGTCCATTTTATAGATTCCCTCTCCAGTAGCTTTATAATCTGCAACAGAAATTTTCAGAAGATACCAACACCTACTCTTTTTCTAGTAAGTCAGCTGAACAATTGAGGATATTGCAGATAATAAAACATCAAATTATGCTAAACTGCAAGCTGAACATAAGGGTAATAACCATGCATAACATTGTACGCGTGGGTGCAAAATATTTTTGTCCACCACACCTATTGCTGGATCTTTACCTGATTGGGGTGGTTCAAGTTTGCAAAAAAGGAGAGATGAAGATGCTTCGTGTTAACCAAGTTCACAAAGATACTCTCTCCTTAAGCAAGTAAACATGTGGGCATGATGTGGCCTATGGCAAATATCATTTTTGAACTGTGATATAAAAAGCGAAAAAGAATTGTCACTTCAGAAACCAGCACCAAAAGTTTGTATCGAGACCCGTGTGGCATTGGCAGTCAGGCACTATAATGCCCAACAACAATACCCCAATTAACCAACTAAATAACAATAATCGCTCCCTCCTGCATGATGTAAAGACTAAATAGGATCCCAATAAAAATAGCAAAATGAAGATATCAGACACCTGTTGTACTCCAGTCAATGCCGTTCTTTTTATAAAGCCATCATGAAGCTTGACATAGATTTCATGGCACTGTATTCACTTAGATATCACTTTTTTCACATTACTACATAATACCATAATCATAGTGGAAATATCTTGTATTAAACTAATAATGATAATTATGAATTAATGAGTGATTTGTAATATTGTCTTGCATGTATAATTTGCTAATATCAGATATAAAACTTATGTTGGTAGGTGTATTGTTTGAATCATATTAGTAATCATTTCTTAGACTTAAAATATAACTAATTATTTTTTCATCCGGTGTTCTTCTATTTCAATGTAAGTACGAAAATCATCCTAATTTTGCACTGTATTTATTGAGTGACAAACTGATCGTACCAGCCGTTTCCGAGCCCCTTCTTTGGTATCTTCATCATTGGCCCCAACTATGAGTTTAAAATACTGAATAGCTGATCAAAAGACAGTGTAGAGGAGTGTTATTTTACTTGTAACTCAATTCAAAACAAATGAAGTAGGAAAATGAAGACCTACATGGGATGCCTGAAAGAGAAGTTAAATGAAGCTTCAGAAGCCGTACTGCTTCCTTTGGTTTATGGTCATGCAGATCAAGAGACATTTCTTCCTCCTCATCTCTGCAATCAAATTCTAACCAGTTAATCTATGTCCTAAAGCAATACGTGGAAAGATAATCCAAAAAGGATTATCAAGAGAAAGAGAAAAACATATTGCACGTACCTAGTTTCAAGAAGCTTTTGCGCAGATTTTTCATTTGCTTCTCGGGCCCTCTTCATAAAAAAGTGTCCCTACGAAGAAAACAAAGACGAGGTAAAAAATAAGAAAAAGGAAGTCAATATCAAGAACAAAATGGAATTCATCTCAGGAAAGACACATGTTGGGCAAAATTGCACATGTTAGGGAAATTTTCCACCTAATTATTATTTTATTTGTTGTCTAAAGTAATACAAACATATAATTTCCGAAATAAATGAAGTAAAACACTCATGCACCCAAGTCCCAATTGGAACCCTACACATTCCCTTTGAAAGAGGCAAGAAAAGCACTCAAGGTACTAGTTAAAGGCAACAAACCAAAGTCAACACCTGCCTTCATTCTCTATTCCCTATATATGGCCCAACCATTAAAGCAGTTGGATGTCTAAAGTGTCCATAATTGTAATGCTAATATGTTACCACAATTCAAATTATTTTGTGATTTAATAGGAAACCATTTAGGCATACAAAATATGCTGGATCTGGCGACAAGTATCTCAGTCAACCATTGATATCTCAATCTTCTGTTTTGTTAAAGCCTAAATACCCTGACACTGTTGACAACTGTAAGATATTTAAGCTCATATAGAGAAAATGTACCATTAAAACAGTTGCCAACAGTAGATGCAGTAAAAGCTTTTTAGCATGGAGATTGCAAGATATCAAAAATGCTATACCACTCCCAATTCGTGCAATAATAGTTGTCAACACATAGTGATATGGCAAAAGGAAAGGCTAAAATGATTGCACCGTAGTCAATTAGCCAATAACAAACTTAAAAAAAAACTTTATCTATTCCTTTAGGCGCCACTTTTTTCCTGAGTTATTCCACCTTCTTCATGATTTCATGTGGTGAATATTCAATAATCACTTACTGAAAAAAAAAGCATACTCAATTATCCATCACAGATTTTGCCAATTCCTATAATCTACAGGATACATCATGCTTACGAATTATTACTTGCACAAAAGAGAGAGAGAGAGACAGAGAGAAATACCTTTGGATCATCAAACTCAAACCCACTTGGTGGCAGATAACAAAGTTAAAGAAAAATATGTAGGAAACTGATAAGGTTCATCTTGCTAAACGAAATGACAACTAATATTTCAAACTGTTTCGAATCTAAGGCATGATATGATATCACTACACCTACACAGATAGACACACACACACACACACACACACCACACACACACATATATATATATATAGAGAGAGAGAGAGAACCGATTCCAGAAGCTTGTATGCCCGGTCATGATTTCCCTTAGCAAATGCATCAACGGCCTGCAAGTAACCGAACTATCATATTCCAATTTTCAGCAAACCATTCATAAGACTGATCAATAATGAGGGACTAGAAAGAGGATGAAACAATAAAACTTATGAAAACATATTGGTAGAAAGAGTTTGAAATGAAGACTTACAGCTTTGTAATACTCTTTCATTGTAACCCAATACTCCTTCACAGCTTTGCGTAGGAACTCATAGCTATCCTCAGTTTCTTCATTCTCTAACCACCAAGCAGACATATGTACCAAAGAACATTAACATAAAAGGGGACAGTACAGAATTAAAGAACAAGCAAAACAAAACATAAGCTTATGACGAACCTCTACTAAACCACAAAAATTACAAAATTGCCATAAACCAGTATAAGCATTTGCCTAATCGTGTTCCACAATTTTCAGGTTATGAAGTTCAGCAAACAACCGCAGTGGAAATGTATGGAGCTACAAGATTTGGTATATATAATAATTGTTCATGTACTGGATAGAGTGAGTACGAGTAGTAGTCATGTCCCTACATTAGGCATAGACACAACCTAGACTGATCTATAGTTCATATGCTGGAAAAAGGGGGGGGAGCTGGACACTAGTGCCAGAGGAATGAGCCAACTGGACCTTGTCAGCCTACCGATTTCTGTTCTGCCATGGTTATAAATATTGGATTGGATTCAACGAGGAGGTCATCCCCTTCCCAAATTGGTTTGGATACTGAATTCTACGACAGTTTACTTCACTTAAGGCTACCCTTAATGACTTGTCTATATGTTGAGAATCTAAAATAGGTCCAAAAGTCATTTTTGTATGCAAGTTCCATAATTGAACCCGTTCTGTCTGTAAAGCCAACTTTGTATCTTATTTATTGTCTCATATCATGGAAATTAGGGTATATGATGCAACTCACCAGCTATAAGAGAACAGGATTGGTTGAACAACAAAACTTGCCACTTTCAAAGGAAAATTTAGCTAGAAACAATTAATCAAAACCTGAATCTCTAATATGTTCAAAAAGGCTTGCACTCTGTGAAGTAGAAGTTACAAGAGGGACAAATGTCAGCTTGTATGGATCAGTTGCTTGGTCTTCGAGGGCAATATCTTGTGTGGCATCCCTCAATGAAAGGTAAAGAATTGTCAAGGAAAAATATATTAGGACGGGACCATTGCTGAAGAACCCAAATGGCTGCTCAATCAACTCAAGTCACTAATAGTTAAGTCATAAGTGGATAATGCATTTTTTTATGCCTCAGTTTGATCTGTAGCAGCTTCCTGATGAAGGAACCCAGGTCAAACCTTATCAACTTTCCTCATAAATTTCAGACCTACGAGAGAATAAATTAATTAAGAATTTCTCTTTAAAGATTTGTCTGCTTTGAAAATCAAGCAAAAAGACCCCCAAAAATTCACCACTTCCAATCAACTAGTGAAGGTTTTAAGCCTTAATTTTTTAGATTATTAAATGAACTAAAGTTTAACGAATCATAACTTCCACACATGAATCTGCAAAGATTTCAAAACAATATAAAAAGTCAAACAATGAGCAGATAATAGTCATGTCCTTTCATTTCTGCCACCTCTACACATAACTTCAGCAAATAGAACCTTTTCCCATATTTGTAAGATATGTACCAAAGTGCTTACCCTCCTCAGCAACTTGCGGTTTTGCAGTGTCCATACTATGTAATGTAGATGTGTGTCTCAATGGTTCCAAGACAACTTGACCAAATGATCTTGACCTCCTTGCTTCCTTCCCTGGGAAAGTTCTTATTGGTTCTTCTTCAAATCTCTTAGAAATATTGAACAATGCTTCCAATACTTCTTTCCCAAGATCATATCGGCCTTTGTCTCCATTAGGTAAATCTAGTTCATTTTTGGTCATCGATCTAGCTTTCCCGCTGCATGAAGCAAACCGCGAAAAGAAAAAGAAAGTGACTTCTACCCAGTACAAACATATGCATATGACTAAGGCAATTGGTAAAAGATTATAGTCCTTCAGAAAAGAAGTAAATACTACCCAGGGAAACAACTTACTTTTGGGAAGAATCTATATATTGCATTGTTTCTTGAGAATGACAGGGAAACGATTCAATGTCTGGACATTTCTCCATAGACTGTTAACAGAGATTAGATAAGAGCAAATGACAAGTATTCAAATCAAGGTTAACTTGATCCTTATAGAGACTGCTATTGTCAGAGTGACTTGCCAAAATTGTAGCATAATCTTAAAATATACTGAGAAAAATATTTTTTAATAGCTGCAGGGTTGAAACATGCAAATTCAATCTTATCGTAAACCGAAAGTTGGACCAAATTAAAATGAAAAAAGTTAGTGTTCACAAGGGTGAAAACTATGATTGAAGATTCACTGATTTCACATTGGAACAGCACTGAACCCGTGCCTTTACACGTCTATCATCATGACTAGGGCAAAAGCTATAAACAGCAACTAATCTTGTATACATTGTGAAAGGTCTGGCTACTGCTTAGAGTGATGCAGCGTAGTCCAATACAATCAGGATGAATTATTGAATGTGAATTCGATACAACTTGCAGAAAATTTTTGTCTCGTGATTTCTTCACATGCACGTAAGAAAAGGCAAAAAAATAATGGTCACAGTCATGAGTGACAGCCAAAATAAAAATATTGAAGTGTTAAAACGAACACGTTGAGACTTGAGAGACATAAATGACAGCTGAATAATGTAACTAAATCACACTAAAAGAATGAAACAGATTAATGAATTCTACTTGAAGATCCCCCCATCCCGAAAAAATAAAAGCCAGAAGAAATTAAAAGTGAAGGGAAAAAAGTGAATGCATTGCAAATAATGCTAGAAAGAAGACCATATTATAGAATTTTATCAACTTGCTATTCTACTTGCAGTAAGGTGAGTACTGAAAGATTCCTCAGAGACAATAGAGTACCCAGCAACTACTATCTCATTAATGCTAACAAAAAGAAAGAGGACTAAAAGAAGAAAGGAAGATTGGGCGACCATGGCTCTAAAGTACATTTCAGAAATGTCAAGACAACTCAACGGATTTGTTCAATCCAACAATGTTCATTAAAAGCAAAAAGAAAAAAAAGAAAGAAAACTTGAATGTAAACTGAACACACATATCTTTATATACCAGCAAATAACGATCATAAAAGATCTGCGCATATCAATCTTGATATTTTTGGCCTCACATTATTCAATTCAAAGTAACACTGTGAAATGCATAGTCAAAAAAGGCTATTTGCTGGTATAAACACGAGGACAAGGATGACCATTTCACACCAAAACTTCCAACTCTACAAAAAAGCATCTAACATATGAACACACCCATTAGCTTCTTTGTTCTCCAAAATTAAAAGCTTACTTTTTGAGCAGCCATGCTGAAAACCTCATCATTCTTCGCCAACTCAGATGCTGACAGATCCAGAAGTCTCTCTACGCTCTGCATCACCACCAGAACACATAAAAGCAACGGTTAAAATGTATTCCAATAATTCAACTGTAAAAAGTGGATCTAGTTTTTCTTTTCAATGATAAACAGAGAAACTATTGAACAACCACGTGTCTACTCAGTGATGTATTCTTACCTTTTCTATATTGTATCCACAAAGGCCTGCAAATTCAACAAAGTGACTGATTACACGTCATGATAACCACATGTGAACTTGATAAACAAAACAACATAAATAAAATTTCAGAATGCAGGAATCGAAAGTTGACAATGTTTGAAACAAGTTACAATTGTGAGACAATAACAGCAATGGCAGAAATCCGAAGTAGCATCTGAAGCACCAAAAAAAAAAAAAAAGTCCAGATAGTGCACTCTGGTTGACAGCATAATTGCTAAAAAAAAAATCAATAAGGAGCCGGTGATCAAATCTGATGTTGCAAATCTGCAGTGATCACTGGATTCAGAGATCTCTCAATTGCGATAGTAAAATGCACAGTATACTGCAGATTCTCAGAACTCATTACTTAGCCAGCGATATATATACACTCAAAATACACAAGACTTCCCTTTAAAATGTTAGATTGGCAAGAATATTAAGTTTAGATGGCACATATTCACCCAAAAAAAAAAGTTCAGATGGCACACAAGTGAAGTCTGCTTACCCAGTACTTCTTGGATTACTTCCATGCCTAGCGAAAAGCCATCTCCAAGCATTGTAAAAAGAAACTCCTCAACATCTTTAGTCATGGTTTCCCTCCCTGTCTTTGTATCTGGTGAAAGTTTCTCACCCCGAATCTCAGAAACAGTTAATTCCACTGAATTTAATTTCAGTGGTTTGGTCACCTTACAAGATTCATCAGTTAAAAGCTTCTGCCTAGCATATTGTCTTCCAATTACACCTGAAACAGTGCCCATTGATGCTGAACACTTTTTTGCCTTTGATAATTTGGAATTTCCTTCTGCAAGAGGATTCTCCGACATATTTTTGGATGAAAAATCAGAAGATTTGTTCGCACCCACCATTTCGTCCTTTGGTGCAAAGCTGGAAGGGCTGGAGGTGCTTCCCTGTAGAGTACAGAGTAATTCACCTGCTATGCCTACATTGCGACCTGTTTGACAATAAGCAGAGGCTATATCCTCAAGAGAAACTACAGACCCGAAAGTTTCGAGCAACTGCTCCAAGTTTCTTTGGTCATCGTCAGAATATGAAATGCTTGGAGGAAGTACTTCCATCTTCATTGTCCGCAGCATAAGGAACAAACAAACATTGTTAAAATGAAATGTAGGAATTGAACATCGCATTTGGGAATCTACTCAAGCATTTACAGGTCATTCTCTAATTTTGTAAATACCAGCCTTAGAAATCATGGAAATAAAGTAAAGGGAACTAATACACAGAGCTTGTAACTTATGATAGAAATATGAACAAGAGATGTTATATTATATGAAAAGCTAAACCCGCTCTATATTAAACAAGAAGCTAAACCTACTAAAGAATATTGAAAGGATAGGGATTATGCCTTGTCTTTATGTTTTGAGACAAGACATACCAGGCCATTATTAGTGAAATTTAAGGCCCAAAACAGTTAGCAATGGAAGATGTAATTGAAATAATAGAAACACAACTCAACAATATTAAGCATAATCAGCAATGCTTTTGAAGAATGAATATACCCAGATTAGTAAGAGTCTTCCATTGCCTTCAGATTCATAATAACCAATACCAAAAGGTAACATTAGGTATTATGCATCAGTTCGGGCACAAAAACCCTTAATATTAACTATAGCAATCTTCACACAATCAACTGAGATGTATCTAGACGCTTAATATAGCTGTTAACGTAATTTTTAAAGAAGTACGAAATTCAGTAGTAACATGTTCAATCATCGCTAAAAGAAACTTGAAATTGTATTCACGGACATATGAGATTTAACATAAACAAATAACGAAACACTCTTTAGAATGCCTGGTGTTCTTCTAGACTATAGTTTCGATTTTCAAGAAATTATCGACATCGATCATTGCTTTCAACAACAATCACAAAACTACATAGTCAGAAAGTGATATTGTAAAATCCATAATGACAAATTAAACAATGCAAATAGAAAGATCAATCACAGATGTGCTTACTGAGAACTGAAGAGGCAATCGAACAGAGAAGCTCGCCACTCTCTCTCTTCCCTCCTCTTGGCGTCCCAAAGAAGGAAAAGAAATGAGAGTGGGAAGAGAGAGAAAGTGTTACTCGAGGTATTTATAGGGGTTGTTCGGCACTGCGAAAGAAAAATGTAAGAAAGAATGGATGGAAGGTTGGTGGAATAAATAAAATGTTTAATAAAATGAAAAATAGAAATGATGGAAAAGTGAATTTGGTGAACTTTTTTTTCGTTCATTAAAATCAATCTTTCTAAAATTTGAAGGAAAAGTGAATGGAAAGTTAATTATGTGTATTAAAATGTATATTTTTCTATATAACTTTTGATATATGCATATATCGTATTTATCAATTACATATTATGTATACATTAAGTTCATATATAGATATAGTGATAAAATATGTATTAATACTTTCTAAAAATAAAAAACCCTTTTTTTATTTTATCAAACACAAAAAAAAAATCAATTATTTCTACTTTTCAGCCCTCTTATTAAATACAAAAAAATTAATTATTCCTACTTTTCATATCTCTTACCAAACACAAAGGAGGGAAAAAAATGATTCCTGCCTTGAAATATTGAAATTGTACCGGTCCCACTTTTCATCCTCCTATTTTTTTATCCACCCTATCTAACGGACCAAGTAAATATTTGGTATAACAATCCAAAAACAAAATAATAAAAAAGATAAAATATGGCCCACATTCTATCATAGAAGTGGTTAATATTGACATGGCTGGTTATGTGTGTTTAATGGGGCCCATTAACTGACTTATTTGTCTATTAGTGGACGATTATATCACGTGGTATTGCAAACGTGGTGTAACGATTACACCCAATATTTTTCATTTGATAGTGGGCTCGGGACTAGGTCATGTTAAGAACGCCAAAAGTAATGAATATAAAAAAGAAAAAGATATAACAACAATATTTTTGGGGAAAGAAAAATTAAAAAACATTTGCGGGGGTGCATAACAACGTACTCTTTTGGTGGCATTTCAATTTTTGTGCAAACGATTCATGTTCAGGTTAGAGCTGCAACTTGAATAGGCCAACTTAAACCCAACCCCCCCCCCCCCCAAAAAAAAAAAAAAAGATTTTGGTTAAGGTTTTTAAAACTTGGGTTGGACCTAGATCAAAAATTTTTGCCTTGAATTAAAGAAATTCGATGCTCAAGTCAGTATTCGAGAAAGAGGTTGAGAACACTATTGTATTGCTTGGACAAAGGGTTGCATACCTTTATTTTGAGCTTGAGTGTGTTTTTTATACCTTCCAAGAGTTGACTGAGACAGGTAGCTGGGCCCCTTTTGAGGGAAAGCTCCTAGTTGGTTCATACAGGGGGACAACATTTGGTGTGCAGACCTCGACTAGAGCATCTGCTTTTCTCTACATCAGGTGTTTCCACAGGTTCGCACTCGGGAGATCTCGAGTACTTGATGTATCCTTCTCTGCTCCGCTAAGTAGTGAATGTGTCTCTTGTTTTTGTCGAATTATTTAATGCGCCTTAAGCATGACCGTGTATGCATAGGGGGCATTTTCATCAATCTCTCCTTTGAGGAGTTAAGAATTAATTGTTATGTACACCGTACACCTCTATCATTAGTCATCGAATTACTTTCTAATTATTTTGATTGCCTTGGAGTGAGGGTCAATAACCGAGAGTCAACCCATTGCCTTGAAGCTGTTTTATCTCGATCATGAGCATGTTGGCCTTAGTTAATCATCTCTATCTTTGAAGTCGAAGCTTATCCTCTTGTATGGTGGTAGACGCCGAGATGAGTCATCACCAAATGCTGAAGTGTCATGGAGTAGCCGACATATAGATGAGAATGATGCTGAGGAGGATCTCTCATGCCGAGGTGAGGTATTATGCCGAGGAGGGTCTCCAACGCCGAGGGCTGAATTGGCGACCCGTGTCGCTCCTCACTGGTTGCCAATGTTGATTAGGTGAAGGTGAGGTCGAGTTTATTTTTTACCTCTGTTTTTCATCAAAACCCAGACCACTCTCCTCTATCTCTCCTCTATAAACTCCCCCATTTTTGAATAGTGCACCTTTCCCATCAAAGAAGAGAAAAGAAGCCAATATAAATTGTAGAAATTTAGATGGCTTACCCAAGGAATTAAGACCTTTGGGTAAAAAATGTTCATTGGAATTTTTCCTTCTTTTTTTTTTTTTAATATTCCTGTGTAAAGCAGTTGCCTTTTGTTCATCCAAGCCTTGTAATTTTTTGGGAAAAAAAATAAAGTTAGATGTGGGGAGGCCACAATTTGGTAGCCAAAGATAAATTTAGACGAGATAGATAAAAGGGTATTATAGTAAAAATATTTAAATATAAGATTTTAATATGCGGGTTCTACGGATTTAAAATAGGGTGGGCTATTCCCACCCCCACAAATCTCCATTCTCACCCCCATTTATATCATCATTCAAATAAAGTATTTGATAGGATAAATGTGGGGCCCACTACCTATTAATACTTGAGCTAAACATGAGATGATGAAACATTATCACTATAATTAGTCTAAGGGCCGGATGAATGGGTATGAGATTGACGTGTTTGTCCAATCCGGTGATTCCTAATGTTTAAACCAAACACACCCTACATCTATACATAAGTGCTAGAATTTACTTTGTATAGAAGTTTTATGAGATGATTTTAGGAACTAGTTACATTTACAAAAAGAGCAATGCTACATGGATTTAAAATGTAGACTTAAAATATAAACTTGATCAATCACTGTCATTGATTTCATCGTGGGTTTCGATATTTATTAGGGAATCCGCTACTTATTCAATGATTGTGATTGATCAAATCTACATTTTAAGTCCAAATAGCATCTCCCTTAAAAAAAATTTAGTCTGATGGGCGGCTAAAACAATTCAAAAAATTGGGTTCCTATCAATTGAACATGTTTAGTCCGATGGGTGGCCAAAACAACAAACGGAAAGCACATTTGTATTAGTTCGTATATGGGTTGTTGTGGATAATTTGTTCTTCTTCTGCACCTTCAACTGTTCTTCTTTTCCGGCCATAGAAAATCTCACTGGTGAGGGAGACAAATAGAGAATCTGTAGCTAAGCTTGTGTTTGAGCCCGAATTCAAACCCAAATTCAGTCCAAATTGACTAACCTGAATTCAACCGGAGTTTTAAAAAATTAATTTGGGTATTACTTAGGTTGAATAGTCGGATTGGAAGACGGGTTCGAGTTGGGTTAGGATTAGAGTTTTTGTATCTCAGACTGGGCCTAGGTTGACACCTAACTCATCTGAGTTGCACCCCTAGTTCCGGCGACACGATATATACGCAATGGGTAACACACTTCTGAAATATATTTTTTTTCTCCATCTAATATTATAATTAAAAATTTGAATTCTCAACTTAAAAAATCACAAGAGTTAATATTGATCTAATTTTTACACATTTTGATTTGATTATATAAAATTCCTGCACATCAACTCGACCAACACAATCAATTTTCTTTATTAATCCAACAACAAATTTCTCAGTTATATAAAAATGTTGTCACACAACTTCTTTTGTTCGGAAGAATCGAATATATCAAGATTTGTATAATTTGTTATTATTTTGTAGCCACCAATGACCAAACATTCAAATATGCCAACTTTTTTTGGGGCTTGGGTCATAGTATAAGAGTTGATGTCTCAACATAATTACAATTATTTAAGAGCAATGCTATGTAACCCAAATCTGCAGCCCAAATTTGTATCCCAAATGAAGGGAGACCATTTGATCAGTGAGTTCCATTTAAAAAAATTGATGGGACCTTCTCATCCAATGGTTCCCCTTCATTTGGGTTGTAAATTTGGGTTACATAGTATTTCCCATTATTTAATAGTTTGAGAGAGTGTATAAACAAATTCACTTCGAATCTTATTTACACCATTTATGGATCTCTAAAATCTACATTTTTCAGATATTTTTGGTCAGACAAAGTTTTTTAATTTTATGTTAAAGATTGGAGTAATGCTATTGGAACATAAATTGGGGGCTTAATGATTGTGACAATTGAATTGTCAATGAGCCTCAACATTGAATGCATTTACTATCAATCTAACGAATGACAATGCATTCAACCCTTAAATTATGTCCTTAGTGTAAAGATTGTAGAAACCTCAACCATTGAAACCCACATGTAACTCCTCCATATAATATGACTATTACTAGGTTCTAACTTCCAAGTGGATTGATTTGGATGGAGGGATGATAGAAGATGCAAATAAGAATGACAATTATACCATGTTGGGGTGAATTGAGAATATTTTAAAACTCTGTAGGGAGCAAAATGTCATATTTTATGTTTGAAACCAGACCAATCTTAAGAGCAAGGATTAAAATATCGTTTCGAAACGGTCGAAATATCCGAAACGTTTCCGTTTCCAAGGGGACCGAAACGTTTCAATTTTCAAGGAGACCGAAACGAATCAGTAATGAAATCAAAATTCTAATACTTCGAGGTGTTCCATAATATTTCGAAATGTTTTGTTATATTTTAATGTATTTGCACAATTATTTTAGAATATTTTAAGGTATTTCAAGATATTTTGGTATATTTCAACCAATGTTTTAAAAAAATAATTTTTAAATTTTTTATTTTTTTCATTCTATTTTCGAAACAGATTGAAACGTTTTTGAAACACGTCGAAACATTCCGTTTTTTTGGTAACCGAAACAAAATTTTGATTCTTTCTTAAGAGGTCTGAACTAAATTTCTAATGAGAAAAAAAAAACAAAAAAAACAAAACCGGACCAACCGGTCCTCAACTATATACAATTCGATCCTGTCTCTTCCGCCTGGTAATTTTCTTCTCAAGCTCATGCTCAAAAACCCTAGGTGGCTCAGCAAGTTCATTCACTCCCAATCCGCAAGACCAGTCTCAGCTTCTCAGAGGTAAATTTCCCCCCCTCTCTCCGTCTATCTATCTATTTGCCTCCTTCTATCGCTTTGATATATTTTCTTCATTTTTCTTGCATTTTTTTTTCTTTTGCTTGCTGAAATTGTTAACATTCACAAAGAATGTGATCATATATATATGTGTCTGTATGATTGCTATGCATATATTGTTGGATTGTTCAGTGGTGGCGCTGCTGGTGATATTTTAGTTGCTAAGCTAAATTTGGGACAGTCACTCATACTAGGCTGTTTTGTATTGAGGTGTTGGGATGTTAAGGGCTTGTTTGGTTTACATCTCAAAAAAACAGTATTTGAAAATTATTTTTGGGAGGAGTTTTTAGAAAGTGTTTTTAAAAATTTTTAAATTGCAAAACCTGTTTGGTTATATATTTTTAAAAATAGTTTTAAAGAACAAAAATTATAAAATTTGTTTGGACAATAATCCACAATTCCCACCTCTCTTCAACTCTCTGTCTCTCTCTTTCACTTTGCATCAAGACCACCGCTCTCTGTCTCTCTCTCTTTCACTGTGCATCAAGACCACTACCGAAACCCCAAAGCACCGAAACCGACAACCACCACCGAAAACCCACAACCACCGCCCAAAACCCACAACCACCACCTGTGTCTTGAACCCAGATGTAGGAAAAAAAAAGACACCGGAAAGGACGGAGAAGACGCCGGAGTTCTTGAATCTAGATCGTGGGTGTGTTTTGTCTGGATTTGCCGAAGTTGACAGAGAAGTGGTCTGTGTTTCATCTTTGTTTCGTCTGGACAGTGTCGTTGCAGAGAGAGAGAGAGAGAGAGAGAGAGAGGGGATGGAGAAAGACGCAGGTGAGGGCTTTTATACTTCAACCAAAAAAAATGCATTTTTCTGTTAAGGAAGTTTGATGGATGAACCTCATTAAAGAGGAGGGGTTGTTTCTCTTGTTTTCTATTTTACCCAGAAAACTCAGAAAACATCATTTTGTTGTTCTCTAAAATCACATCTCAATTTCCAAAATTTTCCAAAAATTGGAGAACAAAAAAGCTAAACAAACAGGTTTTGGGTGTTTTTAAAATTTTGAGAACAAAAAACAGTTTTCGGAAAGCAAACCAAACACGCCCTAAGTCTCTGTGTTTCTTGGAATGCATTTGATTTTGATTGACACGATATATACCTGAATATCAGGTATTCCATACGCTAATCACTCAGTAGCTTTACCCTGTAGCATGATTTTTCCTTTTAATTCTGGGCATTAGGAGAAACGGATGCTGTTATTTCTGATTGTACAAATCAGGCTTCAATCGGTTCCATTAAGTGCAGGTAAATTAGTTATGTCTCACTGATAGGAGGGAAGTGAACTATCCAGCATCCTAATGTCCTTATCCACAGGGAATGCACTTCTCCAGTATTCGCTTTTGCAATGTAGATCCAACTTTTGAGTTGATATTCTATAATTGGTCGGACGAATGGTGATTGCCACTCAATCCAGGAACCTAGTTTAATATTTTATCAATGTAAATCACATTCCCCTGCGCTTTCTTCATGTTTGGAATTGGTCGGATGAATGGTGATTGCCACTCAATCCAGGAACCTAGTTTAATATTTTATCAATGTAAATCACTTTCCCCTGCACTTTCTTCATGTTTGGAATTTGTTTTTGAATAGCATGTAGTTCTTTGACTTTATGTCTTATGCAAATAACCAGCCATACAAATTTGATTTTCTTAGATTTATGATGAAGAGGGATCCCTAAAGCGGTGGGCTTACCATTAGATTCTGATAGCATTTGTCGTTAGTTGCTTTCTTTCAAAGTTTTTACATATTTTCTAACTTGCATTCCACGACTGTATGCCCTGTTTCTAGCTGTATATGGGCAAATGTCTCTCTTCCACTAGTGATCACAAATCCTTTTTCTTTTTAGAATTCTTTGTATTTGTGGCTGAATCTGAATGTGTTAGTGTGCCTGTCCATGTTGTTGGGCCGTTTCTAGAAAATGTACCAGCTTTCTACAATGAGCGAATTCATGTCAAGTGTGCAAGTTTACCCATTGCCTTTCCTCCTCTCTTGCAATGATTTCCCTAAATCTCTTTGATTTTGCTACAAGTTTTTTGGTATGTAAACCATAAGCACAAGGGAATTCTTATTATGATTACAATTACACATTCCTTATGTTATAGTCAGGTTTGCGAAATTCCCACCAGATCAGTATAGAGAAAGAAAAATTTGGACTCATAACACTCACTAGTAGACTCTTGTGTCAAAATTCATCTCTCCTCCTTAAGTTTAGTGGTTGTAGAAAATTTGCTTTCCTTACAATAAACACTAATCCTGATTGATGTTTGTTTGCCGTCAAGATTTCTATAATTTTTCTGTACCAAATGTGGACCAACTGTTTCAATTACTGAAAGGCCAAACCAAGTTTCCTGTTAATATTAAGGCCAAAGTATATATGGTTTATCTGTCAGTCCATATTTGTCTCAGTTTTGTATAAGTTTAAATTCAAAAGCTAGCAAATTCAGAACAGAAGGTATTCTTAATTTACATCGCAAAAATAGAATCCTGATCATTTGCTTATTTTGTATTTTGGATTTGAAGTGTTCTTTGCTCCCATCTCACCCTATCATCTGCACTGATGATCGGGTATTAGTCTTTTGATCCTTAGATGTGTTTGTACTGTATTGTTTGATAGCTGAAATCTAGCATACAACATATCCTATTACCCATTTATCACTAAGAAATGCTAATGTAAGACATCTTAACCGTCTTGCCAGTGGGAGATATGACCAGAGGTGTTATTAGTGATAAGTGGTCCACGAGGGTTCTCTGGTTCTGTGCAATCGGAAGTGCCATTGGTATGCTGTCCCTACTTTCTTCAGTATCTCAAGTTGAATTTTAATCAAGGTTGCATGAGTCTATGTAAACAGTTGCGCCAGTTATTTATTCTTCTTCCTTTCCCATTTCTCATAAATTTATTTGGGTGATCATTGCTTGTTAGGCTTTTATATGGTAGCTGTTGAAAGGCAAACTCAGAATAGGGAACGTATGATGGCCGAAGCTTTGAGATCAGGAGCAGACAATGGTGAGGAGATTTGAAGTTAGACTTGTCATTATAACTCTACGTTTTTCCTGTAATTCTTCTGTTTTCCAAATCTGTTTTTCATGTAATTCCTCTGTCTATGTAATAACAAGAGGTTTGTGGGCTTGGAAAATAAAAAGTTTGACGAGTTGATAGCGAAATTGATGTCTGGGTGATTCGGTGTCCACAGTTCCAATTTGTCACAATAAATGTCTTATGGAAGCAGATTTATCTGGTGCCACTATCTAAGCAAGGATGAACTTTTGCCAATTCTTAGCCAGATTGCATGTGCAAACAAATCTTAATGTATTAGTCAGTATAGAATCTTATTCTAAGTTCGTCCAAACAAATTTATCACTCAAAAAGTATAAAGCTAATCCAAGGGTAGTTCAAGTGGTAACAGAGACAAGTTATAAACTCAGACGTATTGAGTTTGAATCTTGGTAATATTTTGAGGTTAGGCAATGGAGGATTTATATCTCATGAATACGTTAGTTCTGACATGGATGAACTGTCTTTGGCCGGATTGGAAAGGAGATTATTTAAGATACGTGTAAGTTGGTCCGGATATTCTTGATTGTTAAACCAAAAAAAAAAAAAGAATGAAAACATAATGGAAATTTTTAATTTAATTTTGTAATGTTGGATGTTGTAGAGGGCAAATCTTGGTGTGTTGGTAAGTTTGTTTTATTATGACTTGAATGCAAAAAAAGTTCGAGTATGGAGGTGTGAGGGGTTTTGGTGCACAAGGTTGCCTTTTTAGTGGCAGATATTGTGAGATGTGTAAATTGAATTGTATGATCTTGTTGATGGTAACCTTGAGGTTGAGGCAGGTTCAGGCAATGAAGGTAGTTGAAAAGCGTGCACAAGAAGCCCATAACTTAAGTATATTCCCTCCCCCGTGCTAGTCATGGAGGCTCGTCTGTGTGTCCTCGATAAGCCATCATCACATGACCATGAAGAAGGTTGCAAGACAATCCAATAAAAAATTGATGTAGTTGATGTCAAGTGTTGTTTATACTAATCACAAAAGACATTCCGTCTAGAGGACCATGGAGCTATAGCAACCATTATTCCTAGGACTAGGAGTCATGCCAGCTTAAACTTAATCTGGAAATTGAATTTGGGACCTAATGAATCTTTATTTTTTAATTGATAATGAACGTCAATATTAAATAGAATTAATTGACAATCCAACGATAACTGATGAATTTTTACCATTGGATTAATAGTGTGCCCAGTCTACATATTGGATGGAATCTAACAATCATAGTACATAGAATTCCTAAATTAGGTCTCGAGTGATCTGCCAAGAACATATATTATATAGGTTTGGATTCTTGGCTTTTTGTGAACCTACTTCTACATGCAACTTCCCGACGAGAAAGCTGTCAATGTAGCTAAGGTGTTGCATGAAATTCATGGAAGCAACACCCAGGCAGATTGAATGACTCTCTCTCTCTCTGTCACACACACACACACACGCACACATAAAGGAGTTGCAGAGAAAGAAAAGTTGGCAGTAACTATAAAGGAGTTGCAGTTACCAGTAGAGTCCTTAGTTCCTGTATCCACACAAGATTGATGAGTCCGGAATCTTAGAACAAACTGATGCAGGCTCAAGTGTGCTTTGCACAACTACTGCCTAAAGTTTCGTCTCTCTCTCTCTCTCCATTACTTTGAACCAAGTTCAGCATTATATAAAGCCGAAGCCCTTCATGATTTCAAACCATTGAAAAGCACTCAGCAGAAAGAGAATGGCTTCAATAAAATGCAGTCTCTCCATTGGATACTTGGTTTTGTTATCTTTGAGTCTCTGCTCTGCTCGTCGGGTCCTCCTGGACTCCATGGACATCCACAATACAAACGATCCACAAAACCATAAAGGCCATGTGACAACGTTATCAGGAGGTGGAGGGGGAGGCGGTGGTGGTGGTTCAGGTAGTGGCTTTGGTTCAGGGGGAGGTTATGGTTCAGGGGGCGGGTTTGGAAGCGGTGGCGGTGGCGGTGGAGGTGGAGGTGAAGGGGGAGGCGGTAATGGTGGCGGTTGTGGTTCAGGTGGTGGAAGCGGATCAGGGGGAGGTTATGGTTCAGGAGGCGGGTCTGGAAGCGGTGGCGGTGGAGGTGGTAATGGTGGCGGCTATGGTTGGGGTGGAGGATCTGGAGAGGGTGGCTGTGAGAATCAACCATGGGGCGGTTGCAATTGCAACCCAAGTTGCCAACCTGGTTGTGGCCAGCCTGGTAACGAGTGGGGCTCAGGAAACTGTGGTGGATATCCTGGCTATGGTTGCCCAATTGGTGCACCTGGTGGTTGTGGTGGTGGCAACCCAGGTTGTGGAAATGGTGAAGGAAACTACGGTGGTGGATGTGGTTACCCACCTCCCTCACACTCTGGTGCATGTGGTTGCCCTCCACCAATAAATGGTGGCTGTGGTCCATGGACTGCAGGTGGGATCCATGCTGGGGCCGACAATGTGCCTAGTAGTCCTGTCTCTCATGGGGCTACAAAGAAATATCAGACTGATGATAAAACCATGAAAAATGTTCAGGAGACCTTTAAAATCAAGGAACATGACTCTGAATCCGACCCGGACCATGAGAAGCAAGATGGTGAAGGTTTACTAGGCAGTTCACCCGACCCAAACCATGAGAAGCAAGATAGTGAAGGCTTACTAGCAAAAGAAATTAAAGACAGTTCTCTGCAAGGAAATTTATTCAATGAACCCGACCCGGGACATGAGAAGAAAGATGGTGAAGGCTTACTAGCAAAAGAAATTGAAGACGGGCTTTTGCAAGGCAAACACAAGGAGGATGATCCAGAGCTGAATCACTAGCTCTATCAGAGTGAATGAAGATAGAATTTGTCCATTAAGAGCACAGTGGGTCATGTAGTTTCAAGCTATACTTGTAATAAAAGCTTCAAGTGAACTGAATAATATTTTCCTCCTCTTCAATATCTCATCACACTGAGTTTCACTACTCTCTACATCCCTTCAAAAGCTATGCTAAGGAGTAGACCTTGTTCCAAAAACAAAAACTGAATAACAAGCTTAATCTACAATAAAATTTCAAGCAGTTAAGCATAACTTCATCAGGATTTATCAATGCTCTTTTTTTTTTTTTTGATATGAAACTGTTTGGTATATTTTCGGATTGCGGGCGTGTCAAAGTTCGATTGGACTTAAGATCCAAATACGTACGATTTTACCTACTTGAACCAGTGTGAGATTTTAAAAATTATGACTGTTCAGGCGATTCTAGCGAGATGTAATGTTACCTCTGAATTCTTTTCTATGGCTTAGAGTTCAAGGAACTTAAATAATTTTTCAAGTAAAATAAAGTTGATCAGGAGTAAGAATATAAGGTAGGCTGGTTTGGCTCTTTGTAGATTTTGTTGTGTTTGATCGTGAATATTTTTGTTATTTATAGGGATGACTTTTGACCCGTTAAAACCATCTTTTTCGGCCATTACTGTGATCATGGCCTTTACCCTTGAGATGCGTAGAAGTGCGCTGAATCATCTCTAACTGTTGACTCATGATGTCACATCTCCTCATTTCCCGGGATTCTTAGAGTCCTACTCCCCTAATCGTTTTGTTAGTCGTGGACTCTTACAAGCTCTTTCATGATCGTTGAATCTGTTCCACGTGTCGTCCTCAAATTTTGTTATTTTTGGGTGTAAACATAAATGATAACAATTTATTGAATCACGAAACTTACAAATCATCACGGAGGTAGGAGGCCAAAAAATCTGGGTACTCCTCCCTCCATGACAACGAACCATTACATTGTAAGACATAATGAGCCAAAACATCAGTAACATTATTCGCTGAACGTCTAATCCAAGAAGTAGAAAACTTACTCCACCACATTCGCCGCATATTGTTCAATTTGTTCAAACTTGCAATGGCCTCCACAACACCCTTCACCCTTGGAATCACCTTCCAAACAAATTCTATCAAACCTCAACTCAACCCCCAACTTCATAGCAGTAAAGGCAGCCATGGCCTCCACATCTGCAACACCATGGATGGTTTCCCTTTACTCCCCCCCACTTCTCAATAACATATTCATACGAGTGAAACATGCCTTCATTTAGGCCAACTCAACACATGATGAAGATATATGTCTAGATCATGCGAGCGATCCCATCCATCCAAAGAAAGTCAATGCTTTTCGGATGTACTCACTAGAGTTCTTAAAACTATTTTCATTCTATTATTTTTTTGTCAAACTTATGTATCGGAGGATCTTTATCCGTATTTGACCATTTCTCTCTCGACGAGTGATTCTAAAAATTCTATTAGTTGTTGACGAAATCCTGCATTAACATACAATTGATTTAATTAGCCAAGAAGGCAAAGCATGACCACTTTGCATTGCATACCTTCCTGTGGCATGACTATGTCATTATCTAAGTGATTAAAGAATTAATTTAGTTTAATTAGCGACTAAGGCATGACCAGTTCTTAAGCCTTCCGTGAGGATTGGACTTGGACCCATAACAACAAATCACCAATTCACAACGCAATATCACTCTCGGAAGTGGGAGGTTTGTTTGTTTCACTCTCCATTTCCCCATCCACCACCATCATGGATTAATTGGGAAATTAATTTTGGTGCATTTTCAAATCCTCTTTACTAATTAATTACCATTTTTTGAAGTGATAAGGATTGACAATAATTAATTAAATTCGCTCAATCCCACATAACCATATAATTTAAGTCAAAAAGAACTTGTTTGAGTTAATCTTAATCCAATTAAAAAATTTTATGTTTTTGGTTAGAGATTTTTGATATTCAAGTTGGGTTTAAGAAAAAATCGACCCCGTTTAGATTTTAGATACTATTAAGATTGGGATGTCAAGTTTTTCGATTTCAGACTCATTTTTTTTGAAAGTTTTCGTAATTAAATTTAAATTTCAACTCCATTAATGAATTAGTAGACCCAAATTACAACCTGAGTTGTATACATCAAGTTCAAAACTTGCAAATGCATATGATTGAAGAATTAGTGTTAGAGGTTGAATTCAAATAAAGGTGACTCAAAATTAGATTATTTTCTTTCAAATTAGATTATGTCCTTACGTCTCAAACAAGGTGACTCAAAATTATTTCACTATTCTTGTATTGAGCTCAAGAAATCGACTAAAATTTTATTATATTGCACCCCCAAAATCTCGAATTAAGAGGTGTAACATTCGAGTTAAGACATTATCACCAAAGGTTTAAACAAGAAATTAAAAAAACGTTCGAATTGTGTTATTTGCAGATGGTACTACGTGCATCCACGCTTTTGTTTCGATCAACTTTCCTTTGTTCTCAATAATGCTCCTATGTGGACTTTATCCCAGACATTTCGTTTGCTTATTCACGTGGCTTTATAGAATCATTCCACCTCAACCCGAAAGAAGATAAAGGAAATATTGAGGATAACGGTTATATCATGTATATTATATTAATATTATTATATGATATAATTATTTAATAATAAATAAATTATTTATTTTTTAAATATGGAACAATTATTTTTTTACATAAAAGAGAGTGATTATTCAAAGAAGTAAATTTTTATTTATTTATTATTATTAAGCCGTTAACCGCGTGACATTGCTCACACGTTGCGTAACCGTTACACGACAATAAAAAGAATAGTGACAATAAAAAAGAAGAGCGAGGAGAGCAGCTGGAATCCCCGTAGCCAAACTCATGAACATCAAACCAGATTCCTTCTCTCTCTCTCTCTGAGAAAGATGATGACACAGGAAATGTTGCACTATAGAAAGCTCGAAATCCTGACTTTTGCTCTCTCTCTCTCTCTATCTCCAAGGAGGAAAATTTGTCGTCGAGCACTCTTGGTGTTTCTTTATTCTCTTCTTCCCCTTTCTTCCTTTGATTGATTCTCGTGTTTCATTCCTCAATTTTCATTTCTTTTGCGGCAAAAAAAGCGAAAAGTGGCAGGGAGAAAAAGCTGGTCACAGGTCTCTCTCTCTCTTTCTCCCCTCTTTTCTCTGGTCATGATTCCACTGTGACTGTTAAAATTCTATTCTCTACCTACTTGATCGAACCCCATTCCGAATTCTGATCTATCTTTCATTCTCAATCGCATTCGGTTTCCAACTCTCTCTCTCTCTCGGTCTTTAACTCTACCTATTTGATACTAAATTCGCAAATTTTAAAAATTTTCTTATTGTAGATTCCTCAACTTTGATCGAAACTTGGCTTTTGCTTCGTTAGTACAGTTTATTAGCTCAAGATTTGTCCCATCTCATGTTGGATCGATTACCTGTTAATTTACACTCAATTTCGTCTAATTTTCTACATTCTGATGTTTTTATTTGATACTAAATTCGCAAATTTTAAAAATTTTCTTATTGTAGATTCCTCAACTTTGATCGAAACTTGGCTTTTGCTTCGTTAGTACAGTTTATTAGCTCAAGATTTGTCCCATCTCATGTTGGATCGATTACCTGTTAATTTACACTCAATTTCGTCTAATTTTCTACATTCTGATGTTTTCTTTATAGATTGCTTCAATTGTCTCCGATTTCGCTTAAAATTTTGATATAGTGATCATTAGCCCTCTCTATCGACCCTACTCGCCGTAAATATTCGACAAATGGATCAATTTCGGCCAATTTCGATTGAGGACTTGCCACAGCATCTGATTTTTGAAATCCTAACCTCCGGTCGTTTGAGCGCGTTTGATCTGGTTTGTTTAGAGCTGACGTCGCGGGCTTTTAGAGGGAGTCATGGTTTGTTTCCTAAAAAATTCAAGTCTTTGGTGGATTTCTCGGCATATCATCTTTGTCAGTCTCATCCTATATATGCTCCAATGCATTCCAATTCTCAGAAAGAGCTTTTCAATCGGTGTGGTGGGATCTGGAAGCGGGTTTTGAGGTTCTTGCAATCGGTGGAGCAGTCCTCTGATATGGTTGAAACCTCAGCAGGCAATGTACTATTTCTTGAACACTACCCTTTAGTGTTAAATGATTAAGAATTGTGCACTGTTTTGTTAACTTGGGTTTTCACTTTCTTTTTATTGTCACTTACATTACATTGACAGGTTTACTATTCTCCCTTGTTATAGATCATACACTTGCATAAAATTGAAGTTCTTGCAGCAATATGACCTTAATAAATGTGACGCGTTACATGCTCATTATTGTGGTGTAATATTCATATTCCTATGGTGCTTTAGCTCAGAATGTCGGATTGTGATGTCCCGTTATACCACAGTAGTTGATGTGCTCACATGGCATGTAGAGGGAGGGAAGGGCTCTGGGCGTCAGGTGATATTGCAACAATGGAAAAGATAGTCCTACGATTGCATTTTAAGAAAGGAAAACTGCTTGAAAATTTTCCTACCATAATTTTTTACTCACAATATTATTATATTAGTTTTGTTGATTTAAGAGTTAGATGACTTTGATGTGTTGCAGTCATTAATTATTAAATGTTATCAGCAGATGCAGATTAGGAGCGGAAGATATCACACATTGTTGATCAATGATTCGGCAGTCTACTCATGTGGTTCCAGCTTGTGTGGTGTTCTGGGTCATGGTCCTGAAACAACGCAATGTGTAGCATTTACACGAATCAATTTCCCATCTCCAGCACAAGTGATTCATGTCTCGGCCTCCCATAATCATGCTGCTTTTGTCATGCAGTCTGGAGAGGTTTGTGATTGCTCATACATTTTGAACATATTTTGAAGTATAGTGTCATTAGCTATTTCATGTGCTCCAGATGTCATAATCAATGATCTTGATTATCAATTTTGGCGGCATCTGGGCCTAAGTCCTAGATCCAAGGAGAATTGCCATGACCAAAATCGTTCCTGAGTTTAGTCAAAATTGCTTAATCAATCGCAAACAAAACTAAGTCGGTGCGAATTTTGAAAGCAGTATTTATTTGTTTGGTTGCATGGATTCATTTCATATTTGCTGGTCATTTGAGCAATTCTTAGGTTGTTCAAAATGAAGAGTAATTAACCCTTTTCTTTTTGTAGTCTATCCATAATTTAGTCCTTTCCTCATTAACATGTGCTTATCTAATGTACTAGAATAGCAGGATGTCTGCAGTATCATGCAATTCTTAGGCTGGATGCTTTAATTGTTAGAACATAAACTTTTTGTTTCAGTAGTTGCTGCACCGATGATAGATCACTTTGAACAAAATGATAAGTGCAAATGCGTAGATACTCTAAAAATTGTGCATTTTGGAGATCCCTTGGGTCGGATCCCTTAATGGGGAACCTCATCTTTGTTTTCCATAACCACCATTTCTGCTCGTTTATGTGGATTAATATTTTATTGGAGATTCAAGTATTGAAATTATGCTTGTTTTTTTTTGGTCATTTTATCATGAGCAAAAGTTTGAGATGTACTGCAATGAATCCATAATAAAAGAGTTACCTATTTGTGTGTCATTATTCATGTCTCAATGATTTGTATGCGTGATGTTGTAATTTTTGAGCTAAAGACAAGTTTGTCTTCTCACATGGCTCATGCCTTGCCCAGTTGTTTGCCTAGAGGTCTCATTTTGCTGCCTATATTTTCCGGAATGTATGTGGACCTTTATGATAATAAAATAAGTTGTTCTTCTGTCTCTGAAAGCATCATCCCACCCACCCACACTCTTCCCGCTTAATTCCCCCACCTCTTCTCCAATGCACACGCAGGCATACGGACTAATTTTCTCCTTAAAATACCATATTTTTGGGGAATGCAAGAGTCTAGATCTTTCTATTGAAATGAGTTATGCAGCTTCTCTTTGATGCACCAGACATTAATTATTCAGTACTCATAAGGTAATCTTATTGAAATGTAATTTCCAATTATTCATGCAGGTTTTCACATGTGGAGATAATTCATCCTTCTGCTGTGGGCACGGAGATACCAGTCGTTCCATATTCAGGCCTAGGCTTGTCGAATCATTGAAGGGAGTTCCTTGCAAGCAGGTAAAGTGCATGGTGTTGTGGTTGTCTATATCATGTAATCAGTGAAGAGGATTTGCATTGATGCTCAAATAGACTTTGCTATAGTAAGGACTGTGATGGAGTGTGCCCTGCACATTCAGATAACACCCCACTCCTGTGAAATGCCAAAAATGGTGGGCTGTTACAAAATCTTTCTTGTCCCTTATTCTTCTTAAATTAACACTTGAAGGTTGACCAAATGAGGGAACTATTATAATAATCTTTCGGAGAATTGAGAGATTTATATAAGAAACAATTCTCCAAATAACACTGAATTCTGCACTGTTTCTTTCTGCTATAAATAATAATAATTACTGCATGTGTTGGGCAGAATTTTTTATTAACTTTTTTTTTGTTTTGCAATTATTTATACATTTTCACTTGCTAAAAGGAGAGCATGTGTTGGAACCTAAATATGCACGCTCTAATCTAAAAGGAGAATTTGATCTTATCTGTTAATGAAATTTCAGAAACTGAAGGACCAAGCTGTATATAATTCAGAAAAAAAAAAATTCCTAGTGTCATCTCTAGTTACCACACCCATTTAAAGTCCCTTCATTTTGTCCCAATCCAAAGAGTTGTTGGTACTGGAAACAAGAAAATTCTCCAATGTCACTTCTATGCGTGAACCATTCTCTGGTTTCTGTAGTGGACAATACAATGTCCAGTCGATTAAAATTGACTGAAACTGGACCAAATAATAAATGTGAATTATAAACTTCTGGCATTTTTACTTCGAACTTACAGAGTCCATTGCTCTATGTTATACAGTTTCCGGCAATTAAATGATCTGTGTTGTCCAGGATGCATTGTACCATCATTTGACCTTGAAGTCTCATAAATTAAGAGAAGGACTTTCTTTTAGCTGTCCATCTGTTACTCCTGGTTCCCATCCATTTACTTGAAAATGATACATTTATTACCTACAGGCACGTCATCTTCCTGGTGTTAAAGCACCTTTGGAATCCAATATGGTGAATTTTTGTTCACTCTTTCTTGTTTTTCCCTGGCGCGGGGTGTACCGTTTAGGCTAGGGCTTCAACATGATCTTATACTGTCTTTCTTGTAAGCTAATCAGACATAGGTCATCAATAGTGTATGATATATCCTGCCTCTTAGAAATATCATGAAGTAAGCTTCATTTGAATCTGTCTTTAGTGAATGGTAGTCTGTCATTTTTCGTAAGAAGTAATATGAATTTTGGTTTTTGGCTTTTACTCTACGGTAACTCCTTGATACCACTAAAACCAAGTCAGAGTCGTGCATACTCTGCAAAAGGAGTGGATTAAAGTTGACACCGAGCTTTGGAGTGAGTGACTTGCACTTTATGTTTGATGCAAAATACATTTTTATTTTATCTGCTTGTCCTTTTTTTCTCCTTCTTTATATATATGCTTAGATCTGCCTCAAGTAGTGCTATTTGTCCTTGGATAATTCTGTGTTTAATGTTTTTAGATGGAACTTGTTTCAGGTTGCCGTAGGGCTTAGTTTCAGTGTTTTTCTCACAACACAAGGCCATGTCTATACATGTGGGACCAATACACATGGCCAGCTTGGCCATGGTGACACTCTGGATATACCAACACCCAAAATTGTGGAACAGCTCGAGTGTGTTGGTTCTGTAGTCCAGATTGCTGCCGGTCCAAGTTATGCCCTAGCAGTGACTGAGGATGGGACAGTTTACTCTTTCGGGTCGGGAACGAATTTTTGTCTTGGCCATGGAGAACAGCGAAATGAGCTTCAGCCACGTGCAATTCAGTCATTTAGGACAAAGGGCATTCATTTGGTACGCGTCTCTGCTGGTGATGAGCATGTGGTGGCACTTGATTCTAGTGGATCAGTGAGTCTCTCTACTCAAAACTAATTTTGTCGTTTGTGTCCATCAAAAACATAAAAAGGCTTAGAATTCATATTTAACATTGTTCACTTGTGAGTAATCGTCATGCATTTAATTGGTGATGGCAGGTGTACACTTGGGGCAAAGGTTACTGTGGAGCATTGGGTCATGGAGATGAGATTGATAAAACTACTCCAGCATTCTTGAGCAACCTTAAGAGCAAGTTGGCTGTGCAGGTTTTAATCATGTCTTTCCTTTTGTTATGAAGCATCGGTTGTAATCAAAATAGACCATATGTAGGAGAAGATAAGAAACATTATTCGATAAACGTATTCAAAATCCAATAATCATCATGAAAACAGATTTGTCCAAGCCAGGATTTTTGGAATACCAGAGACATTAGGTCTTGTATGCTCCCTATCTCACGGTATGCTTACCCAAACCTTATGATAATTATTAAGTGCATGTTCCCAATAGTACCAAAATATATGAGCAGGCTTGAAAAGGGGATTTGGTTTAGTTGCAGATATTTGCTTCAAAAAAAATGACACCCTGTTTAGTCCCCATTGATGGATATCCTTCTTCTTGCGCCAAAGATGTTATCATTTCCGAAGGAACTGGAGTTACATCTCTTTTCCATTTCCATTCAATTCAAGAGTTCTTATGTGTTTCCATGCCCCTTTGTTGAGACCCCGGGACAAATTCCTTTTCTTAGGAACACATTCAAGATTCGTCACTACAAAAAGGATAATGGTAACCCCTATCTGGGAAGGGTAGAGTATAATAAATTGTTTAATGGTAGAGTCCCATCATCAGTCTTTGAATTTGTGTCTATTTTTCTCAGAAAGAATAGATCTTTGGTGTTATTGCCACTATATGTAATTTGGGGGAGCAATAACCATTTGTACGCATAGGCATTTTGTTTTTTACCATGGCAGAGCTGTCTGTGGAGCATCGCCTGTTAGTATTGAGGGTTGCCTATGTTGTTTTCATCTAAGAAAATGGGACTCTTAAAGTCACAAAACCAATAATCTATCGAGCAAAGATCATCTTTATTCATCACAGGCATCCAATTGCATCATGCTTCTGTTCCCGTGGCTTCTCTCTTTTTTCTGTTTGTTTGATACTGCTCGTTTGTACATATGACCAAGCTTATGATCTCTTGTAGGTGTGTGCAAGTAAGAGGAAAACCTTTGTTTTGGTGGATGATGGTTCTGTTTATGGCTTTGGCTGGATGGGGTTTGGTAGCCTCGGGTTTCCAGACAAGGGAGCATCTGATAAAGTGATGAGGCCTCGAGTGCTTGATAGATTAAGGCCTCACCACATTTCTCAAGTAAGCACAGGCCTGTACCACACTGTCGTAGTCACTAAACGGGGACAAATCTTTGGGTTTGGAGATAATGAAAGAGCACAACTGGGGCATGAAACATTGAGAGCATGTCTTGAACCAACTGAAATTTTTGTTCAAGAAATGCTGAATGGTGATGATCTTGTATCAGAAAGTGGTCAACTCTAGGGGGTACTGCCATCTGCTTTACGGTCATGACCTTGCTATTCTTAAGGAATTGCAGATTTGTTGTATTTCACATTACTGTTGTATCAGTAGATTGCATGTCACATAATAGTTTCATTGATTCTTTACAGAAGGATATGAGGCATCTGATGGCTTCTATTCTGGGTACCCCTTGCAAAGTACACAAAAATCCCATAAAAGGTTTTGGCCCTAGTGCTGTCCTATTATATTATGACTAATTTATGTATTCAGTTCTTTTAATCGACTCTTTCAAGTAATAGTACAAGAAGAAAACTCCAATTCCAACCTGCCTCTGGTAATGCCTTCACCAATTAGAGGCCACAGCATACGACAATTGCTGCCTAAAGTGATCATTTTACTGATTTCTTAAAATTTCCCATCAAGCCTGCAAAGTTTTTTGAAGCAAATTTTTTAAGCAACAAAAAGATTAGATCACTATATATGAAACATGGCCTATATGCATGGTCTATATGAAGCTTAGTATATGAATAATGTACTTATGTATGTGTTCATGTATACATGTGATTAAGCTTGGAAGAAGGAAGTAAGCTTGGACAAGGGGGGAAAAAGACAAAAATAAAAAACACTATTTAAAAAAGTACTTAAACTACTCAAAAATAAAAAAATAGAAAAGAAGCTATTTTCAAAAATATTACCAAACGGGTATTGACCAACAATGATATATATAAGTTGTAGACAAAATTAATTTCTAAACTCAAACTGACAACGTATTATGCGAAACTTGAGAAGAACATTAATAGAGAACTTGACAGAGACTTAAAAAAGAGAGGATGTAATTAGGAATTTTCCTCTTTTAACTAGAAGACTTACACATCAACCCTGAAATCAAGAAGCTTTGCCTAGTTAGCATCTCTTGGACCCATCAGGAAAAATGGTTAAATTGTTTAGATAATGTTGGAGTATGCAAACCATTCAGCTGATGATTTGCTGCTGCCAGTAAGTAAAACCCTAGCTATCAATTCAATCTTTTTCTAACCCCTGTAACATGCTTTAATTTGGGTTGATGGTGAAGTTACACCCCCATTAGCGGTTTTTCCCACTAAGAAATGCATAATACGTTAAGGAAATTTTTAAGGTACCGAAAAAATATATTCAGTACGATATCGAAATTTTACCACCGTTGAGAATCAAGTTATACACGGCAAATTAGGAGAAATTAAAAGTGAAAATTGGAATCAAGTATAATATGGAGAATTCTTTTGTCAATAGATCCAAACGTAATTTTTTTGAATTATTAAGAATACATGTTATGTATTTTTTTGTAAGTAGGTCCAATAGTCCCTTTATTTTTATTTTTTTGTTATTTCCTATTTCAACCTTCAATGGATCACATCTTTTAAAATTTTGTCTCTCTTTATTTTATCTTTTTCATTCAACTATTTGTCTCTTCTCTCACTTCCTTGTATTTTCTTTATTCTATCTCTTTTTTTCACAATATATTATTGAGAGATTGTGTCGATCATTACCTTAAAAAAATCATTCATAGTTATTATAAATCTGAAGGATTCATGGTGGTGATGTTCTTTGAACAGCTCATGTTGACAATATTTATTGAATTCATCGGTAATGACAATGTGAGCTCATTTTTCTTTCCAAATTAGGACACCTCTCTCTCTCTCTCTCTCTCTCTCTCTCTCTCTCTATATATATATATATATATATATATATATATATATATATATATAAGACATACATAGTGTCACTATGGGTGTGTGACAGTGACAGCCACATTGACATCGTGTATTATGAAAATTTAATCTTATTTTTTTTTTTTTTTTTTTTGTATTCATTCTTCTTATGGGATAGACATTTGAGTAACTGTTACTACACTGGACAGTAACAGTGGAGTTTTTTTCACTATCCCATGATAGTTACAGAGGCACTGTTACTATCTAGGACAATAACAGTGACATTGTCACTGTCCCAGAGACAGTAACAATGTAGTATTTTCACTATTCTAAGACAGTAACAAAGGCATTGTTACTATCGTGGGACTAGGGCTGTTAATCGAACTGAGCTACTCGAGCTCGGCTCGAGTTCGACTCGTTTTGGGCTCGTTCAAATATTGTATACAAGCCGAATATGAACATAATTTTAGGCTTGTTTATAAACGAGCCGAGCTCGAGCTCGAATTCGAGCAGCTTGAATGGCTTGATTAAGCTTGATATTTTTTACCTAGTTTTACTATTATTTTTAGTGGTCTAATTATAGCCGTCCATTCCAAACCTCTACTGAGATCCAACAGAGAGGACAACAAGTATATTAACCTGTCTAACCCTAAATCCCTAATACACCCAAACCCAATCTGGCAATTTGAACTCTGAAGGCGCCGTCTACTTCTCAAGCCCGAAGCGGTGAAGCCCTCAACTCTACTGTCTACATCTCTCGTCTTCCACTCCACTCAGAGGTGAAGCCCTCAACTCTATTGCTCTATATCCAAAAGTGTTTTCCTTCTTTTAATCTTTATGGAATCAGTTAATTTGAAGATATTCGATTGATGCTGGATGGATCAAACCATGTTGTAGAGTTCAAGGATTTATTGAAATAAAAGGGGAAGATTTGTGATATTTGTTCAATGAAGGTCCATGGTTGAAAACATCTTTCTCCATTCTGATTTTTTTTCTCTCTGCTGTTTTGTGATTAGTTTCATGTTTTTGATCAATTTTATGTTGTGTTAAGTGGCGTTGAATTTGTTAAAATTCAAGCATGTTCGCAAGCTTGAGCTCGAGCTCGAGCTAGAGCTCGGATTCGAGCTTGCTAACAGAAAACGAGCCTAATCAAGCCAAGTTTGAACTTTTCATTTTTCATTCAAGCCAAGCTCGAGCTAAAAATTAAGCTTGATGTTCGAGCTCAAGCCGAGCTTGAACAGGTTCCCAAAATGTCAAGCCGAGCTTGAGCATGGTGATGCTCGTTGAGCTTGACTTGATTATCACCCCTACGTGGGACAGTAAAAGTGGGGTATTTTCATTGTCCCAGGACAGTAACATAGACACTAGCAACAATGGGCTTCTTCACTGTCCCAGGACAGTAACTGTAACGTTGTCAATATTCTAAGAAGTATATATATGCGTCCTAGTGTTGTAATGTGCGTTCTTTATTTTTGTATATATATGTGTATATATATATATGTATGTATTCGTCCTAGTGTTGGAATGTGCATTCTTTATTTTTGTACATATATATACGTGTGTGTGTAAATTTTAAAAAATCTAAAATAAAGGAGATTTGAATATATTTTAAATTTTGAAATGTGAATTTTATATGAATAGTTTAATTATGAAATATCTAAAATTAAGGAGATTTGATTTTGTTTGAATTTTGAATTGTGTATTTTATATGGTTCTTATTAAAATTTGAAAGAGAAAAGTTTCTGCCTGGACTTCTTCTCCTAAAAATTCATAACCGTAGACTAGCTTCCAAAAAGCCCAAATTAAAATCGATTGAAGTAACTCATGATAGATAACAAGATTTGATTAATCATTAATCATCTCAATCAGTTGTAATTTTTGTTTTTGCAAAGTGTAACTTGACCTTTAAAAGTAATATTTTTCATGAACGGTCAAAATATTTTAACTTTATCTTTAAATGTTATAACTTTCAGTACGGTACTATAGTGGTTTCCAATTCTTAAAGTGTGGTACATATATTTCATTACACAATTTCAATAACAATGATATATTAAGTGTCCTTTTGATTGCCCACAGTTATTGTTGAGTAATTATCAAAACTTTGTAAATCAAAAGTTTCTTATTGTAGGAAATTTGCGAATTAGAATTTGATAAATTTGATAAATGGTGAGTTAGTCTTTTAGAATTGAAAAATCTTTTTAATATGAAAGCAATAGAGTTGGGATTTCCCTTTAATAGATTTTCTCTCAACTGAGTGTTTTTCACTGGTGTTCTCTTTGTATTCTGAGAGTGTCTTATTCATAGTGGAGGATGTATCAACTAGTTGTTTCCCATTCAGCTGATTAGTCTTAACTCCACCAATATTTTCTCAACTCCACCAATATTTCCTCAACTCTCTGCAGTCAAAGAAGGCTAAAAATACTTCAAATGGAATTGATTTGCCTTTCACTATTTCATTGGTCCCTCTAGCCAAGTCATCCATGCTGATTAGAAAAGATCTAACACAAATATCTAATTATATCAATGTAATATATATGTATGCATGCACCATTATAAAATAATATTTAATACATAATAATTTCACAAAAAATGCATCTACAATATATGTTATGAATAATGCAATATTTAATTAATAGATTGAGGTTTTATATATTCCGAATTTGACCACCAACCGTGGCTTAATTATTATCGAGGGATTTTAGTCAAGTATTCCAATATCTATCACTTGGTTACAAGCCCGCGATGTTCATTCATAATTTAAACCCATAACAATGACATGTCGTTTAAATTCTTCGGTTCTAATAGGTTTTGTCAATGGGTCTACAACTATATTTTTTGTATAAAGATAATCAATAGTAACTTGTTCGTTTTGTATTATATCACTTATACAGTGATATTGTAGGGCCACATTTCTCCATTTTTAATGGTTTTTATAGCAGCTTCATTATCACAAAAAATACGAATAGACGTATTATTTATACATGTAAGCTTTAAATTAGTGAGAAACTATTTCAACCATACGACCTCAGAAACAACTATACTACAAGTAACATATTCAGCTTCCATAGTACTTTTAACTATGCAACATTGCTTTTTACTAGACCATGAAATAACACCGCCACCAAAAACAAATATATAACCTGCAGTGAATTTTTTATCATCAATATCACCAGCAAAATCAGTTTTACAATAACCATTAATATTTACATCATCAGCTTGATATGTTAATAAAAAATCTAATGTGCCTTGTATGTATCTAAGTACACATTTCACAGCTAACCAATGAGGTATACTCGGATTATTTTGATATCGACTAATCAAACCAACAACATAGCTAAGATCCGGTTTAGTGCACAACATAGCATACATAAGACTATCAGCAACTTCCGCGTAGGATTTAGATTTCATTTCTTGTATGTCTTCTTCAGTTCTAGGAGTCATATTCTTAGTCAATTTTGAACATTTGTAAATAGGTAATTCAATAGGTTCACAAGAATCCATTTTCTTTGTTTTCTATCTCTAAAAATTTTAATTCTAAGTACATAATGTGTTTCATCCATATCTTTCATTTCAAACTTGGTGTTTAATCAATCTTTTAGTTCTAAAATTCTATTTATATCATTTCTGGCAAGTAAAATATCATCCACATATAAGGAAAGAATAATATAATAACTCTCATTATTCCAAGTATATATAAATGATCATAGTTATTTGGAACAAAATCATATGATATTGCATTGTGAAAAGTATGATACCATTGCCGTGAGAATTATTTTAAGCCATATAAGGACTTATTCAATTTGTACACCTTATCTTCTTTACCTTCAATTTCATATCCTTGCAGTTGATACATATAAATTTCTTCTTTAAGTTCACAATTAAGAAAAACAGTCTTAACATCCATTTGATGTAACTCTAGATCTAAGTATGCAGCCAAGGACATTAATATTCTTATTGAAGTAAATTTAGCTACAGAAGAGTATGTTTCATCATAATCTATTCATTCCTTTTGTGTGTATCCCTTAACTACTAGTCTAGCTTTATATTTATTTATGGATCCATCTGATTTAAATTTCTTTTTAAGAATCCATTTACACCCAATTGCTTTTCTATCTTTTAGTAAATCAACTAACTTCCAAACTTTGTTTTTCTCTATAGATTCTATTTCTTCTTTAATTGCTTCTCTCCATTTTAGATGATCAATTGAATTTATAGCATCATTAAAATCAATAGAATCATTTGAAATTTCTTCACTATTGAATGCATAATAATCTTTTAAGTAGTTAGGTAGATGTCTTTCCCTTTGTATTCTAGTTAAAGTATCATTGAGTGAAGGCTCTTTTATTATTTGTTCTTGTGATTGCATATTTTTATTTTCCTTAGTAATTTTGAATCACTTAACCATTTTATCAATTTTATATAAGTCATCTTCAAAGAAAAATGCATCTCTACTTTCAATGACTCCCACTAAACCATCATTATGATGAATTGCAAATCTATAGCCAAAAGAATTTTCACAATATCCAATAAAAGTACACTTTATTGATTTATGATCTAATTTCCCTATATTATGTCCTAAAATTTTAACATGAGCTGAACTATCTCAAACTTTCAAATGAGAAAGACTTAGTTTTGTACCCGTCCAAATTTCATATGGTCCCCAAAATATTGTACTTTAGTGTCCTTAATATTTTAATTTTTCTATCCAATTGGTTTTCTACCTCCACTTTAAATTCAATAAATTTTTGTTAGGGATCCGATCTATTCTTTAGTAAATATATATAACCTTATCTTGAATAGTCATCGGTGAAAGTAATAAAATATTTTGTGCCATGATGGATTTTAACATTTAGAGGACCACAAATATCTGAATGTATTAATTCTAGCAAATCTAGCTCTTTCTAATTTTCCAAATGACTTTTTAATCATTTTTCCACTTATATAAGATTCACATGGTTTCAAGTCAAGATCTAAATTTGGAATCAATTCAATGTTAACCATCTTTTTCATTTTATTATAATTAATATGATCTAGTCTCATATGCCATAAAATAGAATTAACATTAATATCACAAGAGACATCGATATAAGCAGAAGAAGAACCAATTTTATTATTGTCGCTAACAACATTCAAACAGTAAAGACCATCAACTTTAGTCCCCATAGAACCTTAGAAGACCGAACAGACTTCAAACATGGCACATCAACGAAACGTGGCACAGACAAGAGATTGCACCACACATTGGGCGCATAAAACACATTAGTCAATAGAAGGTTGTTTTGCCCAAGCAACGAAATTCTCACAGTGCCAACTCCGAGTACATCACAATAAGTATTATTTTCCATGTATAACTTGTGGTCGCTAGTTTTCACATTTTTCATTTCAACAAAATTATCTCTAGTCGTAACCACATATCGAGAAGAAGCAGAATCAACCTATCAGACAAGAGAGTCACAATCTGCAAGAAGCGGCTCATAAACCACACATACAATGTCTTTTGATCCTTTAAAATTTTGATCATTATTCTTTTGAGTGTAATTTCTTTTATAATGACCAGGCTGCCCACAATTATGACAAGTACCAATTTGTTTTCCCTTAAAATTGTTATGTCTCTTGAACTTGTTATATTTTTTATTATTTTTTTAAAGTGCTTGTCTTATCTTGGCTTTAGAAAAGACAGAGTAGTTGACACATTATTAGTTGGGGCACCCGTGACAAAATGGGAAGATGGGGCACTAGATATTAGGTTTGACACATTACTAATTTTCTTTTTAGCTCTTCTCTCACCCTCAATACCTAGCAACATAGGTAACTTTGTCATTGATAGATTTTGACCAGATATATTCAAAGAAACCACAACGGGCTCCCATGAATTAGGAAAACTATGTAAAACAGTAGAAACTTGCATTTTATTAGGGATTGAGTAACCTAGAGATGCCAACTCTTTAGCTATTACCATAAGTTTATTGACATGTTCAACAACAGACTCATCATCTTTCATAAAAGTGTCATTATATTTTTCAACCGAGAGTTGAATATATGTGTTAGAGGCAGTACCATAGGCTTGTGTTATAGCATCAAAAATAGATTTAACAATTTCATGATCCTAAAAAATAACCTCTAAATTGGATTCCATGAAAGTGAGCAAGATTGACCTAACCAATTTATCGTTCTCTACGAACCTTTCATAATTATTTCTAGCAATATCTCCAGTATGGTGTATCAATAACATATTCAACTTTATCTTAAAATTATATGTGACCAATCCTGCGCTTCCAAATTGAATGATTTGTACCATTAAGTCTATCAGTTTTATTAATTTCTATACTAGTAGCCTTTGACCCCATATTAACAAATTAGAGAAAAATAAATTAATAGGTAAAATTGGTTAGAACTAAACTGATTTAATTTTGTTACCAATGTGTTGTCTCGAGAGTGCTTCGAGTAGATGACAACACCAATTGCTTGAATCTGAAACAACTACAATCTGATTTCTTGTCATAAACTCGAAACTCGTTGCCCAAATAAGCTTTAAAAAAAATCTAGTTGACCAAAAGCCAAAACCAAAATTTTGTTGCAGGAACAGTAGTGCACTGCCTCAAATTTTGTTGTAGTAGTTGAGTTGCAGTCAAACAAGTTGAAGAGTCAAAACAATGAAAAAATAAATAAGGTGCGTGGGTTATCTTTTGGCTTCGTAGGATGTGTAAATAAAGAAAAAGATTATGGCTATGGCAGAATGTGGCTTTTTGCTTTAGTGGACAGAACCTTTGACCCAAATGAATTTTCTTGAGGTTAGTGATGTTGTGAGAGAAAATAACAAAACAAAGTGATCAATTTTTTTATCACAACTTGGTGCTCCGATACCAATGTAGGGAATTTGCAAAATAGATTTTGATAAATTTAATGAATGGGGAGCTAGCCTTTTAGAATTAAAAACTCTATTTGATATGAAAGCAGTAGAGTTGAGATTTCCCCTTAATAAGTTTTCTCTCAACGGAGTGTTTTTAACTGGTGTGTTTTCTCTGTATTCTGAGAGAGCCTTATTTATAGTGGGGGATATATCAACTAACATTTACCTGCTCAGCTGATTAGTCTCAACTCCACCAATATTTTCTCAACTCTTTGCAGTCAAAGAAGGCTAAAAATACTCCAAATCGGATTGACTAGTCTTACCCTACTTAGTGGGTTATTCTAGCCAACTCACCCATGTTGTTTAGAAAATATCCAACTCAAAATTGGGGTCTATTATTTCACTAAATGGGCCGAGGTAGAGCCCTTGCGAGGATCACAGAGTAGAAAATCCAAAATTTCATTTGAAAATCTATAATTTGTAGGTTTGGGATACCAAGGGCCCTCGTCTCAAACAATGGGAAGTAGTTCGAGAATTCGATGTTCAAAGGGTTTTGTGTTGAGATTGATATAAAGATCGATATAAAGAACACAGAAAACAAAAAAAAAAACGACGCAGAAGGTAGCTTGCTGAACCTCACGATCTTTTGTCGTATATCCTCAAACACCAAAAATCTGGATGTAGTATGAGCTGCAAGAACCTCCGAACTTTTTCTTTCTCTCTCAACCCCTCTCAAAACGTGAGTAATGAATTGATGCTAATTTAGAGAGCCTAGACGTCTATATAGGCTACGATAGAAATCCGAAGGAAAAATAACGACCGGACTTCCAATGGGCCTAGGATTCCTATGTTCAACCCAAAACAAACATCTTACAGTCTATTAATAATAAGTTAGTCCACTAAAAACTTATTATTAATCTCCTGAGTCTTATCTCAAAATTATATTCGAGCTTCTTATTAGTATATACTTAATAATCTCTCCACGTTTAAGATTACAGATGTCCATTAATTAAATAAATTACTGATAATTATATTTAATTGACTTCTTTTATTCCTTGAGACCTTACTACTCAACTTATTTTTCATGTCGGATAATTAAATCCACCTGTAGGGTTTTACATGGACAAAACTTATAAACTTCCTTAAGAGGACATCAATAACCCATTTAAATATCAAGACGTGGTTTCCTTTAATAATTAATTTTCACCATACAAATAATATCGTCTCCCAATTCACCAAGCTTATTGACTCAATATTAATCTCACTCTTTGATGAATTAATGTGACAATCATTATATTCACGTGTCGATTAAATATCTAGGGATTAAGAGCATAAACAATCATAATCATGAGGTATTTATTATCTTATTGGATTAGTAAAAGATAATAACCTTAACATGAAACTGTTCAATACACAAAGTGTATTAGCGCAATAATTTGAGACATCAAACAGTCTCCTACAGTCAAGACAGATTATGCCAGAATATTATACTACAATCATACTGATGGTGTGTCCAATTCCTAGGATTGTGAACCTATACTCATATTATACAAGGATCCGATAATCAGGTCTTCAGTGCATAAGCCGAACTCTACACACCAGATTATCTACAATATAAAATATAAGAAACACATCATACCATATATCAAATATAATGCAAATATTTTGCCCACATAGATTCTCAATAAAATGGAAAAAAATAAACTTTTATTAAATAATAAAACGAGTTTCACTACAAAAAAGTAAGCTTTTAGTATACAACTCTATCAATAGATTCCCTGACTTCCCCAACAGCCTTCTCCGAGGCTCAAGCCTTGCTCACAAGAGCTCCAACATGAATTGCCATCTGTAAAGAAAAACGAAAATAAATCCAACTTAGGGGTCTACAAACAAAGCTGGGTTCAATGAACGAACTCTGATTAAAGGTAGAAATCAGGGACTCACCGAGGTTGCCCCATACAATGTAGTGGTAGCTGAGGTGGAGAGGGGCATCGAGGAAGCCTCCTGAAGTTCAGCCTCAGGGATGATCGAAAGGATAGCACTGGCAGCTAGGTTCACATCCCCAAGAAGAGAACGTCTGCCTTTGGCCATCTTAGCCGAAGAACTCCATGGCATGCTGAGAAGCGGCTTTGTGGGTGCCTCTTCAGTAGACTTTAACGAATGGAGGTCCCAAAGAGATGGAGCTATTGCATATGAAGCCCCGACCACCTCCTTCAGCATGGGAAAGGTCTTGGCGACCTCTGCATGAGACTTCTTAAGTTCAGAAGAAGGGGAAGTAACCTTCTGAACATCCACAGAGGGCTTGGGGGCAGGAGAAGCCTTCTTGGGAGGATTCTTCTACGAAACCTTTTAAGGACGCTTCAGGTCGTCGCCCAACCCGACCTCATCTTTCCTTTTCCTCGCAGCTTTGGAAGCTTGAACACCTTCCCTAATTTTGGCCAACTTCGCCCTCACGACATCAACATCATGGGTTATAGCGTCAAGATCTAAAAAAAAAAAAACAGCAATACAGTTAAAGGTCTGAAGATCCTACGAAGTAAAGCAATAAGGCAAATATCTTACCAATAAAGTCTTCTCTTTCGAGAGTAGACAGAGGTACAACAGCTTCACCTCTCGCCTCTAGTGGTCCGAAGCCATATCTAGCAAGGGTTGAGGGTGTGAGAAGCCCGGCGTACTTCCCAGGATGACACTCCTTAAAGTCCTTAAGGAGGAGCTTCTCATTGCCTTCAAGCTCTGGATGAATACTTGAAACAACAAAAGAAGACATCAATAGCTAAAAAAGAAATAAGAGATCAAATAAGAAGAAGCTCAATTAAAGCACCCTAGCATGGACTCACCCAAATTATCTAGGCCTAATCAAGCCTGAGGTACTAGAAGCGTGTCAGAGGCATCCCTCGAATTGAACTCCCACTCTTTGGCAGACACAAAAAAGAAGTTATTTTTTCAACCTTTGTGAAAGCTCGGAAGGTCAATCAAATGATGGGTCTTCACCCGTTTTGAGATATAAAGAAATCCATTGGTATGAGAGAATTTGAGATTGAAAAAATGCATGATCAAAAGAATAGAGGGGAAACCAGCCAGACCATTTTTCTTGAAAAAAATCATAAGGCCTACTAAGATACCCTAGAAGTTGGGAGAAAGACGAGCTAGGTAGACATTGAAATGCCAGAGAATGGACTTCAGGAAGGGGTGCATAGGAAACCTGAGACCATTCTCAAAAGCAACAAATAAGAAGTAGGTCTTCTTGGGGAGCACAGTGTTATATCAGTTGTCCATATTGGGACACCAGAAATGCATGTCCCTCGGGAAGCCAAACTTGACAATAAGTGCACCAAGAAGAAGATGGGTGACTTTACTAGGTCCCGAGATGTCTGAAGCACTCGGATTGACCTCAGCATCCTCGGCCATGCCCGAGGTCCCAACTACGTTCTTCCTAGATCGTCTCTTTCGAGACTTCTTTGGCTTTGCAGCTGGGCTTGGAAGAAGCAAGGGAGCCCCAGCTCCAGTAACCTGGGTGTCAATTACGTCAACCTTGGGAAAGTTATCCATCTCATCTCCCACGTCTCCCAAATCACCAAGTTCGTTGGGGTCTTCTTCTCCAATTTGTCTGCTACAACGGGATCGGACCTCGACCTTTGGAGATTTGTCAACCATTGCAAGGGAGACAGAAGATCTCGTAGCCTCAGAAGAAGTAGACATAAGAGCATAAGGGAAAAAGTAGCCAAAAGAATTATAAAGAGAAGGGACGTTTGAGAAACAGTCCTCGAGGGCTCGAAGATCAAGACTCCAACGACCAAAGAGGAAGACCCTAGTTGTGGAGTAAGGATCCAAGAAAAGGGGAAAAAATGACAAGGAACGACCTAAAATTCTAAAGTAATAAAAGCGAAATATCCAAAAGTGGAATAACCACCTCGGATTCGTAGGATCCAGGGTTGAATAAGAAACCTAAGGAGAGAGAAACAAAGAAATGAGTAAGACAGAGGACGTACCTAGAAATCGAAAACGATCGACGATTGAGAACCCAAGGGGGGCACCAAGGAAGAATAGAGCAAACTTCAGAAGACCTCAGAACGATTTGAGCACTCACTGAGATAGTCTAGATAATAGGAAAGGAAAAGAAGAAGAAGAAATCGTAAAAGACAGAGAGAGAGAAAGGTACTTCTAGGTAAATGTGCAACGAAATTTGAAAAGAAGGAAAAGGTTGGAACAGAGGGGTCTTTTTTGGCAGTTTTACCTTCGGAGGCATTTAAGACACGTGTACAGTTGGACGCGTGGCACAAAGACGCTGAACATGTGCGACAATCGAGGCAAGAATGACTCCTCGCATGCGCGTAACGCCGAAAATCCTGGGAAATGTCCCATCGTGTGCCTCCCAAGTAAAAACTGAGGTTGAGCTTGCCCACAATAGCGCAGGTCATTCCCAATCCACGTCAGGCAAGACTTACCTGGCTAGGGACTGAGGGACAACTGATGATATCAAAAATTAGCCAAGAATAAATTCGGACCTATTAGCTCGGACCTCTCAGTTCATGATCACTAGCTCGGGAGGTGCAGGTTGGGAATCGTCACTGAAGTTACCCTCGTGTACACGGGGACAGCGACATCTCACACCTTTTAGAAGGCCACGTCACGCTTAGGAAATATAACCTCTAACAGCCAAACGTTTCGGCACATGGGACGTAACAACCTTAAGGAGATTACGTTGATTATGTAAGAATCGCGTTGGTTATGGGAGGATCACAGAGATCACGCAAGGCAACTGTATACTATAAATAGGTATCAAATCTCTCACATTGTGATCAATCAAGCATTTGTGCCATTAACTCTGTAAAATTCTATAATCTTCTTCCCCGAGTAATAGAAAACTCCCCCAGGAGCAAGAGACTCCATTAGAGTGGACTAACGAAGCTTTCGAGCTGATGAACCACTATAAATTCTCAGTCTATTGATTTTTGTTTGTAACTACTTAACTCCTGAATCAATTGTTCAACCCCCAAGAGCCCAGAAGTTTTGACTGGATATCCTATTAAACTCCCATCAATGTCCTTAACAATATCCCCAAACCAGTCACTTCTGCTCAACCGCGCAAAACACACCATCAAAGATGATACTTAATAACCTTTAATTTTTGCCCTTCATATCATCGCGAGCCATCTTCACGTGTTAATAACTGTTTACTCCATCTGACATCAACAAACTTAGAACGTAACAGCTGACTCGTTTTGACATCAACAAACTTATAATTACTGTCCTCCCATGCACTTGCAGATTAGATTTGAAGAACTAGAATTTGGATTTAAGTAACACTACCCTAATGCCATTTCTCTGTATATTGGTTACTTGTATTGATGCTTTTCACGTGAATGTGTTGAAAATAGTGAATGATTCATATTCATTATGATCAAAACACAATGTGCTTCTAGCCTCTCGTTTAATATTTATCCGGTATCTAAGTTTTATCAAAATGGGTTGTATTAGATTTGTTGAATCTGAGTTTCACTTGACCCTACTGGGATGCTAGTATAGTGAAATAACTATTTCCGTAGATCTAGATATAATTTCTATTAAACCACATAAATCTCATGTTATTATTCTTGTTTGTTTGTTTTCTTGATTGTTCACGACTTACCACAAAACTAAAGAAGAAAAGTCCAAAATTTCCTGATTCATCCCGCATTTGATAATGTTTTGACCATCATCATCGAGTAGGAACAAATCTTCATACCATGTTAATCATTAAAAAAAAAATTATAATACAGGCTGCTGTTGTCATATTCTACCCCATTAAGGGAAAATGTTAGCAGAAAGCATCCAAAACATCAAGCATCTTAAGTGACCATTTTTCCAAGTACCTTTTAATGGCAATGGCAATGGCAGCCAGAATTGAAAATTTTACATCTACAAAATTCCAGCAACATGGTACAAGCACTTTTTATTTGAGGTTCAAGTACTTTAAAAATTCTGCATAGATAGTTGGAAGACCCATAAGTTGGTTAACTAAACACCATCTACAAAATGGTTTGAGAAAATAAAGTGATAAGAGTCTTATCTCTTATTTTAGAAAGATTGATTCCCGAATTCAAGCACACGGACACACGATATAGTTTGAAGAAATGAATACTAGACACCTTGTTATATACAAATGTGAAGCCTTTAACCAAATGTTAAATTTGTGAAAAATATTAACACAGAACTTGATAGAGACTTCCATTGGAAGAGAATGATTGAAAGAGGAATTTTTGTTTTTGGTTAGATGACTTACGCATCATGAAAAATGGTTATTTAAAAATTGGACTATCAAGACAACTCAAATGATGATTTACTGCTACCAATAAGCAACCATAGCTATCAAGCCACACTTTTTCTACCACCCCCCCCCCCCCCCCCCCCCCCTCCGGGGAGGGGGGGTGGGGGGTCATTAAGATGAGTTGTTACACACTTTAATCTTGGTTGATGGTACAGGGTTATTAATCTAAAGTTTTAATCCCCGCATTAGCATTTTTCCACTTAAAAATGAGTAATTTTAAAACGTGACACACATATTGCATTTTAATTACATCTATTATGACCTTTTAGTGAGTAAGGTGGGATTGGATCGGGATCTATCGGATACATTTTACCTCAATTTTCATTTGTGATAGATCAACATGCGTATCGATGAGACCCACTTCTATGTAGTGAGTTTAACTTCAATTCATAGTATGTAATTTGAAGTTGAAGAAACGTATAATGGATGGAATCCAAATCTGGTGGATTAGGAAGAGGATTGTTGTTGAATCAAACAATATCCAAAGGATCAAGACCCACATCCTCATCCCACGTTAATCATGCAAAACAAATACAGTTTGAGATTCACATACTGTGCCTAATGTTATTCGTCAGAACAGTTACAAACTTTATATTCTCATGTTGTCATCTTCTACACTATTAACGGAAAGTGATAGCAAAAGGAATCCAAAATGCCTAACATTGCGCATCTTCCATCCAAAAGTGAACATTTTTCCAAGCACTTTCTGTTTTCTCAGGCCAAAGTACTTTAAAAAAGCTCATGGAAATTGATAAGGTCCATCTACTTACATGCAAGTTCACTGATTTTACCATATGGTAAAGTTGATGCATTGTTGTTGCCCATACCGATTAGGTGTCCCCGAATAAGCTTAAAAACCAGACTGGTGTCTATCCGCCGGGCTAGTCTCGTGTTCGAGTAGGTTTTGGGTAAGCAAAATTTAAGCTAGTTGATGTTAATTAATGAGAAGATCAAGAATCTCCAGATTCTAATAGAGCATTAATGTTGGGAGAGATGAGTTTAGTATTTTTCGAAATTCGAAGATTGTTACAATTTTCTTTGGCTTATGGAAAGTTTGACAGCAATTTTAGAGCAGAACACAGAGGAAAACATCAACCATGCAAAACTGAATGAAGCTTGTCTATCGGAGAATGACAAGATTATGCATAAAAGGATCAACATCTTTGCTAAGTAGCATATCTACATATTGTCTACTGGCCCCATATGAATATCTGCTAACCTCTTACTCCTATCTTTCATCAGTAGTTAAATAGATTTTATTTCCATAAAGAAAGCAAAGATATTACAATGAAGCTCAAAAATGCCCAAAAGGGCAATGAACAAATCATAAGAAGAATGCTCAACGCCACCTCCTAGCCTGCTAAAGTGAAGCATTTAAGAAATTCTTCCATTGCCCACATCTAAGCCTAAGGTGTGGTTAAGGTGAGATTACCAGGACTCCATCAAACAATGTTCTGTACAATTTTGTTGTGTCCATACAGATAGAAGTGATCATAGCAACAGAAAATCCAGAATAAAGGCAAACACTATCAAAGAAAGAAGATAGATAGAGACTGATGAAAATGAAATCTGTCCATGCCTGAATTGTGTCTTTTATTCTGATATTATAATAAGCGCGAAAGCAATTTTTTATATAAAAAAAAAAAATCAAAATGATTCCGCACAAGATCACAATTGACCAAATCCATAATCAGACATGATAGACAACAAAATAACTTGGCTCACAATCACAACTTGGTTCTGCATTTTCTTCCACTTCTCTATCATTGAATAGTATCATAGCCTCATTCCGAGGTTGTCATCTCCTTAGGCCACAGACTCTAAATGTTCCCGAAAAACTTCCAACATGTCAGAAAATGTAACAATTCCAGCCAAGGTACAATCCTCTTCAGTGACCCAAACATAATTCACACGGTATGCAATCGCCTGAATCATCACTGCCACTAGAGAACTCCCTGGATGACACACTATGGCCTCTCCCCTGTTTACCATCCTTGCCGAGTAGCTACTAGACCTACTATACCTCCCTGACCTCGGCAATGTCGTTTTTGGGGATGGCAACTCCTCATCAGAAGATGAGGAGCTATTGGAGGGAATGCTAGATTGAGGAATCCCAAATTTCTCCAACATTCCCTCCAACTTTCTCTCCTTTAACCTTGCCTCCACGACCCTTGCTATATCCTCTGGGGGACCTCCACAGTCTATGTAGGCCATGAGTTCCCCAGCAGAGAGGGTTGTGACAGCGGCTGCAACTGTCTCATCGCAGCAGGCGAGGGTGAAAGGAGAGATCTCACCAATCAAAAGTCCATCACCATCAACCACCGCAACAGAAGTTTGGTCAGCAAGGGAGCGAGAAATGGCTTCCACTGCTGATGAGGCTGGGGAGTCGTACCCAATAGCGAAAAATTCAGTACTAATTATGCCAAGGGTTTCGATGGAGAGGGTGGGAATGGGTGAAAAAAAACCAATTGAGCTGAGGAGGAATCTGATCACATCTTCTTGGGTTAGCCAACAAAACTCAATGCCATTGTGAGTGGTGGGACTAATTGATGATTTTTGGAGGAGTTGTTTTCTTTTTGGGTTGTTTTTAATGTTGCTCTTTATTGGAACCACAAGATTCTGAGCACCTTGGAGGATGAGATCAATGGCTTCTAACAAACTGCAAGTGCAAACAAAACAGAGGTTATGCCATTAAAACAATCAACATGTATGAATATAAATGAACTTAGATGTTAAATTCGACTGTAATCTTCCAAGAATTTGGAGAAATCTAAGATCCCATGAACATAAAAAATAGAAATAAATAAAAATTAAGATTTTTGCACTATCAATTGGCTGAAAGTTGATTAAGAAAAAGAGGAAACGAATCACTCTTTTACACCAAAAGCATATGCCAATAAGAGAGGCCTTTATCGGGGGTTATGAGGCCCCATATTCGACCCGTAAATTGCTGATATGGCTCAAAAGAAAACATTTTCCAGAAACAGAGATCCTTAAACACTTGCCTGTAGCTATAGTGTCAACTTGACGGGTTGACCGACTATGATCAAAATCCTTTAGGTGTCTAGCACTGAGATTTCCGCTAATTGGATCCGCATGCGCTGGGGCATAGTACCATGAGGTTGCAATCGGGCCAATAATTCTCAATTTAATTTCCAGTCAAAGAATACTAAAAACAGACGTTTATTATTCAAGGGAATTAACAATACCTCCATTAATATTCATTGTGAAGTTGCAAAGATTAACCCATTGGGTGAAATAATGGTCAATTTAATTGATAGTGAAAGTTTAGAGAAAACAGAGGTTTAATATTCAAGTGAGTCAACAATACCTCCATTAATTAAGCTTACAATGCCCAAACCACACAAGTTATGGAAACCATTCCAGAAAGTAATAAACTTCACAAATAAGAAAATGGTATATATATATATATATATATATATATAGAGAGAGAGAGAGAGAGAGAGAGAGAGAGAGAGAGAATTATCCATACCTCGAAGAGGGGTCCACGTGCCTTACCAGATCATGGGACTTTGAGAGCAATACAGGCAGTGGCGATTTCAAAGCCAAGGATGGGGAAGAGAGGTTTTCTTCTTTGCAGAGATAGCAAATGATATCAACCATGCAAACTTTGCCAATACATAGACAGTGGTCATCAGAATCATAACTGTTCTTGGAGTGGTCACAGCTCCATACACTGATATGGGTGTCCTCGGAGGCTTTGAGGGCGGCCAAAGCGTCGCCGACGGTGGCGGAGATAGAAAGAGACCTGAGTGGCGGTTTGCCGAGACAGATGTCAGCCACCTCATGGATCAACAACTGAACTGCCATGCAACACAGAGGGAATGTTTGGATAGATGGTAACTTGAAAATTTTTGACGGAGAATGAAGAAAATGGTATGCACAGAGAGAGAGAGAGAGAGAGAATGTGCGTGCCAGTGAGGTTTTGCTTGACTGTTTGGTGGTAAATTGTGTGTGAAATGCAGGAGGTATTTATAAAGACTAAAGAAAGTTACATCCAGTGAAGGGTAACACAAAAAATTTCGCCACTTTTTTAAGCGACTTATTTTTTAAATGAATAAATTGAGTTTAGTTAAAATTAATAAATAAATTAAATTTAGTTAAAATTTATAAATAAATATATAATATAATTAATTTATACACAATATAAACTTAATATAATATAATTTATTAGACACAAATTAATAAATAAATTAAATATGAATAAAATATTTTTTTGATTCAAATCCACCAATCACTCGATACAAATCCAACTCAGCCAACATTGACATAGTTACACAGCAAGGGTGGGGTTATTAAATGTTTCGATGTATTTTAGTGGAGAACGGATAGTGGGGTCAAGGAAGACTAAAAGAGAAATGGTTCCCATGGCGATTGTTGACTGGTGGATAAAAAATTCTCAATATACGGGGATCTACCAACAGTTGCTGTAAAAATTAGGTAGGTAACCCAAGTTGTCACCTCGTTGGTTAAAAAGTCGGGCCTATTGACACTTGAAATACATACCACACCGTTGTATTATTAAGTAGTCAAGATCTAATGAGATTAGAGAGACTGAACTTACAACTGAGTAAGGTTAAAAATTTTAACATCTATTTTGAAAATCGATTTGACATGTTTAGTCTCAACTGAAACACAAGGGAAGAATTTAAGAAGCGTAAAGTATCCAATGTGCACAAAAATAATAACATTCTAAAACATGCCAATTTTTTATATAAATTGGCAGGCAAAATTGTACTCAGGCACGCACGACAAACAACTCGACCAAAATTTTATGTGTCGTGTTTTTTACAATGTCATCAAGAAAACATGCTTTCATCAAAGAAGAGAAGATGACCACCGACATGGTTGGCTACTGACCCCTTCACTCCTTCCATATCTCAGCAAATTCATCAGGCTCCAAGGGATTTGAGAGTTCGTGCATCTTCCTCCTTGTCTTGGCTTTCACCTTCTTTGCAAACTTGCCCGCTTTCTGCCTTTTCTCTAATGCACGAATCTGAAAAGCATGCAATATGAAGCATAAGTTATGGTAGCATATTAAACCCATCCATTGCAAAATTATGAATGTGCACTGTTACTAGACGTATCACATGGGATGCCACTGCCTAAAACACAAAATGCCCATCAGTTGAATTAAGGAAACACTTGCGTCAGCCTAGCTCCCCTGGAAGATTGAAACATTTTCGTAATTTACTCTTAAGAATTTTAATAACAGACCAAAAGAAAAATAACAGCAGTTAGGGGTCACTTCCTGCCAGCAATGGACAGGATTCACCTTTCCCAACATGTGAAATACCTGATGGTCAAGGCAAAAGTTGCTTTAAAAATATGTTGAAAATAGTGGAATGGGTGGTGTTTGATGTTTGATAAAACTGAAAACTTAATATTGAAAATTGAATACTGAATTTTTAATTCGTAGACTATTTGGTATCTACTGAAAAAAATTTATTAAATTAAATCAAACTGTTTGACAAATATAAAGAGCTGAAGTTTGAAAATTATTATTATTATAATTTTATCCTTCTTTTTATCTATCTCACCACAACTACATTATTCCTACCACCACCACCATTGTTGTTGTGGTGGTGGTGGTGGTGGAGGCAGTGATGGTTCTGGCACAATTGTGGTGGTGGTGACGACAACACAATGGTGGTGGCGATGGTGGTGGTAGTTACGGTGGCACAATAGTAGTGGTGGTGACACAATAGTGGTGGCGGCGGCGGTGATGGTAGTGGCACAATAAGTGCTTAAAATATTAAATGGTATGAGATTTAAAGTTACCAAACGAGTTTAATTCATTAAATACTTAAAGTTCAGTTTTCAGCATTTAGTGGTGCCCCAAACTAAGCCTCCGAAACCAAGGTTAGCCGGAACAAAGAAGATCTCCTACCTGGTTTGGTGAGACGTAAAATGGATTCTCATATAATGTCGGGCCACCAAAGCTGCCACCAAAGATCTTTATCGGATTCAAACAGAATCTTGGACCAACCTATCCACAAGCATGAACGAGATTAATTCATTATAATATAACGGTATATGTTAATGTGTACTAACAATGTATTACAGCAAACCTCAACAAGAGTCATCTTATCCAGGTCTCCTCGGTCTACTTTATTTGCACCAGTACGAGGACAAGATATCTGTTTTGAGAATACAAGAACACAATATCACCGAAAACAAATTGATAGCTAGTTTAATCAGTTGATAAACAAAGAGGGGACAGTATGGTATCAGAAAGATGAAATACAGAACTGACTCGAGAGTCCCAGTATCATATTACAACCGCTTTTGCAGCCAAAGAAAATAAATATTTGTTTTTGAGACGCAATTCATAAAATTCAGATAATCATCCACAGGTCATTTATAGCACACCAAAGGAACCTAGTTTCATTTTACAATATTGAGAGCCTACCTTTTCATCATGTCATCCAAAGATCCTTAGTATAGAATAGCGCGAAACACTTTAAAATCTTGTCAGACCAATGTTAAATCAAAACAAAAACAAATCTTATTTCATATCAGCATCAAACTGTTTTCAATCTACAGAAAACTCCTTCAAGAATTCATAATCGATGCCCTAAAATGGTTACATTAATGATTGTCCACAACAATCTAAAAACCACCCACCTTTAACAGTTTGCCCCTATTACAAAGATGAGTTCACTCAATCAACTCCATGGAAAAAGAAAAACCACTCACATTCAGTTTTTTGGATTAGAACTTTGAGGCAAAAAGTATACACATTTTATCAACAAGCATGCGTCTTTACATATTTGTAAACAGCTATATGTGTGCCTGTGTCCTGTGACACTTTTGGACATTAAAATCACATATATACTACACGTGAACATGCACGAGTGGCATCAACTTTTGGCTCATGGTAAGTTCATGCTTCCATCAGTTGATGTATTCGTATAAATATCAGATTATATGTGGACATTCGCTGACCTGGTAATTCCTGAACCAAATATGGTCATCAACAATTGAGAAAACAAATACGTGGTCATGATAAGGTTTAGACTTCCTGTGATCCTTGGGCGTTCCAAATATCTGCCAAAAAAGGAACAGAAATTTCAAAACAATGACAGTATAGCATGCTTAGAACCTTTAGCAATCGCACATGGAGTCATCTATTGAACAAAATGATGTTTTGAGTGAAGACTCTATTTTTGGGATAATGAATATCTACGATGGTGGGTAACATTGTTAGCCTAGGTCCATTCAATAGTTGAAATTGGAAAAAACACTACTGGCCTTCTCCATGCCAGTTTTAACTGTCAAAATTCTAATGCTGTAACCAGAGTCAAAGCTTCATGAGCTTTTCAAAACTGCATTACTTGTACAGGGGCTTTGCATGATGAAGAATCTAGAACAACACAGCCAAACCCAAAACACTAGCCCCAATCACATATGTTTAAACTTTTCCCTTGCAGGGCATACAGATAAGATACGTGGAGTAATCTTCAGAAGATGACAATTGCTTTATCTAAATTGTGCAAAACAAAATAAAAAATGTGGAAGTAAGAATAACACACCTGCATGATCATCTCTTTCAGAAGTTTCCAATGGGGATCCTTGTCAAAATTAGTCGAGAAAGTCAAAATAGGTCGTGTGCCTTTCAGATGATTTCCAGTAAGCTTCAGTTCTTCCATGGTGTGAACTTAAGTGACAAATGAAATTTTAATAAGTAGGCCAGGTTTCACCAATCTTGGAAAAAAATGAATACATTATGCACATCGATAGATAAAAGAAGAATTGCAGCTTGACAAAACTGGTGCAAATTTACAACAGCTACAGGTTTGAGGCAAGTAAAATCCCACAAACCCATATCATTATATCCCAAATAAAATATTACCTGCATTAACTAGAAACTTCACAGACGGACCATTGGGGCACTTGGCCATCCATAGGTAAAGGTCTTTCCCCTTCCGGCACTGAAATAAGAACGAAAAAACGTACATGTGACCCTATGGAAACAGAATGACTAAAGCACCAATCTATCATCCTGCATTTAGAATTCCCACATGTTCTTATGCTTGAAAAATGATGGAGCTAATCTCTGTCATAAAAGTCCAAAACTAACAGTAAAATGTTATAAAATGAAACTATAATTAAACCAGAAGGTAGAATCAGAGCTATATACAATCGTCAAAAAAAAAAAGAAGCAAAATTTACCTCAAAAAACAAACAAGATGAACAACTTTTTAACTCAACTAGCTCATTCAGGGTCGAGCCTTTACTTTGCTTGGACTCAACTTTGCTATCTTTCTTACAATGAGGCAAAAGAGAAACCAAGTTCAACATCAGGTGCCGATACCTAAATTTAACATTAATACCATTAGAAATAACATATGTATGAAATTCTCCGCATATGGGTAAAAAAGTTAGACCACAGAAATAAAAAATCCACCTAAAGTTAATGCGGCGCGAACAAGTAACCAAGACCTTCTCGTTACTTCTAAAAACCGCAGGAGAATCATTAGTTTCTTTTTCCCCTTCAGTCTTATCTTTCCATCCCAAAAGTGTCCGTTTAGCTCTCTCTGGAGCACTTTCATCTTTCTTTACATTGGCTACGACCTCAGTTTCACTGTGTTTCCGCTTCTTCCCCATTGAAATACGGGAATCTAAACACAAGACAAGCACAATTATAAGAACTAAGAAACCCATTTCAGAACAGACAAGTTAATACCCAATTTTCCAATAAATACAAGAAAAATTATAGGTAATTAGCTTCATACTCCACAAAACCTCAGAACATGGCCGGCTCAACAGTATATTCAAAAAAGCATGGGCTTTAAGCCCTACATATTAAAAAGGCCCCAAATTTTAGAGTTCAATAGGGAGATATAGATCAATGATTAAAACTCATAATAATTTAGTTTAACAAAAAAACTCCCGCAACTCTCATCATATGATTTCAATTTCAGAAAAACAAAAGGAATTAAGACTCACACATAGACTGTCATACAGAAAGAGAGAGAGAGAGAGATAGAGAACCTGGGATGCGTGTGGCTTGTGGCTTCGAAGAGAAGGCGGCGAGAGCGGCGAGAGAGGCGAGAACCTCTGAGATTCGAAGGGGAGGAGGCGCTAGGGATCAATCGACTTATGGTGGGTTTTACTATATATTTTTAAAAAATTATACATGTGAGTCGAGTCGAGTCGGGTCGGGTAAAAATGCAAAATTTTTGTGGATATTTCGAATTCATACTTGAAAAACCAAAAATTTTCATTAGCTGATAGATGTTAACGGAAGCCAATCAATCAGGTTGGAAAGGGCCGAAATTGGCCGGATATGGAAAATTTTGAACATCCCTACTTGAAAGATTAAATCAACAAAATAAAATTTAAAATTTAGGTCGAAAAGTGTAATCCATCTCATACATACACATTTTAAATGACAGAAAAAAAGGGTTAACACTTGGATAAAAAAATATAATAAGCATATCTCTTTTATAAATAAAAATAAATCAAACACATTTTCTATTTTTCTCAAACTTGATTTTGTTCCCATTTAAATATAAAAATACCAACTAATTAAATTGTTTATTTTCATAAAAGATCCACAATAAAAAGTAATTAACATCAAAAAAAATTTCAATAAAGTTATTATCGAGAAAAATAAAACAGAATAAAATAAAAGGTGAACGTTGCATACATAAACAAGTTAAGAATCATAAAAAAAATAGTAAAATAATTCAATAACAAGGAATTACAAATGTATACTGATAGTCGATCATGTAATACCACAATTTTATGAATAACACACAAAACAAATAAAAAGAATATAAAAACAGTAATGAAACAATAGATTGTATACCAAAAAGTGTGGGTCAAGCAAGAGAAAAAAAAGATAAACGGATGTGCAGATTTATTTACTAAAAAATGTGTAGTTATTCAAGATGATCTATATATATTTATAATTCTTATGAATTATACTATTGAACAGTTGTATGCAGATAGCATGTGTATTAAATAATACATATGTAATGTTTAATATATCTTAAACACCTAAATTACTAAAAAAAAAAATTATGTGACACCACGTTGTAACATTAAACATCTTTATTATGACAGTACCTTATAACGATCTACATATAATTTGACAAATTAAAAAAATGCATAAAATATAGAATAACACATATATTACATTAAATTCTTGTGTATCATCCAGTAATCAATTTGTCTTACTTAATCGATTTCATAGACAAAGACTTGACAGTGAGGGACGAGTAGAGACTATAATTATTGCGAGATGCGGAAACACTTCGATCATTTGGATAGAAGGAGCCACAGCAGGTCGGCCCTAGGGCCCAACCATTAAAATAGTCACTTAGAGCCCCAAAAATTTATGGCCCCAATTTAATTTTCAGTCTTTAGTTCAACTTCATGACCCTTTTGAATGGATAAAGTTAAAGGTCCAATATATTTCACAAATCTATCTAAAGTCTTATAAAAAATTCTAAAATGTAACAATTTCACAAGTCTATATAAACCTTATAGAAAGTCCTAACATATAACAAATCATTCTAAAAAAAATATAAAAATAATGACTTCTAGTTATAAAAGTTACAATAATTTTCGATTCTTTTTACTATTTTTTCCTTGACTCTAATCGCCTCTCTTTAACTCTTTCTCTCCCTCCCACTATCATTGTCTTACTTTGGTTCTTTGTTATTATCTCTAACTTTCTTGTTGTCACTTTAAGTCTTCGTTCAATTTATTAATGTGTAACATCCCGACTTTACACACAATTTATTGTATGATCCCACCCGATCTCAAAACTCCTAAAAACAAATTATATCGTAACTTTCTATAAAATGTCTAATACTTATTAAAAAAATTATTATCTTTCTAAAATATTAAATAAAATTTCATGTAAAATTCTTGCCCCAATTTGTGTTGGGCCACCCTGCCTCAGAATATATATGTATATATGTATCGATGTATACTTGATTCTGATTTCGGACGGTAATGAAGACGAGAAAGAGGAAGTTTATCGTTTACCTACCAGGGAGGGAGAGAGAGAGAGAGTGCAATTTCAGGGGGACAGCTACACCTCAGTTTCGTCTTAGACTAAACCCTAAACCCCAAAGGCAGCTTTGTTTGGCCCACACAGACCGGCCTCTAGTGTATAAATGGGTCTAGGCCAATGTAAAGATTGGCTGGGGCCCAAGCCCCAAGCCCCCAACAAATAAAACCTTTCTTTTTTGTATTTTTTTATTGCATGAATTACAATTAAACTCTTTTTAATTTCACATTTTTACTGTATTCCTTCTTGTTTATAAAATTACGCTGAAACCTATGTACGTGTTGTTGGCTGACGGTAAATGATGGAATTTTGTACATTGTCCATTGTACACTCATATATTTTGTTATATTTTTAACTAAAAAATAATACAATCAAGGATTAAAATTTCGTTTCGAAACGGTCGAAACAGCCAAAATATATGTATTTCTAAAGAGACCAAAACGAATCAGTGACGGAGTCAAAATTTTAATATTTCGAGGTGTTTCATAATGTTTCGAGGTATTTCATATTGTTTCGACATATTTACACAATTGTTTCAAAATGTTTAAAGGTGTTTCAACATTTTTTGGTATATTTTGACTAATATTTTGAAAAAATAATTTTTCTGTTTTTTAAACGTTTTCATTTTCTAAGTGACCGAAACGGGTCGAAACATCTTTATTTCGTAGGTGACCGAATGGAATTTTAATCCTTGAATACAATGAAATAAGAAAAACATTAAATATGATTAAACTTAGATCCATCGAAACAAAAAGAAAATTATAAGGAATTCATTCAAGAAGGAAAAAAAATTAAAAAAGCCCAGCAACTCCACCACCACCAACGCATGCCCCTGTCACCTCCCTCCACCATCACAAAGTCACAAATCAAAGCCCTTTCATATATTAGTTGGTGTACGTTATATGTGGACCATATTAAATTATAATTTTTATTTTTATTTTTTATTTTGTATCCAGTCTATATTCATATTTGTGGTTTATGTATGCATAAAATAAGTGTGAAGTTAAAAAATAAAAAGAGTTAAAATGTAAAAAGAACACATTAAATCGTTGATTTGAATACTTATTGGTTGTTTATGATATTTACATTTCAAATGTTTTGCTTCTAACCATGGTTGTAGGCAACACTTACCAGAATTCTCATCAAGAATATAAAGTTTCTCACCCCAAATTGCCTTTGGATTGAAAAAAATTACAATCTTATAGTAAATGTTTGACAATTGAAGACCAAAAAATAGATTAAAACTCAATAGAAGTGAATAAAAATTTAATAAACAAGTAAATTTTGTGTATAATTGTTACATAAATTAACAGTCCAATCTTAGGCACCAAGACCATGACGAATCAAATTTCGAAATAAAAACAAAAAAGAAGATAAATATTAAAAAAAAATCAAATTTAAACAGTGAACAAGACACATTACATTCTCTTAAAGTCCTAGATTACACTCAGATTAGATCATCAAAGCAGCAGTTGATAATAAGATAACATCAAATGAAGCTAAGCATTGATACAAAAAAAATCATATAAATAGTAAAAAATTCTTACACTTTGAGCTCATCATCTTCAATATCGTTTACAAGTTCTACTTCATAAAATCTAAGATAACTTGTAAAGAAAAATAAAAGCTAAAGATAGAAGTGGAGAGAACTATGGAAGTTACAGAGAAGAATCCACATACCAGTAGTCTCTATTATTTAAAGAGGAGCAATGTTATGCTTATCAAATTATTTACCAAATTTTGTATTCTAAACCAGTGTGGTTGGTTGGATCAGTAGCCTCTACTAACTTCTACCAAACATTCAATGAATGAGATTTTGACATATCATTTGAGATACAACATTTGATAAACAAATTTGGAAAGCATAGTTTTATCCTTTAAAGAGAGAAGATTTCTCTATTGTTTGAAAAGTGAGGGTTATGAATATAAAAGGTCTTCCTATAAGTAATACTGTATATTCATTTCATTTGTATTTGCAAATATTTACTCCTAGAAAGGGAAGGATCTAAGAGTTAAGGTGAAAAATAGGATATGATTATATTTATATGATTAAGTAAGGGGTAGAATAAAAAATCAAAAGTTTCTCTCATTTGCTTCATTTTATTAGTAGTACTAGTTGGTGCATGCGTGCATTACATGCTAACTGTTTTAACATAATTTTTTGTGAATAAATCAAAAAAAAATTGTCATCATTTCAATTGTCCACAACTATGATATCAAGCATAATAAATAAGATATGTTGGTATGCATGTGCGTATATTTGAGTCCGTCTGCATGCATTAAGAGAGAGAGAGAGAGTAATTATGGAGTCACATTAATGAACTTGCAATGTAAACTTCTATCAATTAGAACAATAAACTCAAACACCAAATGAACTTTAATCAACTAAAAAAGAAGCACTTTTAAAATGATACGCGACACAATAAAATTCAATATTTGAACAATAAATATACAGAGTCATATATTAAAATCTATCATTCTTTGAACTTATTTTGAATAGAGAACTCAATACTTCTCTATATAGAGAAAGAGAGGGGACTCTCTCTCTCTAGTTACTTTTACTGGGATAATTTAATAGAAATAGAAAAAAGTGTAGTATGTTATTATGTCATAAAAAGTATTAATAAAATTAATGTTAATATACTTATTAAATGGTAAATTATGTGTCTTCAGCCCTCTAAGACTTTTAATTAATTTCTTACTATGTATGTGTGTATCAGTGTATTCAAGTGAATTATTTTGAATTATATTTTTTGTTTCTATTTTTATTGTTATTTGGAAATTAAAATATGAGTGTTCAATTTTCCATCTTATTTAGGAATATTATTTACCACTATTTCAATTTCTTTCAGAAACAGATACATATGCCACGAAAACTTAGGTTTCTCATGACTAAAGTAGTACTTTAGTTTCGAGTATGAAATAACCTACAAACTCATGAAGTACATCACACCAAGAGCATTGATTGCTTTCAAGATTTGGGTTGGACTGAATGCATGATGAACATCACTTTTTATTTTATTTTTTTATTCAAGCTTTTGTTACCACTAAAGGGTTTATTTGTTCCTCGACAAAAAATTGTCATAGAAGTTGAATAGGAGACATTGAATGCTCGCAAAAAATTACACGCCTAAAAGGGTCAAGGTTACAAGCAGTCGAAACTTGTAACTTATATCTAGTTTGAAGATAATGTTCAGGAAAGAAAAATAACTCACAAGTTTGGAGAATTAGAATAACGTTGTAACTTTTCACAATAGGTTTTTTGTTCACTCGATTTTAAAATAAAAAGCATCACTCCTGCACCCTGTTAAGGTCTACTGGGAGTTGACATTTGCTGCAAAATATATAATAAAAGCTACAAGTTTTTTTGTATCATGTCTAGCAAGAATAAATGTTAATTTACAGTTAAGAAGAAGCTGCCTTGATGCAATTTTTTGGCACTGCAATTTACCCATCTTTTTTCTCAAGTTAAAAAAGGTGTAAATTATAATAAATTTTTCAGAATGCTAGATTTGGTATTCAATAATGATAGCTTCATTGATTTTTGGTTGTAAATTTTTATTATGAGAACCTTCTAGGTATTGATCGCATCACGCCACAAGTAAAACTTGTTAATCCTTAGGGAAAATATATCTATACGTAACACCAGGCAGTATCTTAGTTCTCAACAATTGTAGGAAGCCAGAAACATTTACCTAACATAGTAAGAGGTATATAATCTTACATACAAAAGCCTTTGGCATGCCACAGTTCAAATCCTGGGAAAATATTATGTTATTTGAACTTTTTTATTATATCTTCTACTTATATTCATATTTTGCAAAAGATAAATGAGGAAATTTGCTTACCATTAAATAGAAATTGCAATTGTGCACCAGAGATACAAATTAAAACATAAGTAAAGCATATATGCCAGTGTTAAATACCTCATAGTTGTAATGTTTATGAATTTGAGCTAAAGTAAGAAATCAACAAACTCGATGTCATTATATCACCTATTGATCAAAGACATTTTAGATTAACATAAGCTTTCAGAATAAATATTACAATTTGAATACGTCTACAAGCATATCAAAATTTATTTTAACATGAAGCATGAAATTTGATTTTTAGGTGTCTTATGCGTTTTAGAAAGTGATACAAACCCTTTTGAGATTTAGCTAGCTTGATGTTGGGCATACCGTTTGGTGATTTAAGCAACATGAAACCTACTTTGGACTTTAATTTTCTATAGTAAACCCTTGTCGTCTCACCTGAAGTCCTTGGATGGTGATGCTTTGGTTACATTTCTCTATTGATCGTCCGATTTTACTAAACCGGTCTATCTCTGTATTGCCTCATAATCAAGTAGTGAAGAAGTCCATCAACAACTAGATGACCATGTCGTTTTGGAAAAGGACTTATATGTGTTCACAGAGAACGCATCCAGGCTCGTTCCAGTGTTGTTTGAGGAACAATTAGAAAATCTCGCATAATGAGAATCGGTTAAATGCAGGGAAATAAGAGAACTCGTTGAAGGCGATCTAGTGAAGAGTGCTTTGGCGACGTTGATTCGGTTTTCATCCCATCAATAAAGATAGCGAGTTGTGTATCTGCCAAGGCTGATTCACATAAGAACATGATTACACATAAAAAAATAACTACCTACCCTACCTATTGAAGTTTGTCATGATCTTCTAGAGTATTTGAAACCCATTTTTACAACACAATGGATTGCATCATTCAACTCCCAAAAACTATAGTTTTCAACACAAGAAAGGAATGAGCGAGAAGTTGAAAAAGCGAAAGAGAATGTGATGTGCAAGTAAGTTTTGTATTATATATGAGAGGATATATCAGATTCTTTGAATTGATTATGTATGTAATGAAAATTAGGTAGACCAATTATTATCAGCTAAGTAAGCTTTTAAAATTTTAAAAAATTGTACTTCCAATATCACAACCGGCATTAAAGGGCTTTTTAAAAGTGAACCAACATCTACATTGAAAAGCCTGATAAATAAGGTATTCACTATTTGTCTTTTGATCTTTCACTTGGTAAGTGAGTATTCATTATTTGTCTTTTGGTCTTTCACTTGGTAATTGATGTAGCGATTGCAATTTAATACTTATTCACAAAATTTATTGTGTTACAAATCAATTATAACAGGAAGATTAAAGGTTAAGAAGCAAGTATAAATATCAGTATTAATATTGGATAATTAAATACATAAAAATATAGGTTTCTTTAATCTTTTTTATAGGGACATAATAGTCAATTAATTTTTTTTCACTTAGCTGCCTTTTATTAGTAATTAGTTGGTACACAAGTGCGTTGCACGTGAACAATGTTTAGTATGATGTATTGTATATTAGTGAAATGGCTCACTTTTAACAAGATCCACATTCCATATAATAAATGTTAAACATCTAATAGAGTATTTGGTGTAAATATTTTATTCTCCACTTCACCCTAGTAACTCATGGTTTGTGCATTTTCTTATATTTCTATTTTTATCTGGGAAATTTCTAGTATGAACTAAGGTGGCAAATAGAAAAAAAGCACAACTAAAAGTCATTTAATACATTATTTGTGAAGATCAATTATATAGCAAGAACATGTGTTTATGGAACATGTGCCAAGTACAAGAACTCGTAGTAAACCTTTTGGATGATTGTGTGCTTGATAATTTGTATTTACTTGGCCTTTGGATATTTTGATGCTTGTGTGCCGAAAATTAAAAGTCTTCATTGAACTAAATGTATTACAACTGATACCATTCTCTTTGAGATTGATCATTCATTGGTATGTTGTGGTCTTTCAGTTGATCATAGACTATACCACCTCTTTTTTAGTGGCTAAAAATATTTTTAATTTCACATAATTCAGTCTTTGATAAACAGTACGACTCTATTTCAACGTCTTCGCAGTCACTTTTCTCACTCACAAAATGAAGCATGATTGATACAACTGCAGATTGATATGCACATTGTCTTTTTTCCCTGCATAACAAGGGGAAAAGTCCACATTTTGGTTTAATGATTACAGGATCCAGGTCATTGGAGCTCAAAAAAAGTATGTTCCGAGATACATGTTGATCAATCACCATAATAATAAAGCTAGCCTTATGACTACAGCTAAACCTGTAACCCCTCTAGTGGTCTTAATACTTAAACAAGAAAAATCAATTATTTTTTTTCCCTCAAAACCAATCAAAATAATAAATCCCTGCCTCCCCATGATCACTCTGGAGAACACTAATTAGAACCACTAAGCACAATATACCCTGAAGCTCTTCCATTTATTGTGTAAGCTCACTATTTAACGAATGATGATCATCTTCATTAATGTCTTCAAGAAGTATTTGACATTGTTCCATGAGGCATCCCTGATGAAATAAATAATGCAACCAAGAAATAAGAAAATGAAGATTTAGAGGCTATTTGATAGATATTACATCTATGTGCAATCACAAATGTAGGTTTCCCCTATTCTACTTAATAGGAAATATTAATAGAAAATAGAGAGTGGCCTAAATTAGTTTGCAACACTTGAGATAAATCGTTTTGCACTTGAAAGATATCTCGACTCTTTTTTTCGTTTTGATCTTTTTGTCAGATAAATCAATCCTGCAGTAGTGTGGTGGCCCTGTGGTACCCTAGACCTGTAGGCAGCACACATTTACCATATTATCTGCCACACATTATAACTTTAAATTGATGATTATCATGATGCAAAACAATCACTAAAATATTTGATACAATTGGATAAATGATCGCATAATTGAAATAACATAGTTGGACAATCCACTGTCATGCTTTCGTATTGAAAAATATCTTTAATTTCCATTGTAAGTTAATACTATGGTGAATGAGGAATCTAGTCATTCATACAACAAAGAAATAATAAAAAAATTAGAGAAAAGATCAAGTAACCGATGCCCATAAATATTTTAATGCTACTAACTCAAGGCAAACTGTAACGCCCCAAAATCCCCCATGGACGGCATTACTATCTAAAGTCATTCACATCATGAGAGCAACTAATAATTTTCATAAGTAAAGAAAATTTCATTCATCATGCATAATATCTACAATATCATCCAAAAGAATATGCTAAACCATGACCATTACATCCAAAAAGAATATGCCCCACTATGACAAGTACATCAAAAATCAACTATTATCTTGCAGCGGAATAAATAAAATATCATCCATACATTTTCTCAAAATCATCTCCTTGTCTAGGACATAAAGAGAACAACTCTATACATTTCCCTCGGGATCCACACTCCCATCCAATTGAGTTTCCCAAGCTACTTGCTCGTCAACTCCGAGTTCTTCCTCTAAATCAAAATCTGAAAATAAATATTGTTGTAGGGGGTGAGCACTAAGCTCTGTAGGAAAATCCTCCCAAACTCGAACAAGATTTAGAAAACATATAAAACAGTTGGTCTCATTTTACAAATATCATATATAACTTTTGACATAAAATAGTGACATTTCAACAGATCTCCATTTTTCGCAACAACAATAAATTAAATGAAGAAGTAAAGTCAATTCCCAACAATAAATCAATTTCAACATTCTTGTAATAAACCATTTCCAAAACAATAAATAATAACCCACAATTTTTACCATTTCCCACAATGTATCTCAAACCACAACTTGTATCTGTATATCAGAATGTACCATTACCCACACTTTGTACCAATACCCACAATGTATCTCTGTATCTCAGGTATGATGCATGATATCGCATGAATAAACACATCGAGAATATCCTGGCCCACACAAACACACCCAATCCTCGCAAGAATATACAACTTTAGGAAGGGCATATATCGACGCATCGGCAGGGACGATCCAACCCAGGAATAGTATACTAACCCTCAGCCTCGATACCACGTGAGCGAATAGTAGTTTGATCCTCGCAAGGCACCAACCCCACTACGAGTGATAGGGAATCTTCAAACCCACATGGAGTAAGAAACGCATCTGACCCACTCTACGATACTCGGTCAACGGCCACCAATGGTCATCCAAACATCCACAAGAGATACAATACAAACCCATTTCCTCAAATCACAAGCAAATCCAAAAATCCCCAAATTTCACATGTATTATTCCAATAGAACAATTTAAGAAAATATGCAAGAGATCATCAAAAATACCATTTTATTGTTCAATACAAAACACTAGAGTTTTGAAATCAAGAATAAAGAAATATTGAAAGAAAAACCCATTTTTCTTGAAAACTAGGGTTTTCAAGACAAGAGAAAGAGATTTCATGGCTATTCCACCATAGCTTCCTTCAAAACATGGTAATCTTTGCAAGAGCATCAAGAAATAATGATTTCATATCATATATATATGATTGAGAGTCAAAACATACATATATATATAAATCCTAGCCTCAATGGACAAGAGTGAGAAGAAACTCCTACCTTGCTTTCTTGGTTTTGGGTGAAAACTTGAAGATTTGATCTTTCCCAACTTGAATCAATACTTTGATCTCTTGTTTTCCCCCTTCTTTCTTCATCTCTAAAACTTTCTAGGGTTAGAAATGTTGAAATGGGGCTAATGGAGGTGTCCTTAAGTATTTATAGGGGGTGAAATGGTCCCCTGTGCGCGAATCTGAAAGTCAGAATTTGTAACTCACGTTCGAACGTCATTTTGGCGTTCGAACGTTGGTTGCTCCAAGTAATTTTGAATTTCCATCAGAGCTCTACAGACACCAAAGTACTGGGATTCACTCACGTTCGAACGAACTCCCAGTTTCTTCTGAAACTTCCAGTGAAGTTTTTTCCTGTTTGGAGGTCGATTTGGAAAATTTTCGTGAAATACACTTTTGTAGCCCTGAAAGTCTAGTATCTACTGTAAAAAGTTTAGCTCAAACGGACATCAGGTTAAAAAGTTATGGTCCAAATACTAGGAAGTGTCCAAAATCATTTCTACCCAAATTTTCTCTAAAGTGTGCTTTCACTGCGGAATACTTTCTAGCTTTCAATACATACCCTATTACCTCGCCTAAAATTTTTATTTCTACTCTTATAATCTACATAGTTCATGCATACATCATCACATATATTAGCATCTAAAAATATAATCATATTACTATATAAAGATACGAATGTGGGGGTTTACAATCCACCTCCTTAAAGAAAGTTTCGTCCTCGAAACTTACCTTAAGTAGAGAACAAATGAGGGTACTTCCCTTGCATCTCTAGCTCTGGTTCCCAGGTAGCTTCCTCCACCCCATGATGTTGCCACAAGATTTTCACTAGTTGGATGACTTTATTGCGAAGCACCTTCTCCTTGGTATTGAGAATCTCCACCGGTTGTTCTTCATATGTTGCTCCATCTTGAATTTCAATTTCATCCAAATCCACGACATGTGTTGTATCCAATTGACACTTCCGTAACATTGAAACATGGAACACGTCATGTACCACTGACAACTGGGCTGACAACCGAAGTTGATATGCCACTTTGCCCACCGCTTTGATCACTTCAAATGGTCCGGTATATCTTGGGGCTAATTTCTCCTTCTTGCCAAATCTAAACACTCACTTCTTGGGTGACACCTTGAGGAACACATAGTCTCCCTCTTGGAATTCCAATGGTCTTCTTCTTCTATCTGCATAGTTTTTCTATCTACTTTGTGTCGTGCGTAGTCTCTTCCGGATGAGTTGAATTTTCTCCGTAGTCTCCTGAACAATTTCTGGCCCAAACAAGCTACTCTCTCTAGCTTCCAACCAACAAGTCGGGGACCTACATGGTCTTCCATACAATGCCTCATAAGGTGTCATGCCAATGCTAGATTGAAAACTATTGTTATATGCAAATTTCACCAACGACGATTGATCACTCCAACTTCCCTTGAAGTCCAACACACAAGCTCGTAACATATCATCCAAAATTTGTATCACCCTCTCGGATTGGCCATCCATTTGAGGATGAAAGGCGGTGCTAAAGTGCAACTCTGTCCCCATAGCTCGTTGTAGACTTTGCCAAAATTGCGCCACAAAACGAGAATCACAATCCGATACAATGGAGAGTGGAACTCCATGTAATCTAACAATCTCACGAATATAAAGCTTGCTCAAGGTCTCTAACGTGTCAGTGGTCTTCATACTCAAGAAATGAGAGGACTTAATGAGTCTATCTACAATGACCCATACGGCATTATGCCTTCGTGACATACGTGGTAAACCAGACACGAAATCCATGGTGATGTGATCCCACTTCCACTCTGGGATAGGTAAGGACTGTAGTAATCCTCCGGGTTTTTGGTGCTCCACCTTCACCTGCTGACACACCACGCACTTTGCAACATACTTAGCCATGTCTTGTTTCATTCATTTCCACCAATATTGACGCTTCATGTCTCTATACATCTTGGTACTACCCGGATGTATGGAGAATTTTGAACGATGACACTCACCTAACACTTCTTCCCTTACTTGGTCATTGTTTGGTACGCATAGTCTTCCACGAAACTGTAACTCATCATTATGTATAGACCAATGTTCAACAATTTCATTTCTCTCCAATCTACCCTGGATAGCTCCTAACTCGGTATCTAATCATTGCAACTCCACAATCCTTTGTCGGAGAATTGGTTGAGCTACAAGATTAAATAAGTATGGTCGATCCCCCTGTCTATCCACCAATAGATCAAATTCCTCCAAAGCATCAATCATCTTTCACCTATTAACAGCAAGAACATTGATTTCACCCCGAGACTTTCTGCTCAGTGCATCTGCTACTACATTCGCCTTCCCCGGATGGTAGTTGAGTGTGAAATTGTAGTCTTCTAGATATTCAATCCACCTTCTTTGCCGAAGATTCAAGTCTTTTTGTGTGAATATATACTTGAGACTCTTATGATCGGAAAACACTTGAAACTTTTCTCCATACAAATAACACCTCCACAACTTAAGAGCAAAAACCACAGCAGCAAGGTCCAAGTCGTGAGTAGGATAGTTCTGCTCATGGATCTTTAGTTGTCTCGAGTCATAAGCAACTACCTTACCTCCCTGCATTAGCACACATCCCAATCCTCGTAACGAAGCATCGGTGTAAACATCGTATCCTTCCCCACTGCTCGGAATAATGAGGACAGGAGATGTTGTCAACCTCTTCTTCAAGGTGCGAAAGGCTAGTTCACACGCTTGAGTCCACAAGAATCTTTCCCCCTTCTTTGTGAGGCGGGTCATGTGCATCGCTAGTTTTGAGAACCCTTCCACAAACCTCCGGTAGTAGCCTGCTAATCCCAGGAAACTACGTACTTCGGTCACATTCCTCGGTGGTTCCCACCTCATCACGGCTTCAATCTTTGCAGGATCAACAGCTACACCCTGTTCTGACACAACATGGCCAAGGAATTTCACTTCCTTCATCCAGAACTCGCATTTACTCATCTTAGGATACAACTTATGCTCTCTCAATGTCTGCAGCACAATTAAGAGATGGCGTTCATGTTCCCCTTGTGTCCGTGAATAAATCAATATGTCATCAATAAACACGATAACAAACTGATCTAGATACGGCCGGAATACCCTGTGCATCAAATCCATGAAGGTTGCAGGAGCATTAGTCAGTCCAAACGGCATTACCGTATATTCGAAATAACCATACCGGGTACGAAAAGCTGTCTTAGGAATATCCTCCTCCTTGATCCGCAGTTGATGGTAACCTGTGTGAAGATCAATCTTGGAGTAATACTTAGAATCCCTCAACTGATAGAATAAATCATCAATTCGTGGCAATGGGTATTTATTCTTCACTGTCACTCGATTCAACCTTCGGTAGTTCGTGCATAACCGAAGTGTTTCATCATGCTTCTTCACAAAGAGGATCGGGGCTCTCCAAGGTGAAGTGCTTAAACGGATAAACTCAATAGTCAAGAGATGGTCCAACTGCTTCCTTAGCTCCTTCAACTCCAAAGGTGCCATTCTATAGGGAGCAATGGATATGGGTTTGGTTCCCGGATAGAGATCAATCGTAAACTCAATCTCTCTCTGTGGGGGTAACCCGGGTAGTTCATCTGGGAAGACATCTGGAAAATCCGACACTATCAATACCACGTCCGGTTGGAATTTATCCCGATCATCTCCCATCAAGCTAGCTAAGAAACTCAAATGACTCCCCGCCTTAGCTTTCAAGAATCTACTACCCGTAGTAGGAAATGGATGGTAAGAATTTCGATCATTCATAAAACTGAAAACTATCCTTTCTGGTATCACCGCCCATCACTCACACCCATCATCTCCCATCACTCACACCCACCACCACTATTATCACCGCTCACCACCACTGTCGTCGCCCCACCACCATCACTGCCAACCACCATCACTATCGCTCACCATCACCTATGGCTATCACTACAACCATCGTCACTCAAAACTCACCACCACCATTACCGTTGCCATCCACGACTGTCACCACCACCACAGTCGCCGCCGCCCATTACAACCATCATTGTCTCCCACCACCACCACTGTCGCCCACTACTACCACCACCGCTCACCCCCACTATAACCGGTGTTTAAATTCATTTATCTCTGTTCTATGTTTGTGATTTGATTTTGGGTATGAATACAAATATGTTTATAATTGACAATTTTTTTTATTACTTCGTGCATTTAAGTACGAGCAATAATTAGTAATATAATATATTAAGAACAAATGATTTTCTCACATATAAATTGTGTATCAATTCAACCAAGCCCAAAGTAACTATGTAGCTCTTAATTGCTTATTACAAAAACTTGTAGCGATTACACGTACGTGAGTTTCTGACCTTGTGAATGCCCTGGAATATGGAATTATTGAAATTCTGGTATGAAATCGTATAAATTTTGCAAAGTGTTAAATTGAATGCACATTAATTTTTGAAATCCGGGTTGCAAAAATGTTTGTTTGTACGTGGACCATTTTAAGTATGAAATATCGTATAATAAAGCCATAGACCACTTTTCTCCAAATCCACAACTTTAGCAAATGTTGAATTTCATTCCATAATCCAGCTCACATGCCTAATAAAAGAACTAATTCAAAAAAAAAAATAAAAAATTATAGGACATCTGTAGTTGCTTTGAATATAGGAAACCAAAAACCACAAGTTGATGTAAAGTTTCTCTTGAATAAAAAGGATAAACTCCTTGAAAATAATGAAATCAATTATGAATATTTTTAGAACCAAGTCACTTTTTTGATTGAGAAGGAGTAAAGAACCCTTCTGCGCTAAGTGTACATCTCCACCAAATGCATCTACACTGGATTATCTCTTTATCCAGTGTTACTTTATTCTTCTAGAAACACCCTATGTCACAAGCTATTCTTCATGGTACGAATCATAACGATATTCACAATTAGAGTTCACTATGTCATTGTCGGCGCTATAATTTACCAAAAATTTAAACAACCTTATTCCTTGTTTCAACCCCTAACCCAAAACTTTCTCTTTACAGTTGGTACAAAAGAAACATAATTATTCATGCACCACATTCATATCAGTATGAATTACGCCTATTTTTTGGCTATGTATGTCCTAATATTAATAGATTTGTTGGCAGATTCCTCATATAGATGGCTATAAAAAGCTTAACCCACTTCTCTTGGTGGGGTTTTCAAGTGTAAATAAGCCACAATATCCTTAAAAGTTCGCTTAGTTAAAAATATTAATCGAATAAAAGTATCCACACTCTTGATCCATGAATACACAAGATGAGTGGCTTTTCTGATCCCAATTTTAACAATTTCCTTTTTCACTTATAGAGTCCTAAACTCTCCATATTTGCAACCATTTAAAATCCCTTTTTGGATGGTTGAAAACATCTATGGTAAATCTCCATCTTTCTATTGTCACCAAAGATGATCGATACTCCTCTATTGATATGATTCTTGGTGCACAATATCGGTTCTCCGGTGATGTAATTCTATCATGAACCTCAATAACCATGATAAAATTATTTGGTAGATACTGCCCAGAGACTCCCATGAAAACCCACTTAAATCAGTCACAAAACTAAGCAAAACACAATTGGCACTCAATACACAAGCATAGAGAAGATAAACTCACCCAATGAAAAAAAAAAGAAGTGAAAATTGAGGGCGAGTCCCCCTAGATGGACTTATAATGACTTGAGTCCTATAAGGAAACTTATTTGGGGGTAAGTCCACGTTTAAACTTATATGTAGGTATTTAAGTCCACTTATTTTTTAAATCTCAAAATTACCTCTAACGGTGTTAGTTTTGTCCAGTTATGGAAAGTCGTATATGTTAGATCATTGAGGTATATATGCAAACCCTTGATTGAGTTATATATGAAAACTGTTTATTAAATATTATGATAATTAACAGAAGTTTTATATGGAAGTTATATATTTTGATAGTTATATGTGTAAAGTTTAATGTACGAATAAATTGTTGGTCCATTAAGTCAAAATCACATCACAAAATTTCCTTAACAACAGTAATGCATAATATAGGGAGGCTGAATAATGCCAACAGAGTTCAGTAACACGAATGTTAATATATAGTAACATTTATGTTACTATATGATTGAAGTTACAATTAGGGTCGTGTTACCAGTATACTGACACTAATGTTACTACAGTGAATTTTAACATACAATTATAAACCTTGAGACGTATATTATGTAACATACACTTTAATATTCATAGTAATATCAAAGATTTGTGCTCAGTAACACATCTAATTTTACAAAATATAAGACAATAGTTATTTACAGTAACATCAACTTTCGAATGATTTTAGTAAAAATACGATCCACAAATTGAAAATTTAGAAAATGATGAGTAGTAACACACAATCGACAGTTGAATTACGACACTCAACACCAATTGTGAACATCAAGACATCGAAATTTTGAACTCCATTTTTTGGTTCACGTACAGTAACATGACCTTTTTCCACAGTAACACAACTAAGGAATACTCGATTGTCTTGCGCAACAAAAAAATCAACAAAATCGAAATCTATAACACTTTAATTTAGTACTAATATATGAGTTCTCTTGAATCTTGGTTACAAGGTTAATGCCCACTTTGACAGAATTAAATCCCTAATTGTTATTACTTTTTTACCATGTTACTATTTTTTGAGAGCATGTTACTATTTTTTTAGTGATCATGTTACTGTCTTTGTTGAGTATGTTACTATTGTTATTTTTTAAATATTAATATTCAATATTAATATTTTGTCGATGGAGTCCAAAGTAAACTGAAATAGTAAATTGAAATTGTATTTATGGAATGTAATGGGTTTGAAATTTGAATATGAACGGTTTTTTGTAAATGCTGGTTTCTTGTTTATCGGATAAGGTAACATTGTGGCTTGGAAGATTGTAGCCGGATTTGAAGGCGATTATGAAAGAGATGTATATGGATGGTTATTGTGTCCATAAACGTCGTTTATAACATTTGTACAGGGAAGAGTTACAATAGTAAAATTGACAAAAAACGGACTTAAAACCAAATAAGTTTCCTTGACGGACTTATCTCCAAATAAGTCCATATAGGGGGACCGACCTCCAAATTTCCCAAAAAAAAAAGATATATAAATACCATTTTAGCAAGGAAATTGGCCCAAATGAGAGCCGGTTGGTTTAACAAAAAATAGTAATTGTTAAATACAATGTAATAAACCAGTATTGCATGAAATGAAACTGTTGTTGTAAACCCCCACATTCGTATCTTTATATAGTAATATAATTATGTTTTGAAATGCTAATATATGTAATGATGTATGCATGAACTACGTAGATTGTACGAGTAGAAATAAAAATGTTAGTTGAGGTAATAGGGTATGTATTGGAAGCTAGGAAGTATTCCGGAGTGAAATCACACTTTAGAGAAAATTTGGGTAGAAAAGATTTTGGACGCTGCCTAGTATTTGGATCATAAATTTTTATCCTAATGTCTGTTTGGTCTGAAAATTTGACAGTAGATATTAGACTTCCAGGGCTAAAAAAGTGTATTTCACGAAAAATTTCCAAATCGACCTCTAAATAGGCTAAAACTGCACTGGAAGTTTCAGCAGAAACTGGGAGTCCGTTCGAACGTAAATCGACGTTCAAATGTGAGTGAGTCCCATTACTTTGATGTCTGCAAAGCTCTGATGGAAATGCAAAAGTACTGGGAGCAACTAACATTCGAACGCCAAAGTGACGTTCGAACGTGAATCAACAATTTGCACTGCTGACGTTCGAACGCCAAAGTGACGTTCGAACGTGAATCAACAATTTGCACTGCTGACGTTCGAACGCCAAATGACGTTCGAACGTGACTTACGAATCTGGGTTTCAGAATCGCGCACAGGAGACCTTTTCTCACCCTATAAATACTTAAGGACACCTCTCTTTGCCTCATTTCAACATTTCTAACCGTAGATAGTCTTAGAGAGGAAGAAAGAAGGGAAAAATAAGAGATTAAAGTGTTGATTCAAGTTGGGGAAGATCAAATCTTCAAGTTCTTCACACAAAACTAAGGAAGAAGGTAGGAGTTTCTTCCTATTATCTTCCATTGAGGCTAAGGTTTATATATATGTATGATTTGACTCTCAATCCTATATATATGATATGAAATCATTATTTCTTGATGCCATTGCAAAGATTGCCATGTTTTGAAGGAAGCTATGGTGGAATAGCCATGAAATCTCTTTCTATTGTCTTGAAAACCCTAGTTTTCAAGAAAAATGAGTTTTTCTCTCAATTTTCATTTGATCTTGATTTCTAAAGTCTCATTCTTGATTAATCATGTTTTCATCTAATACTTGTTCTTGTTCCAAGAAATTATAGTTTTTGGCAAAACTCTAGAATTTTGATATCAAGATTGTGAAGGTTTTATTGATATGATCTCTTGCATATTTTAATTCCTTTATTATTGTAGTATGTTGAGAATTGTACAATTGTGATACTTGAATTATTAAGGGAAATGGTGATTGATTAAGATTGTGGTTGTTGAGAAAATGTTGGTTTTATCTCTTGTATGGTTTGTTGTGACGGACTTGAATTGTTTTCGAGAACTACCGTAGAGTGTTAGATGTTAGTTTATCCCAGTGGGGGTGAGATGGTTTCCTAACACTTGTAGTGGATTGTTATTTGTGAGAGCAACCATTATTGTTCACGTAGGTTCGAGGCTGAGGGATGGTATACCTTTCCTAGGAAGGATTCGTCAATGCCGTGGGAGACGGTATACGCCCTTCCTAAAATTTCGGTGATGTGCTATGCGGGGAATGATTGAGATTGTGTGATTGTGATGGGTGAACGAGGTAGAATCGTTGTGTAGATTCCTGAGAAACAACCAACATACATGAGAATATAAAATGATGTTACTGAATTATTTATGGATTGCTTTAATTTCTTGTAAGTTTATTCCTATCATTGATTTACTGTATTCCGTACACTTGAGATCATTACAACTATCATGGTTTTATTCTCAAAATCTATATATGCTATTTTCCAAAAGAGACTTGCAATTTTTTTTTTTTTTTAAAACCTTGTTTGAGTTTGGGAGGATGTTCCTATAGAGCTTAGTGCTCACCCCCTAAAAACAATATATTTTTCAGATTATGGTTTAGAGGAGGAGCTCGAAGTTGATGAGCAGATAGCTTGGGAAACTCAATTGGATGGAAGCGTGGATCCCGAGGGAAACGTATAGAGTTGTTCTCTTTATGTCCTAGACTAGGAGAGGATTTTGGGACAATGTATAGATGACATTTTGTTTATTTCGCTGCAAGATAATAGTTTATTTTTGATGTACTTGTCTTAGTGGGGCATATTCTTTTTGGATGTAATGGCCATGGTTTGACATATTCTTTTGGATGATGTTATAAATATTGTGCATGATGAATGAAATTTTCTTTACTTATGAAAATTATTAGTTGCTCTCCTGATGTGAATGGTTTTAGATAGTAATGCCGTCCAAGGGAAATTTTGGGGCGTTACAGTTGTTTCCTATAAAAAAATCGGGGAAAGGAGAGGCACAAAGGAATTGGCATACCTTCAACTTTCACCAATACAAAGCAAACTCAAGGTTAATCCTAATTAAACCGTACTTCTAGTTTCAGTAATTATAATAGGAGGAAATCATCCCAAAGACTTCATAAAATGGAGAAATAGATCTAGTTAATTTCAAAAGTATTCAACAGTGACTTAGTAAACGTTATGATGCATGCTAACAAATTATGGCCATGATTATATCTACATAGCCTCACAAGCTCATGATGTCAAGAGGTTTTTGTGTAACCAAGATTTCTCAACCCATTAAGAAAAGGAACAGTTAAGATCAATCAAGGAAGCATAACATGTTTTGATGTTGATCACATCCACAGATCTATTTCCCTGTCAAAGGAGCAAGTATACAATGAAACCGAGCCAATCATTGTAGGAATTTTCTGGTTCTTGCCTGGAATTGCACCGACAATATACTAATATCATAGATAAGATTTGATACATATGGAAACAAGAAATCTCAATAAGAGTGTCCACACCACTTGTATGGGTAAAAATGGCACAAATTCTTTAAGATTTCACACGGAAGCTACAAGAAACATGTATAATGCATCCATACCTCCACTCAAGTTAGCTTCAAGGCACTCCAAGCTAGGCATATTGGAATAGAGGGAAATCCTCTTCAAGGTTGTGAGCCATAGGCATGGTAATCCTGGCATCTGTACCCAAGAAAAAACAAAGAGAATATAACTATCCTACTATAAAAAGACAATTACCTCAACCAGGCCGAAGATGAGGAAGGGTAAAACGCTAAAACTACTAGTGATGATCCCGCTCCCCTTGATTACTTTTATCTTCTTTTGAGAGTTTGGTTAATGAATTGATGCAAAATGAGAATTGATAAAGAGAGATACCGAGGAAGTTTGGGAGAGAAAACCAAAGGTCATTGATTCCAGGTTATAAAAGTGATTATATGTTGATAAAAACTGATATTATGTAATTGTTGAAGTATTATAGTTCTTGTAATTATTGATTATGATATTAAAATGCTAGCAGGCCAACAGTCAGCACAATTTATTCAAAATGCAAATAATAGCCAGCAGTCCCATTACTCTAACAATTATTATGATGTAATAATGTCATTAACTATAAAAATATATGATAGACATTAGCTATTTTGTTAAGGTTGTTTTGGTCAAATAACTTTTTTTTACTTTTGTTGACATTCAGAAATAGTACTAGTGCACCCGTGCGTTGCACGTGGCCCATTTAGAGTATCA